>JAJIBD010030482.1:0-445824 GCA_021461705.1 Cryptotis parvus | reverse complement strand
TTGCTTGCTGTTTTGGATGTGTGCCAGTCTCTGTGGTGTGAGATGGTACCTCATTGTTGTTTTGATTTGCATCTCCTGATCATTAAAGATGAAGAGCACTTTTCATATGCCTTTTGGCCATTCAAATTTCATCTTTTTTGGAAGCTTCTGTTCATTTCTTCTCCCGTTTTTTGATGGGGTTGGCTGTTTTTTTTCTTGTGGAGTGCTACCAGTGCCTGATATATCCTGGATATTAACCCCTTGTCAGATGGGTATTAGGTGAATATCCTTTCCCACTCTGTGGATTGTCTATGTATCTTGGTCACCGTTTATTTTGAGGTTCAGAAGCTTTTCAATTTTATATAATCCCATTTGTTTATCTTTACTTCCATATGCTTAGTCAGTGGTGTGTCGTCTTTTAAAGATACTTTTAGTTTCGATGTCGTAGACGTTTCTCCTATGTTTTCTTCAATGTACCTTATAGATTCATGTCTGATGTTGAGATCTATAATCCATTTTGATCTGACTTTTTGTGCATGGCATTAGAAGGAGGTCTAAGTTCATTTTTTTTTACATAGCTGCCCAGTTTTCCCAGCACCATTTGTTCAATAGGCTTTCTTTGCTCCACTTAATATTTTTGCCCTTTATCAAAGATTAAGTGGTTGTATATTTGAGTGTGTTTCAGGAAATTCAGTTCTATTCCATAGGTCTACGGTTCTGTCTCTATACCAATACCACACTGTCTTAATTACAACTGCTCTGTACTAGAGCTTGACATTGGGGAAAGTGATACCTCCCATCTTCTTTTTTCCCAAGGATTGCTTTAGCTATTCGTGGGGGTTTATTATTCCATAAAAATTTCAGGAGTGTTTGTTCAATTTCTGTGAAGAACATCATGGGTATCTTTATAGGGACCGCATTGAATGCTGTATAAAGCTCTGGGAGTATTACCATTTTGATAATGTTAATCCCTTCCAATCCATGAGCAAGGAATGTTCTCCATTTCCTCAGGTCTTCTTTTATTTCCTGAAGTAATGTTTTGTAGTTTTCTTTGTAGTGATCCTTTACATTCTTTGTCAAACTGATTCCTAGGCATTTGATTTTCTGCGGCGCAATTGTGAATGGGATAGTTTCTTTAATGTCCCTTTCTTCTCTTTCGCTATTTGCATATAGGATGGCCATTGAATTTTGGGTATTGATTTTGTACCCTGACACTCTACTATAGGAATGTATTATTTCTAGGAGCCTCTTGGTAGAGAGTTTTGCGGTTTTCCAGGTATAATATCATGTCATCTGCAAATAGTGACAACTTGGCTCTTCCCTTCCTATCCAGATGCCTTTAATGTCTTTTTCTTCCCTTATTGCTATGGCAAGTACTTCAATACTATATTAAATAGAAGTGGTGAGAGTGAGCAGCCTTGTCTTTTCCCTGATCTTAAGGGGTAGGCTTCCAGTTTTTCCCCATTGAGAATGTTGCTCACTGTGGGCTTGTAGTAGATGACCTGGATTATCTTGAAGAAAGTTCCTCCAATCCCCATTTTACGGAGAGCTTTATCATGAACAGGTGTTGAATCTTGTCAAATGCCTTCTCTGTATCTATTGATATGATCATATGGTTTTTATTTTTCTTTTGTTGATATGATGTATTATGTTGATTAACTTGCGGATGTTGAACCATCCTTGCATTCCGGGATGAATCCCACTTGGTCATGGTGTATAATCTTTTAATGACTCTTTGGATTCTATTTGCTAGTATTTTGTTGAAGATCTTAGTATCTGTATTCATCAGGGAGATTGGTCTGTAGTTTTCCTTTTTTGTGAAATCTCTCTGCTTTGGGTATCAGGATGATATGTGCTTCGTAAAAAGCTATTTGGGAGTGTTTCTGTTTCTTCAATTTGCCGGAAGAGCTTAAAAAGAAGTGGGAGTAGGTCCTCTTTAAAGGTTTTGTAGAATTCACTGGTGAACTGGTGTGTGCATGACCCCTGCGTCTCCAGCGGACCCAAGTTGCCCCAGGGAAGAGCGGAAACTCCATCAACGGGAACCAAGGCAAAGTGCCTTGGTTTCACCGCGGACCTTTGGGCCCTGCGCTTCCTAGAACATCCCAAAACTCAAAACCGGGCGCAGGACACCCTCTTACTACCTATCTTGCATGACATACCAGTGAACCTTGGGTCCTACACTCCTTGCTACACACCCAAACTCTGCAAACAGACCAGACAACTACTAACTGTACTGTCTAGTCCCCCAAGACCCCATATTTGCAACCTACAATAGTAATAATGGTAAAGTAACGCAAAAATTCCATCAAGCTCTGTGAGTGAAATCACTAGTCCAGATGAGTCAAGCAATACCAATGAGTTGTATAACCACTCTGATAAGGAATTTCGGAAAGAAATGTTAAGAATTCATAAGGAAATCAAAGAAGCAATGGAATGCAAACTCAATAAAATACAAGAGGACATGATAGAAGAAGTGAGGAAAATGCAAATGGAAATGACAGTTATTAAAAATGAGGTAAATGAAATAGAAAAACACAATGGAAAGCCAGCATAGCAGAATAATAGCTACTGAAGAAAGAATTAGTGATCTGGAGGGACGAGTTCCAAAGATTCTCTACACAGCACCAGAAGATAGAAAAAAAAGACTCACAATTACCGAACAGACAACAAGAGATAATCAGATAATCGGGATGAAGCCAGAAGAAACAACATACAAATCATTGGGGTCCCAGAAGGCCAAGAAGAAAACCCTGATGAAGAAGAAACTGTCAAAGCCATCATTGCTGAGAAGTTCCCAGATCTAAAAGAAAGCTTGCCTCAAGATCCAGGAGGCCCGTAGGATACCAGCTAAAAGGAACCCCAACAAGAATACTCCAAGACACATCTTAATAAAAATGACAAAAGCTATAGATAGAGATAGACTACTGAAAGCAGCAAGATCAAAGAAGGAAATCACATACAAAGGAACATCTCTAAGATTTACAGCAGACTTCTCCGATGGAAACACTCTGAGCCAAAAACAATGGTGGGATATTGTGAAAAGACTCAATGAACTGCAGGCCTCACCAAGAATTCTTTACCCGGCCAGACTCACATTCAGATATGAAGGAAAGATACACAACTTCATGGATAAGCAACAACTCAGGAACTTCATGGACTCAAAACCAACCTTAAAAGAAGGTCTGAAGGGTCTACTGTAATACGACCAAACCCATAAGCACAACAAGCACAAACAGAAAGATGACACAAAATCCCATGACAATAATCTCTCTCAATGTCAATGGTCTAAATGCACCAATTAAGAGATACAGAGTAACAACATGGATTAAAAAATTGAACCCAACATTCTGCTGTCTACAAGAAACGCATCTGAATAATCAGAACAAACACAGACTCAAAATCAAAGGGTGGAAGACCATTCTCCATGCAAACAACTCCTCCAAAAAAGGCTGGTGTGGCCATATTAGTATCAGATAATATAGACTTCAGGCTGAAAAAGGTTAGAAGGGACAACGAAGGCCATTTCTTATTACTTAAGGGGTATGTACACCAGGGAAGAAATTACAGCTACTAAACATATATGCACCCAACGAGGGGCCAGCAAAATACATAAAACAACTGCTAAGAGACCTCAAAGAAGACATTAACAGTAGCACAATAATAGTTGGAGACTTCAACACTGCTCTATCAGCGATGGATAGATCAACAAAACTGAAACTCACCAAGGAAATATTGGCCCTAAAGGAAGAAATGGAAGAAAGAGAGGCTAGTGGATATATACAGGGCTTTTCATGCCAAAAAAGCTGAATACACATTTTTCTCTAGTGCACATGGAACATTCTCCAAGATAGACCACATGCTGAGCCACAAAGCATACCTCAATAAAATTAAAAAAGATAGAAATTGTGTCAGCTATTTTTTCAGACCATGGCGCACTGAAAATGGAAGTTAACCATACACAGAAACAGGGAGTCAAACCAAACACCTGGAAACTGAACAGCTCAGTGCTGAACAACAAATGGGTCATAGAAGAAATCAAACAGGAAATCCAAAGATTTCTGGAAACAAATGAAAATGAAGATACCAACTATAAGAACTTGTGGGACATGGCCCACATAAATAACCTGACTATACAGCTGAAGACATTAGAAAAAGACCAACAAAAGGAGCCCAACCCAGGCAGAAAAAAGAATAATAAAACTTAGAGAGGAAATCAATGAGTTGGAAACCAAAAAAACAATCCAAAAGATTAATGAAACCAAGAGCTGGTTTTTTGAAAAAATAAACAAGATTGACAAACCATTGGCAAGACTTGTAAGGACAGGGAAAGAAAACCCAAATAAACAGAATCAGAAATAAAAAGGGTGACATCACAACAGAAACCACAGAAATCCAAAAGATCATCAGAGATTACTTTGAGAGCCTGTATGCCGTGAAACATGAGAATCTAGAAGAAATGGATCAATTCCTGAAGTCCTATAACCTCCCACGGCTGAAACAAGAAGACCTCCAATACCTGAATAAGCCTATCACCATTGAGGAAATAGAAACAGTAATTAAAAGTCTGCCCAAACACAAAAGCCCAGGTCAGACGGATTCACTAGTGAACTCTACCAAACCTTTAAGGAGGGACCTACTGCCAGTCCTTTTCAAGCTCTTCCAGGAAATAGAAGAAACAGAAACACTCCCAAACAGCTTCTACGAGGCACATATCACCCTGATACCCAAAGCAGGGAGAGACAACACAAAGAAAGAAAACTACAGACCAATATCCCTGATGAAGACGGATGCTAAGATCTTCAACAAAATACTAGCAAACAGAATCCAAAGACTCATCAAGAAGATTATACATCATGACCAAGTAGGATTCATCCCGGGAATGCAAGGATGGTTCAACATTCGCAAGTCAATCAACATAATACATCATATCAATAAAAGAAAAAATAAAAAACCATATGATCCTATCAATAGACGCAGAGAAAGCATTTGATAAGATCCAGCACCCGTTCATGATTAAAACCCTCCAGAATATGGGGATTGAAGGGACTTTCCTCAAGATAGTTACAGCCATCTACCAAAAGCCCACAGCGAGCATCATTCTCAATGGGGAAAAGTTGAAAGCCTTCCCCCTGAGATCAGGGACAAGACAAGGTTGCCCACTCTCACCTCTTTTATTCAATATAGTACTGGAAGTACTTGCCATAGCAATCAGAGAAGAAAAAGAGACATCAAAGGGCATCCAGATAGGCAAGGAAGAAGTCAAGCTATCATTATTTGCAGATGACATGATATTATACCTAGAGAACCCTAAACTCTCTACCAAAAAACTCCTAGAAACAGTAGATGCATATAGTAGAGTGGCAGGATACAAAATCAACACCCAAAAGTCGGTGGCTTTCCTATATACAAATAACGAAAGAGAAGAAAGGGATATTAAGGAAACAATTCCATTCACAATTGTGCCACAGAAAATCAAATACCTAGGAATCAACTTACCCAAGTGTGTAAAGGACCTGTACAAAGAAAACTACAAGACACTGCTCCAAGAGATAAAGAGGACACAAGGAAATGGAAACATATTCCCTGCTCATGGATGGGGAGAATCAACATTGTCAAAATGGTAATACTCCCTAGAGCTCTGTACAGATTCAATGCAGTCCCTATAAAGATACCCATGACATTCTTCAAAGAAATTGACCAAATACTCCTGAAATTTGTATGGAACAATAAACCCCCAAGGATAGCTAAAGCAATCCTCTGGAAAAAGAAGATGGGGAGGCATCACCTTTCCCAACTTCAAACTGTACTACAAGGCAGTAGTAATTAAAACAGCATGGTATTGGAATAAAAACAGACCTGTGGACCTATGGAATAGAATTGAGTATCCTGACACCCAACCTCAAACATATGATCATTTAATCTTTGATAAAGGTGCAACGAGTCCAAAATGGAGTAAGGAAAGCCTCTTCAACAAGTGGTGTTGGGAAAACTGGGCAGCGACATGTAAAAAAATGAATTTGGACCTGTGTCTAACACCATGCACAAAAATCAGATCAAAATGGATTAGAGATCTGAATATCAGACTTGAATCCATAAAGTACATTGAAGAAAATATAGGAAAAAGCCTCCACAACATTGAAGCTAAAGGCATCTTCAAAGGTGAAACATCACTAACAAAGCAACTAGAAGAAAAGATAAACATATGGGACTACCTGAGACTAAAAAGCTTCTTCACCTCAAAAGAAACAGTGAGTAAGATACTAAAGCAGTCCACAGACTGGGAAAGAATATTCACCCAATACCTATCTGATAAGGGGTTAATATCCAGGATATATCAGGCACTGGTAGAACTTTACAAGAAGAAAACAAACAACCCCATCAAAAAAATGGGGAGAAGAAATGAACAGAAACTTCAGCAAGGAAGAAATTCGAATGGCCAAAAAAACATATGAAAAAATGCTCATCATCACTAATCATCAGAGAGATGCAAATCAAAACAACAATGAGATACCACTTTACACCACAGAGACTGGCACATATTCAAAAGAGCAAGAACAACAAGTGCTGGCGTGGATGTGGGGAAAAGGGGACACTCATCCATTGTTGGTGGGAATGCCGGCTGGTACAGCCTTTCTGGAAAACAATATGGACATTCCTCCAAAGACTAGAAATTGAACTCCCATTTGACCCAGCCATACCACTCCTGGGAATCTACTTTGGGAAACCAAAAATACGCAGCGGAAACACCATCCCTACTTTTATGTTCATAGCAGCATTATTCACAATAGCCAGAATCTGGAAGCAACCAGAGTGCCTGAAAATCAATGACTGGATAAAGAAGCTTTGGTACATCTACACAATGGAATACTATGCAGCTGTTAGGAAAAATGAAGTTATAAAATTTGCCTATAAATGGATGGACATTGAGAAGATTATGTTGAGCGAAATTAGCCAGAAGGAGAGAGACAGATACAGAATGACTGCATTTATCGGCATAACATAAATATATATGTACATATTAAGATACCAATATCCAAGGTCAAGTGAAATATATCAGGAGGTCTTGTCAAATGTGGAAATTATCACAAACGTGTGGGAGTCAGGAGGTTAGGTAAGACAGAAAATGGAACAGTGTGCTAACAATTGTCGAGGGTAGTAATGCCAACCTAGAACTGAGCATTAAATAGAGGCAAAAGGATACACATGACAACCTTTTAATGTATGTTCTGTAATCCATAGTCTGGAGGGGAAGGAAAAGAGAAGAGAGAGAAAGCGGAAAGAATTAAAGAACCTGCCATGGAGCTGGGCTGGGGGAGGGGGAGGGAACTGGGGGACGTTGGTTGTGGGAGATGGGCACCGGTGGCGGGATGGGTGCTGGAACACTGCATGACCAAAACCCAAATATGAAATTTTTAATTGTATATCTTTGTAATTGTAAAAATAAAAAATTAAAAAAAAAGAATTCACTGGTGAATCCATCTGGACCTGGGCTATTGTGTTTGGGGAGACTTTTGATTACCCATTCTATCTCCTCGATGGAGATAGGTTTGTTGAGGTATTCCAAATCTTCTTGTTGCAGACTTGGGAGGCTATAGGAATTCAGGAATTTGTCCATTTCTACTAGGTTCTCTTGTTTTGTGGCGTACAGGCTCTCATAGTAATCTCTGATGATCTTTTGAATTTCTGTGGTTTCTGTTGTGATATCCCCGTTTTCATTTCTGATTCTATTTATTTGGGTTCTCTCTTTTCCTTTTCTTACAAGTCTTGCAAGTGGTTTGTCAATCTTGTTTAATTTTTCAAAGAACCAGCTTTTGGTTTCGTTGATCTTCTGGATTGTTTTTTGACATTCCGTCTCATTGATTTCTGCTCTAAGTTTTATTATTTCTTTCTTTCTGCTTGGGTTGGGCTCCTTTTTGTTGATCAGTCTCTAAGATCTTAAGTTGTGAGGTCAGACTGTTTGTGATGGCCTTTTCTTCTTTTCTGATGAATGCTTGAAGAGCTATGAACTTGCCTCTTAACACTGCTTTTGCTGTATCCCACAAGTTCTGGTAATTCGTGTCTTCAGTCTCATTTGTTTCCAGGAATCTTTGGATTTCCTCTTTGATTTCTTTTATGACTTGCTGGTTGTTCAGCAGTGAGCCGTTTAGTTTCCAGGTACTTGGTATTGGTCTCCATTTTTGTGTACAATTATCTTCTATTTTCAGTGCATCATGGTCTGAAAAAATAGTTGGCACAATTTCTATCTTCTTGATTTTATGGAGGCATGATTTATGGCTCAGCATGTAATCTATTTTGGAGTATGTTCCATGTGCACTGGAGAAGAAAGTGTATTCAGCTTTTTGGGGATGAAATGCCCTGTATATGTCTACCAGCTCTCTTTCTTCCATCTCTTCTTTTAGGGCCAATATTTCCTTGGTAAGTTTCAACCTTGTTGATCTATCCAGGGTTAATAGAGCAGTGTTGAAGTCTCCAACTACGATTGTGTTGCTATCAATGTCTTCTTTGAAGTCTATTAGTAGTTGTTTCAGGTATTTTGCTGGCCCCTCGTTGGGTGCATATATGTTTAATAGCGTGATTTCTTCCTGATATACGCATCCCTTGACTATTAAGAATTGACCTTCACTGTCCCTTCTGACCTTCTTCAGCCTGAAGTCTATGTTGTCGGATACCAGTATGGGCCACCCCAGCCTTTTTGGATGGGTTGCTTGAGTGAAGGATTGTTTTCCAGCCTTTTATTTTGAGCCTGTCTTTTGCTCCTATTGTTCAGGTGTGTTTCTTGAAGGCAGCAGAATGTCGGATTCAATTTTTTGATCCATTTTGCCACTCTGTGTCTCTTAAGTGGTGCATTTAGACCATTGACATTGAGAGAGATTATTGTCATGGGATTTTTGTGCCATCTTTCTGTATAGGTTGGTTGTTCTTTTGGGTTATGTCTCGTCTTGTAGTAGATCTTTAAGTCCTTCTTTTAAGGTTGGTTTGATTTTACAAAGATCCTAAGCTGTTGTTTATCCAAGAAGTCGTATATCTGTCCTTCAACTCTGAGTGAGAGTTTAGCTGGATAAAGAATTCTTGCTCAGGCATTCATTTCATTGAGTTTTTTTTACTATATCCCACCACTGCCTTCGGGCTTGGAGGGTGTCTTCTGAGAAGTCTGCTGAAAGTTGAATGGATGCTCCTTTGTATACAATTTCCTTCTTTGATCTTGCTGCCTGAAGAATTATATCTCTGTCTATGGCATCCATTACTTTGGCTAGGATGTGTCTTGGGGTCTTTCTATTGGGGTCTCTTCTTGCTGGTAAGCTTCGGGCTTCTTGGATTTGGATGCCTTCGTTCTTTAACTCGGGGAACTTTTCAGCCAGGATGTTTTTAACTGTTTTAATTTCCTTGGGGTTACTTTCCTGTCCCTCTGGGACGCCAATGATTCTTATGTTGTTCCACCTGGCTTCGTCCCATTGTTCTCTGTTCCATTGCTGATCCATTTTCCGGTCTTTTTCCATCTTATGTAGATCTCTGAGTGCTTTTTGCAGCTCATCTTCAGTCTCACTGATTCTCTCTTCCGGTGCTGTCATCCTACTGTTGAGAGCCCCTATTGTGTTTTTTATTTCATCTACTGAGTTTTTAAGTGATGATATTTCTATTTGCATGGTTCTTATTTCTGCTCTCATTTCCTCATGTAATTTATTGACTGCCCTTTCAACTGCTTCGTTTATATTCTCCTGTATTTTATTGGACATCTGCTCCATTTTTTTCGTTGAGCTCCTTAAACATCCTACCAATTTCTCCTCCAATTTCATTGTCAGAGAGATCTTGCACATCTGTATTCTTTTTTGATTCTTCAGGTTCGATTCCCTTCATCTGTTCTTCGAGCCGGGGATCTGCGTTGTTTCCCCATGGTGTTGCGGTGTTCAGGGATAGATTCCTCTGGTGTACTGTTTCTTTTTTCTTGAGAGTATTACCTTCCCTTGGTGTTGAATTTTCTAGTTTTTTTTTTAATAAGTGGCGCGTGAGCGGCCACCCACTGGCCAGCCACACACCCAAGGGAGAATACCTGAGGCAGAGACAGGCCGGTGTGAGTGTTCAAAATGTCCGTTTACTTCCGCTTCTGCTCTGACTTCTGGGTGTTTTAGTTCCATCTTCTGCAGAGACCTGGGCACCTGCCCGGCCAGCCGCTCACCCCAGGGAGAATACCTGAGGTGGAGACAGGCCGGTGTGAGAGTTCAAAATGTCCCGATATTTATTATTAATATATGTTGCAAACCCAGTTTCCAAAGAGGCTCTTCCATTTTACACATCACAGAAAATGTGTGAGAGCCCCAACTGCAACAATCTTTGCCAAGATTTTCTATTGTTGTTCTGCTTAATTACAGCCTTTATGAATGTGTAGTAAAACCATGTTGTATTTTTTCCTCTTCTTTTCTCTTGACGTTTAACTTTGCTCCTCTGATTTCTTTATCACCTGTTTTAAGGCAAACATTTCCTGGGATGCTGAGAAATTGAATTGCTGCAGAGAAACTATTTATGAGGGTGAATCACTAGCTTGCTCCAAAACAACAACAATAAAATAGTTTCTGATATGTACTTTATACGTTTAATACATGGGAGAACATATTTGATGTATTAATTGTAATTATAATATTAGATTTCCTAGTGCTGAAACTTTTTGTATCGTTAGAAAAAAATTTCAATTTATTATGCAGTTAACCTGCTACACATTTCTGATCTCTTAGAATTCTATTTACTTACAATGTTTCTTCTAATATTCACATGGAACTTTGCTTACTTTCATGTGTTGAAAGTTACTGTTATGGGAAGAATTATTATCAAGATTATGTTTGCTTCCTAAAATAAATTGTAATCTCTTTTGTTTTTCTTCTCAGAACTTTTAAGCTAACACTGATTATATCTCATTCATAGCTTAGCAGAATTCTCTTTGTCTACCTCTAGCCTGGTGCTTTTTGCTGAAAGTAACAGAAAGAAATAGGAATAGAAATCCCTTTCTTCTAGAGTCAACAGACTATAATTGTGAATCCTGGTGCCAGACAGAAGTGTAGGGTTGAAATCTCGGTTCCGTCACTTACTGTTCCATAACTCCTTCTGCAAACTACTTTTCTTTTCTGTCTCCTTTTCTTCCTTAAAAATGGGAATGATAAAAATAATGATACTTACTACCTCATACCACTATTGTGAAAATTAAGAGTCAAGGTATCCAAAGCTCTCAGAACAATACCAAGCACATAATTAGTAATATGTAGTGCTCTTATTTAAATTCTTCTGGGGGTATTATGGGGATTTATATTCCTCTATACAACACATTTTATCAAATTAAATTGCACAATATAAACGAAATTATCTCTTTTGTATCTCTAAATACCCTTTGTATGTGCTGCTGTTTCCCTATTATTCTCTGAGTAGTTTCCTTTTTTGACTTGTTTTGCTAACAAATAATGCTGTTTCTGTTTCTTCCCAAAGTATCAACATAAGATTCATTCAATGCTTCTAACAATTTCAGTTTAACTCCTATTGTTTTCTTATTTTTTTAGTCCTTTGTTTTCTTTTAGGCCTATGCTAATTTTGTTTATGTTCTATGTGAGAGTGCTTAAATTCTTAATTTATCTTCAAATTAACAGTAATTTTATAATCATTTTTATACTGTATTTAAGTCTGTAATAACTTTTGATGGTTTTGTTGCACAAGATTCAACACCTTCACCACTAGCAAATTTCTCCACATTCTTTACTACAGACCTATATCACCTCTAATAAAACTCTTTGTTTTCCCGTATCTCCCATTGACTAACAGTCTCAGTTATCCAATTGGTTATTGTTTAATATTGACCATTCCCTCATTTTGTACCTCTCTATAAACCACAGATGAGTGGGCTTACCTGATATTTGCCATCTCTGTGACCTATTTCACTTCCAGTTCTTTCCAAACTGCAGACAACTGCAAGATTATCTTTTCCTGTAATTGTATAGGATCCCACTGTGTATATACACTCCAGCTTTTTCACCCCTTCATCTGCATTTGTTATTTGAATTTCTTTCATAATTCAGCTATACCACCCAACACTGCCCAGAAAATAGATGTTGTGTAGTTTTTTCCAAGTTATTGCTTTTGTGCTCTTGGGATAGATGCTAGAAGGTGTGTTACCAGGCCACATGGAAGCTCTATTCTGACTTCTGTTGAGATGTCTCCATATTCTTCATAGAGGCTGAACCCGAGGACGCCTTCATCAACATTATCAACATTATTTTATCCCATCTGTATGCCAAAAAATACACATATAAACCTCCTTAATATTTTTTCTATATAGTTTATAAGTTTTCATACATAGTTCCTCTTTTTATTTTCACTTTTTGGGTTACACCTGGTGATGCTCAGGGGTTACTCCTTACTCTGCACTCAGGAATTACTCCTGGGGTGCTCCGGGGATCATATGGGATGATGGGGGATCAAACCCAGGTTGGTCAAATTCTAGGCAAATGCCCACCCACTGTACTACCCACATTTCCTCTTTTATCAAATAATTGTTTAACAGGGACCATACAGATAACTCAATGGGTAAAGTGTTTGCCTTAAACATACCTCATCCAGGACCATAGAGATAGTTCAATGGGTAAAGTGCTTGCCTTGAATGTAACTGATCCAGGATCATCCTTAGCACCCCATATCATCTTCTGATCCCATCATGTATGATCTCTGAGAACAGAGCCAGGAGTAAACCCTGAGTGCAACTAAGTGTGGCCCACAAAGAAATATATATGTAAGAAATATATATATATAATCAAAGTTTTTATTGTTAACTTTACTGCTGTTTTAGTTTTTTCTAATAATTACCTTATTATTATCCAATTTTCTCATAAACATTAATTATATTACATTTTATCAAAATATATTTAATATATTATTCACCATGCTGTGCATTTGCTGTACATTTAATTAAAAAACCTATTATACTGCTTAGTTTTAAATAATGCAACTCTCTTATTTTATTTTTTCTGTCAAATAACTGTGATAACATCTAATTCCATTTTTAATATTACTGATTAAGTTGGACATCTTTCGTGTTGCCTTGCACCTTATCTTAGAGGAAAGGTTTTTGATTTGGGGATTTAACAGTCGTTCCTGAACTACACCAGAATATTAGACTCAGCTCTGCCGAGCAGGTCACAGTCTTGACTCCACTGCAGCAGAGCATATCCTTGGCTCCATCTTACATGTTCAGGGTCACGTGCAACCTTACAGGTTTAATAGCAAGACCAGTTCATAACTAAAGCTCCTCCAGTGTGGTTCACCAGACAACCTACAATCTAAGACAGAGGACACTGAGCCTATAGGTTCCACAAAGGTTCAGTTTTATTCCTGTAATTTTTACTTATGGAAGAAACTAAGAGCTGGCAGTATCGGGGTTCTAAGAGATAGTATAGCGAGTGAGGCATTTGCCTTGCACGTGGAAGACCTGGATTTGAGTCCCAGCATCACCTGTGGTACCCTGAGTACTACCAGGAGCAGTTCTTGAGTGCAAGAACTCAAGAACCTGTATGTGCACCTGTATGGCAGTAGAGTGTATATGGTCATCTCTCCTTGATGCGCAAGGAGTAACCCTTGAGCATCACCAGGTATGACCCAAAAAGCCAAAAAAAAAAAAGAACTGGCAGTACTAAACACAGAAAAGGTTGATTTAACTTCAGATTACAGCTTGGAAGAGCAATTCCTGAGAATACAACTTGGGCGTACCATCCCAGAGACTGTCCCTGACCTATAGGAGAGCCCCTCCCAACCCATTGGGTGACAGTTTGGAAAAACTATCTCCAAACTGACAAATGCAACCTTCCTCAATCCCACCCCAGCTGTAAAGATCAGCTTATTGGTGAACTAACGTTATGGGGTGTACTTAATCCCAATCCCCATTCACTGTCCAAGATAAGAGAAATAAGAGAATGGTGGCACTAGATCACCTGCAAGACACTAGCAACAGTGGTCAAGAGCCAGGCCAGTGAGAATGGTGTTATAGCTGCTACAGGGCACTTGGGAGAGATGGCCACATACGCTCTTCAGTCATACAGGTGCACAAAATTCAGAGCCAGAGACAGCAGTTTGATCTTAGAAATACTTAAGATATCAGAGTAATTCTGCCCCTCAAGGTGTTGCAGGTGTGGCTGCGGTGCTTCGGCTGCGTCGGCAGATGGCAGATAGGAGACAGGCTTGTCTACACCCAGGGTTCTGCCACATGGGCCGTGGATGGTTGATGGTCTGACATAGAAAAAAGACCCCTGGGATGAACCCAGAGCCACGGCAGAGCCTGGCAAGCTACCCATGGCGTATTAGATATGCCAAAACAGTAACAATAATGGACCTCATTCCCAACGAATGGAGATGTTACTGGAGCCCACTCAAGCAAATAGATGAACAATAGGAAGACAAGTGTTACAAGTGATTAGAGTAATACTTTTTGAGTGCTAGTTGTTGAACATCCATGATGCTCCATTACTCCTTCAATACATTTATATATATATATATATATATATATATATATATATATATATATATATATATATCCCAGTATTTAAGCTTCATGAAATCCTTCTACAAAAATATTATAAAATATTGGGTCTGGAGCAATAGCCCAGTGGGTAGGGCATTTGCCTTGCATGCGGCTGGCCTGTGCCAGCCCGGGTTCGATCCCCGGCATCCCATAGGGTCCCCGAGCACTGCCAGGAGTAAATCCTGAGTGCAGAGCCAGGAGAAACCCCTGAGCATTGCCAGGTGTGACCCAAAAAAGCAAATAAATATATATATAATATTGTCAGGAAGAAACCAACTACTTAAAAATGATTCATTGCCTGATATTTTTTACTTTTAGTTAAATATTTACAAAAGGAAAACCAAAAATATTTAAGAAATCATACGTTTTCTAAGGTTGCCATTATGCAGTTATCACAAGCATCAAGTATTCCTGCAAAAGGCAGCCCCAGATAGGAGAGAGTTGAAACACAGAGATTCATCCTTAGCTCCCATGAAGCACCAGGGATCATGAAAAAAGTGAAGGAAAACAAATGCATTTGTAGATGAGAACAGACTGCTGGGAAGTTCTCAGCTACGTCAGAATACCGAAAACTATCAGAGAAAACTTCAGAGCAACAATTTCCTCAGTTCTCATTGAACCAAGCGAAGCATAGAAACAGTGTCAATAAACTAAATAAATATCTGTGGAGAATAAAATTGAACACGTAAAAGGAGATAAGTAGGCACCAAACAGTAAAGGAGAATGGAGCAGCAGAATAATGGATAAAATCAAATCAGGAACACATTGTATCAATAAATAGGAGGTGACCTTAAAAAATTGAAGAAAACTTAAAAGACATTTGATATCAATATACAAAATTTCCACCTGATAAGAATTTCATAAAAGAGAAGGGCTGGAGCGATAGTCCAGCGGGTAGGGCGTTGCCTTGCACGCAGCCGACCTGGGTTTGGTTTGATCCCCACATCCCATATGGTCCCCTGAGCACTGCCAGGAGTAATTCCTGAGTGCAGAACCAGGAGTGACCTCTGAGCATTGTCAGGTGTAATCCAGAAAGAAAAAGAAAAAAAAGAGAGAAGAGAAAGGAGAACCACTGGTCAAGTAAAAATAGTTAAAAACCTCTCCATTATAAGAGTGAGACTTGTACCTTGGTTCAGGAGGGCCAACACTATCAAAAAATAAATCTAGCAGAACTAAATCAAGACAAATTGCAATCAAAGTGGAAAAAGACTCCTTAAAGAGAGAACATAGAACTCAAATTCAAGGGAAACAACATAAATTTGTATCTGATTTCTCAAATTAAACTCAATAGGAAAGAAGGAAATGTAATGACATTTTCAAAGTTTTGAATGACAAGAACCTCCAACCAGAATTCCTCTCTCCTTTAAGATCACATATATTATTTAAAAGTGTAGCATACACATTCTTGGATAAACAACTGAGTACATTTGCTGCAAATAAACAGTTCTGCAAGCTATACTGAATAGCCTCCTACATAAATAAAATAGCATGTGTCAAAGTAAAAATTATCATAGAAATACATCAACAAATTCTCCACAGCAATAATATGTCTAAATTCTGATGGACTAAAATCCCCTTTCAAAAGACACAGAATGGCTGGTTGGACTAGGAAACAAAAATCCAAACTTCTGTGGCTTCCAAGAGACACACTTCAAGTTTTACAATAACAAAACGTTCAGAGTGAAAGGTTGGAAAACAATTATAACAGTCTAATATAGACTAAAATATCAAGTAAGGTGATGCTTATATCAGACCAAATAGTTTTCAAGTTAAAGAAATAAATAAGAGATAGTTACAGATATTATATACCAGCAAATGAATTATTAGATCAAAAGGGCTTGACTTTATCAACATATATGAACCAAATGAAGGGCAGCAGAGTTTAAAAACAACTACTGAAAGATCTAAGGAGATACATCAATGACCACACACTAGTAGTGAAAGACATTAACAATCATTAGCATTTCATCACTGAGACCGATACACTAGAGTGAACAGCAACAAGGAAACAAGAGTCTAATTGAGAAGTTAGAATAATAGGAATTAATAAACTTGTACAGAATCCTCCACTCCCAAAACAGCTGAATGCCTAATCTTTTCCAGCGCACATTGTCTATTTTCCAGTATTGACCACAGGCTAGGGCACAATTTGGATGTCCATTAAATTATGAAAATATGTTTACAGACTGAGACCTGAGTGATGGTACAGCAGAGAGGACTTTTGCCTGGCATGCAGCTAACCCAGGTTCATTCCCTGACATCCCACATTGTCTCCTGAGCACTACCAGGAATGATCCGTGAGTGGAGTCAGGAATAACCCCTTGAGCACCGGAGGACATGGCCTCCAACAGACTACAATGCCATTAAAGTAGAAATTCATCATAAAAAGTAAAGCCAAGTAAGGCTCTAACATTTGGAAACTGAACAAATTTCTGTTAAACAATAATAGATCGAAGATTAATTCAAAGAATAAATAAAAGTTTTCTTCAAAACAAAGTTGAGTAAAGATATAAACTATCAAAACCATGGGACAGAGCAGAAGCAGTATCAAGGGGGAAGATAACAGCAAAACAGATTTATATCAGGAAATAAGAGAAAGCTCAAATGAATAACATAGCTTCAAATATTGAGAAAAGAAAAGCATTTTGTTTCCAAAGTCAGTTGATTAAAGGAAATAGTAAAAATTAGAACAGAAATAAATAATAAAAGAAATCAATAAAATGATACAAAGGGGAAATAATCCAGGCATTTTTTAATAATAAAAAAGATTGATCCTGAACTAGACTCAGAAGGAAAAAGGGAGAAATATAAATAAATAAGATCAAAGATGAAAGGGGAAATTACAATTGAAATATTGAAAGTACAAAAATTCCCAGTGGTTACTACAGAGCCTTATGTTACTTAGTTGGAGAACCTAGAAAAACTATGCACATTTTAAGAATGATAAAATTTTCAAGATTATATCAAGAGGAATTAGAAAACCTGAACATACAAATCTTGAATAAGAAAATTAAAATATTAACTTAAATTCTCTAAAACAAAAACTCAGGTACAAACAGGTTTACTGATGAGTTTTCCCAAATCTTCAAAGAAACTTCTCCCTGTATTCCTTAAGTTCTGATAAAGTATGAAAGATATGGAAATGCTTTCCCATAGTTTCCTTAAAGTCAACACTATACCTAAAGTAGATAGAAATTTTATTGAAACAGTTTTCTGCTGTTATCTATGACAAAAATTTATACAGAAACCCTCAACAAAATCTTAGTGAACTGAGCCTAACATATATCAAGAAAATCATACACCATGATTAAATAGGTTTCTTTACAAAGATATAAGACTGACTTAAACATATGCTAATTAATTATTGTAATACACTATATGAACAAAAGGAAAGATAAAATACATGACCATATCAGTAGCTATAGAGATGAAATTTGAAAAAATTTGAAAAAATACAACATGCACTAATGATTAAAAAGCCCTCTACCTAATAGGTTTGGAAGGAACTTTCCCCAATATATTAATGACAATATATTATAGAGAACAGCCAGTATCATTGTCAACAGTAGAAAATTAAAAAGCGTTTTTTCTTAGGTCAGAAACATGGCAAGAATGTTTTAAGTCCAGCATTAGAAGTCGCAACAAAGAATAGAATAAGACCTTAGGAGATGGAAAAATTCTATATTGTCAAAATGACCATTCTACTTAAATATTACATTCAATATTGGATCAAATTGTCCAATCCAAATTCTAATCACATTCTTCAAATAATTAGAATAGTCAATAATAAAGTTTGTATGGAATCTTATAAGACACGCTAGATGTCCAAAGTCATACTGAAAAATAATAAATTGGGAGGAATCTCATTACCTAACCTGAAAATATATGATAAAGCTACAGTGATCAAAACAGCAAGGTACTGAACTAAGTATAGATTCTGACCATGTAGTTAGAATCAAATTCTCAAAGACAAATCCCAGATTCTGCCATCATCTAACTATCAACAAAGGAGCTTGGTACATGAAATGGGGTAAAGATAGTCTCTAAAACAAGTTTTGTTGAGAAAACTGGATAATCACATGTTAAAAAAAAGTTGGATCTATATATCACATGTCAAACAAAACAGTTCAAAGTTTAACATAGACTCTCAGATCAGAACAGGATCTATGAAATATATTGAGGAAAGTAAATATGAATACATAGAAAAACTACCACTTGTATATTTTACTTTGTTTTTTAGTGAATAAGCTACTATATTATTTTCTTAGTTCCAGTAGGTTTTTATGGTTTCTAGGTAGGGATAATATATAAGAATAATAGTTCCTCCCCTTTTTTTCTTTTTGGTTATCATTGTTTTGGGGAAGGGAGAGTAGGGTATTAGTGTGGTATTTGTTATTTTATTTTATGTCTTTGGAATATGAGTTTCCCTTATAGGTTTAAGTTGCTTGACATAATTGGAACAAGGATATTTCTTCCTTCTCAAAAAACTGCTGAGTAATTGGACTCATTTGTGGGATATAAAAATAACATAATATGGACTAATACCCAAGGAAGTAGAAAGAAGGGCCAGGAAGAATGGTCCATGGTTGGAAGCTTGCCACAGGAGGAGTGAGGGGAGAGCACCTAGGATAGAGAAGGGACCACCGCTATGACAGTGGTAGTTGGAAATGATAACTCTGGACTCCACCCAGAACTCCACCCAGCAGATCAGCCTATCACAGCCCAGCTCATCGAGATCCACCCTGAAGCAGTCTTTTTTTAAATCCGGCTCAGGTATGCTGATCCAGAGACTCATAGACATGGGGCAGAGTTGCTACTTGCTCTCCCTGTGCCCAGCCACTCACGAGGTGCCCAGGAGGGATGGTAGGCCCGCCACCCTAGCAGAGCCTCGCAACAAGCCAGGCGGACCCCCCCACTCCATGAGGGCCTCCATTTTCCACATCGGACTTCCCCTAGACAGAACTCCACCCAGCAGACCAGCCTATCACAGCTGTTCATCAATAAATGCTGGATTTAGAGATGACTAAAAGAGTATGCTACCTGCATGGCAGAGCCTGGCAAGCTACTTGTGTTGTATTTGATATGCCAAGTACCAGTAACAATTATAGACCTCATTCCCATGATCTGATGGAATGGATTGAGGCTCTTTATGTTCCTGGAGAAAGCAGATGCTCTTGGGCTCTACTAGCATGAGACAGGACATATGTGGAGATGTTACTGAGGCCCACTTGAACAAATCGATGATGTAAGGAAGACAGTGATACAGTGATACAGACAAAATCATCAAGATTTGTACCTCAGAAGTGTTTTCAATGATATGATTCCTTTGGCAAAGATAACAAAAATGAAAATGAAGAAATGGCCTGCTTCAAATTAAAAACAGATGTAACCCAGAAGTCTAAACCCAGGCTAAAACTGAAAGATGCCCAACTGAATAGAAATAAATATTTGCACTCAAAAGATCAAAAATAAGACTAATATCCAAGATATACAAAGTACTCACAAAGATTCAAAATATCCGAAAACTCTATAAAAATGGGGGGAAGGAAATAAAAAATTTCTCTGAATAAGACAGATGGAGAGCCAATCACTATCACTATCTTCCCGTTAATCATCTATTTGCTAGAGCGGGCACCAGTAATATCTCCATATATCCTGTCTCATGCTAGTAGAACCCAAAGGCTTGCTCCAGGAACATAAAGAGCCTCAAACAATTATATTAGGTCAAGAAAATAACCTAATATAAATGTTACTGGTATTTGGCATATCAAATACTACACGAGCAGCTTGCCAGGCTTGCCGTGCGGGTGGCATAATGTTGTAGTCACCTCTAAATAAAGCATTTATTGATGAACCACGCAGCCACTAGCAGCCGCCAAAGACGGGCTGTGATAGTCTGGTCTGCTGGGTGGAGTTGTGACGAGAGGTAAGTCGGATATGGAAAATGGCGGGCCCCATGGAGTAGGGGAGGGTGGTCTGGCTTGTTGTGAGGCTCAGCTGGGGTGGCAGGCCAGGGCTAGAACCCGCCATGCCTCCCGGCACCTCACAAGCAACTGGGTACAGGGAGAGCTAGTAGCAGCTCTGCCCCATCTGGTTCCCAAGATTTTTGAACAGGGTTTTTTAAACCTGTTCCCAGTCATAACTCCTTTGGCCCAAGAAACGCAACATGAGCAAGTGCTGCCTGAGACACCTCAGATGCATGATGTGACTGGATTATTTCTGGCCATTGTGTATTCAGAGACCTTTTACCTTGGTCAGATTTCTCTGCCCACTCCCCCACCCCCATTCAGTGATGCAGTCCCATTTGGGCCCCAGACCCACAGTTTCAGAAACTAAGGACCAGAGTGCATAGACATGTATATGGGTGGGACTGGTTTCAGAGAGACCAATTTTAGTGAGTTGGTTTTGTGTTGTTTTTTTTTCTCAAATGTAAATTACTCAACCAAGAGTTGGGCTGCCTTACAATGCATTGAGTTCTCCATCCCTGAAGGCATTCACAGGAATAGGTAACAGCCTATTACAGTGTTCGGGATGGAATTTCTGCTTCCTATGGGAAATTAGACCAGAACAGAGTCTACAGTTTCTTTCAGATCAAAAATGTTATGATCCAGAGCAGCTCTGCAGGTCCCCAGGGGATGGAGGCAAGTCCATATTCTTTTTATTTTCTTTCAGTTGAGGTGACTTTAGTTTCATGACTTTAGATGTTTTGGGAGCATCAGTCTGGGCCTCATCCACCATTTTGCCATTTCTTCCACTCCAAGAGTTCCTCAGAGCTTCTCTAATTTATTTCCACCTCTCAGAGTCTTCTGATATTCTGATCCAAGGAGAGAGGGAGGGAGCCGTTTGGGAGCATCTGGCCAGAGAGAAAGAGAGAGCTCTTCCCTTCCCTTGTCGCTTCTTCTCACTTCTCTCTCTTCTCCTCTCTTCTCTCTCCTTCTCTTTCCTCTCCTCACTTCACTCTCTCTCTCTTTCCTCTCAACTAAAATACAAAACTACAGTGAAGTAGACAAGACTCTTGTGAAGGCTTGGAGAAATATTTAACTGGCATTAGTATTAGTCTTTGGTACAGAGACATGCCACCTCAGAAACCCCCTTCTCTACCCTATAAAAGGCAATTCCAGGCAGATCTTGGCTCAAGATATTAGGTGAGGTGCTGGGAGAAATTACCTGAGGGCATTTGATCCTTCTTGCCAGGGAAAGTTACATTTAGCTTATAGCTTCTCCCAGCTCTGCTAGGAGGTTTTTAATTAGCTCTGGGTCCTTGTAAACAACCAGATGGTCTCCTAAAGTTGCTACATTCTATAAAGCTATTTTCCTGTTTTTATCTCTAGATAGCCCAGCCCAGAATGGGCTGGGTTGGGGAGTTTGGGCGGATTTCTAGCTATAAAATAAGCTTCAAGAAGAAAGAAGCTCTCGCTCTGTCTTTTTCCCCCTTTTGCCATTTCGGCTTCCCTTGGTGTTTTGCTTCTCCGTCCTCTCCATTCTCTGTTGGGCCTCAACACGTGGTGGCAGCCATCTTGGCCTACACCTGGCTGGGGCCTAGCTGGGAACCCAGAGTCCGGAGGTTTTCCCTGCTCTTGGATTGTATATTGGATCCTGTGATAGTAAACCCTTTTAAAACTGCATCGGATTGCTGAGTCTTCATCCATTCCCTGCCGGCCGGAGGTAGAAGGGAACTCCCTTCCCAACACTGTCGGGGACCCTGGCGGCGCTCCCGACAGCACTCTAAGTATTACAATAACTAAACTTTAAAATGTGCCTTTCAGGGAATTGGAACTGGGGTCATTAGTACAGGGATGTTCACACTGGTGGTATTATTGGCAAATCATGGTACCTAATAAAAATATAAAATTTAATTAAAAATAAACTAAAGTGTAAAAATATTAACAACAGAACCTCTATTGATCCAACAATTCCACTTCTTGCCATATATCACAAAACACTAAAACATTTGTTTGAAAAGATAAATGCATTGTTGGCTCATTTAGCACTTAAGTACAGCAGCCAGGATATGGCAATAGCACAAATGCCCACTGACAGATGAAAGATAAAGAAATTTTGATATATATTAATTATATATAAAATATATTTAATTCATGAAATCCTGGTCCGCCATCCCAATAGAGCCTCTCAAGAAGTCAGAGGAACCCCCATACCATGAGGGCCGCCATTTTCAACATCTGTACTCCACAGCTTGTCTGAGCTCCACCCAAGAAAAAAGCTGATCTCAAGCCCTGCTCATCAGAGTCCCACCCTACAGCAAAGCCTATTTCAAGCCCAAGGTATGCCTGATTTAGAGACTCAGACACATGGGGAAGGGGCCTCAAACCATTCCTTCAGGTCATGGGAATGAGGTCCATTATTGTTACTGGTTTTTGGCATATCAAATAAAACACGGGTAACTTGCCAGGCTCTGCCGGATAGGTGGCATACTCTCAGTAAAAGGCTCTCAACTCGAGCATTTACTGATGAAACTTAAAGGGAAAAGATCAGGTTTTCTCTTGGGTGGAGCTCTGAGGAACTATGGAGTCTGAATATTGAGAATAACAGACTTCATGATGTGTGGGATGCTCTGGCTTCTTGCTAGGCTTACTAGTATGATGGATATCAGCTAGAACCTGCCTAGAATGTATGCAGTGTATAAATGTGAAAGATCCTGGGAAGGACCTGATCCTAAAATCTAGTACTATTTAAGACTGATCAGATCAAAATAGATTAAAGATCTCAATATCAGACCTGAAATCATAAAGTACATCGAAGAAAATATAGGAAAAACCCTCCACGGCATTGAAACTAAAGGCATCTTCAAAGATGAAACAACACTAACAGAGCAACTGTATGAAAAGATAAACATATGGGACTACATGAAACTAAAAAGCTTCTGCACCTCAAAATAAACAGTGACCAATATGCAAAGACAGTCACAGAGTGGGAAAGAATGTTCACCAAATACCCATCTGATAAGGGGTTAATGTCCAAGATATATCAGGCACTGGTAGAACTTTACAAGAAGAAAACAGCCAACCCCATCAAAAAATGGGGAGAAGAAATAAACAGAAACTTCAACAAGGGAAGGAATTTGAATAGCCAAAAGGTATATGAAGAAATGCTCAACATCACTAAACATCAGAGAGATGCAAATCAAAACAACAATGAGATGTCATCTAACACCACAGAGGCTGGCACATATCCAAAAGGGCAAGGACAACAAATGCATGCAGGAAGAAAGGGACTCTCATCCATTGTTGGTGGCAATGTTGACTGGTATTGTTTTTTTTGGAAAACAACATGGACATTCCTCCAAAGACTAGAAATTGAGCTCCTGTTTAACCCAGCCATAAGACTTCTGGGAATATGCCCAGGAAAGCCCAAAACACACAGCAACAACACCATCTGCACTTCTATGTTCATAGCAGCACTATTCACAATAGCCAGAATCTGGAAACAACCAGAGTGCCCAAGAACTGATGACTGAATAAAGAAACTTTGGTGCATTTACACAATGGAATTCGATGCAGCTATTAGGAAAAAATGAAGTAATGAAATTTGCCTATAAATGGGTGGACATGGAGAGAATCATGTTGATTGAAATTAGCCAGAAGGAAAAAGACAGATATAGAATGACTGCATTTATTTGCATGACATAAATATATAGAGAGAGGTCTTCTCAAAGGTGTAATCTACCCCAAATGTGTGGGAGTCAGAGGTTAGGTAAGATAGAGAAGGGAACAGTATGCTAATAATTGTCGAAAGTGATAATGCCAGCCTAGAACTGAGCATTGAATACAGGGAGAAAGATTCATGTGATAACCTCTAAATGTATGTATTACAATCCATAATGTGTAAGATTCCATGTTCATGAAAAATAAACTAGTTCCAGAGGCACTATTCAGTCTCAATGGAACAAACATCTCTGAATGCAGCAGTTATGTGTACCTAGGTCGAAAAGTCAACATGATGAACGACCTAAAACCTGAGCTGCATAGGAGGAAGAGAGCGTCATGGATTGCCTTCAAAAGCATCGAAGAAATAGGGGGCAGAGCGATAGTCCAGGAGGTAGGGCATTTGTCTTGCATGCGGCCGGCCTGTGCCAGCCCAGGTTCGATCCCCGGCATCCGATATGGTCCCCGGAGCACCGCCAGGAGTAATTCCTGAGTGCAGAGCCAGGAGTAACCCCTGAGCATCACTGGGTGTGACCAAAAAAAAAAAAAAGAAAAAAAAGCATCGAAGAAATAGTGAAAAAAACAAAAGAACCTCCCGGCTCTGGGCTCTGGGCACATCTCTTCGACTCCACTGTTCTCCCTGCATTGACACATGCCTCAGAGACCTGGGCCCTACGAAAACAGGATGAGAATGCTATTCGGGTCTCCCAAAGAGGAATCAAAAGAGCTATGCTTAGAATATCATACCTCACTCAAGTGAGAGAAGGAATCCAGAGTTCTGACCTCCATGCTGTTCCAGAGTCAGGGATGCTGTCTCATTTGCCAAGGCATTGAAAATCAGATGGGCTGGACATGTAATGTGATTTTTTTTTTTTTTTTTTGCTTTTTTGGGTCACACTGGGCAATGCTCAGGGGTTACTCCTGGCTCTGCACTCAGGAATTACTCTTGGCGGTGCTGAGGGAACCATCTTGGATGCCAGGGATTGAACCTGGGTCGGCACAGGCCGGCGGTGCAAGGCAAATGCTCTACCCGCTGGGCTATCTGCCCCCTGTAATGTGATTTGGAGATGACCACTGGACTAGAGCCGTTACCGACTGGATCCCATGGAGCGTCAAAAGATCATGTGGCCGCCCACCTACAAGATGGTCAGACTTCTTCGTCAAGACCATGAACAAACGGTTTGAGGCTCTTCGTATTCTTGAAACAACCAGATGCCATTGGGCTACACTGGCACGTGATAGGGTCAAATGGAAATGTTACTGGCACCAGCTCAAGGAAATCGATGAACAACGGGATGTTTAGTGATCTAGTGATCTAGTGAATGTGTAAGAGAACAGAGAAAGAGAGAATGAGAGAGAAAGAGAGAGAGAAAAGAGATAACGAATCTGCCATAGAGCCAGGCTAGGGGAGGAGGGAGAGAAGTGGGGACATTGATGGTGAGAAATGGGCACTGGTGGAGGGATGGGTGCTGGAACACAGTATGACCAAAACCCAAACATGAACATCATTGTAATTGTATATCTCATGGTAGTATAATAAAATATTAAGAAAATAAATAAAATGGCATAGAAGGAGAAAAACATGAATTTTATAAACATACATACATATATACAGAGAGAGGCATATATATATATAGACTTTGCAATTTCTAATAATTGGTATGATTTTGTAATAGCGTATTTAAATATTACACACTTCTGCTGACCTCAAGGACAGGAATTACAGCCATCTTTCATTTTCCCTGGTACTCTGGGTGATGAGGAGACTGAACATATCAAAATCCCCAAAGATGAATTCTTTTCATTCAACCACTTCACAGAGATCATTCCAGATCTCCCAGGGGTCAAGAGCTCTATTCAGTCTATTCTTCCTACATTCCAAGAGAGCATACATTGTACTAAATTGCCTCAAAATCTTTTGCTGTAGGATTTTTATTCTATTTTCAATTTTGTGTCCCTCATTCATCTATTTACTACAGACAAAATTTTGAGAATCAGACTTATTGGACTATTGAAAAAATAATATTTTTTCCAAAAGCACAGGCTTTGTCATTTTGCCATTATTCTGTTTGTTTGATAAAACATTCCACCGAGACCTTGACATTAGACTTACTTTGTTTCTTTGTCCCCTACACGTAGCTTCTCTACGATTTACAATTGAGGACCACGACAAAGTCCACAACCATCATTAATGGTTTTAGCTATTTTAGTCTTTAACCTTTTAGTTTCCAAATTCTTAAATTTCTATTTATTTTCCATGGCAGACAGAACAGAATTAGAAGCAAATTCACCATATGTTCTAAATAAACACACATAATAAAGATAATTTTTTTCCTCCTAGTTAAAAACCTTGACTTAGCGCTCCAGTAACAGTTGCTCATTCTGGGAGCTTTCTCCCCCCCCCATGTCTCTTCCTGATCTCTGAACATGCTGGAAATCTCCTTGCACACTGAAAGCTTTATCATTAATGTCATATAATACCCAGATTCCTCAGTTATACGCATAAGTACAAAATGAAAGTTCTCATACTAGCTCAGTCTTTTGTGTCAGTTAGGGTTAAGCTGAAAGAGTCCAAAACAATTGAAAATGTGAGTTGTCACTTTTATTTCATGAAATGCAAACTAGAGATCTTAAACATTGCTTCAGTCTGTTTATATTATAAGCACCACCATTTATGCGGAAATCAAAATATCCCTTTTCTATTCTGATTGGAGCCACCCTTATAAAGGCAAGTAGTCTCTAGGGTTTTCCTGGTTGGTAAAAATCCATTATCTCCAGTGTCTTTGACAATGTAATTCATATCTAGCCATAATATTCACCACTTTGTTATAGTTCCCCCAAGCTAATATTCCTAATTTTTTTATTATCACCCCTAGTTATGAACTTTCATCTGTCACATTTCCAAAACTAAATTATTTGGACTAGGTGGTTTCTTTAAGAGACATGAGGAAAGTTGGAGTACTATCATTGGTGCCTCAAAAGCTAATTCTCATTCTGTATAATGAAATATTTATTTGCAAGGGGAGCTAAGGAAGTCAAAGAACAAGCTTAAATTGCCTACCCATTATCACTTCTGAATGCTTGCACTCACGTATTCCATTAGACAATTCAGTGACTCAAAGCCAGATGCTTTTATTCCCAAGTGAAAAGTCCTATATTTGGTCTAATATTACAACTACACTACAGTACAGAAAATGGCATGTTGAAATGGACCAAGGGCTTAATTTAACATCTGAAGACTGGAGTATTTCTGAATTTATTTCTCACCAAAAAATTTATTTCCCATAAATATATTCTCTGTGTCTATATAGGTCTCATGATATATCAATACTTATTGTTTACCCTAAAGGTGTTCAACTGTTATCAAAATAATTTCTTTGCGTATTGAGAAGGCAAATGGTAATAAACTTAAATTAGATTTGCTCACAAGGAAAAAGTTTTTTGTTTTGTTTTGGTGTTTGTTTTAATATGTAAATGTTTGGGGATACAACCAATCTGAGGAGACCTATATAAAATGACTCTTGAAAATGTCTTGAAATTTTTCTGTTCTATACTGTTTCTGTTAAAATGTGTATTTGACATTTTGTAACAATTCTTATAATTCTGAAATAAGTCTTATCATTCTTGTAACAAAAAATATTGTTCTAATGCCTTTTCATAACAGGTTAGTTTTATGTCATAGCTTCAAAACAGATCAGCATAAATTTTCTTTGGCGGCACTGGGAAAAGCAAACACGTTTCCCTCTTTCTCCATCATAGGTTCAGTGACTAGGTCAACCCTATTTGTTTATTCCTCAATTATCGATTTTGTTCCTTTTTTTTTTCTAAGCTAATGATAGTTTTTTAACTTGCCACAATAAAAAGAAGATATTTTTCAAAAGAAGCGGTTTTAGGGTCTGGGGACAGATTTTCCAGAATGGAACCATATTCTTTACAATAACTGTCGCATGCATTGCTGTAACTTTCATGATGATAATCATAAAGTGGCTTCCTATGAAGAAGCTAAGCACTCTGAGTGATAACCTCTGGTAGCAAAACCATCCTCAATCTGTCAGCAAATATGAAACCAAAGGCTATTTATTCAGCATGTGTAGGTAAACTGTATAGCAACATCAATTTGGACCAGTTTCAACCATGACTTGAGGAACAAGGAATGACCGTGTTGTAGAAGGACAGAGGTTCATGACCAGATCATTCTATTTAGAAGAATGTCTTGACCTTCCACTACATTCACAGGAGGCTTCACAGTATTTTTATTTCTCTTCACTACTCCAACATTTTCTTTCCAAAACATCATATTTAGCACCAAAAAAAAAAAAAAACAGAAGTCCTCAGAAAATCACTTCCTCATCCAATTCAACTAATTCGTTCAAGATCTGTTCTTGGCTCTGAAGAGCATCTGTTCAGAGAGCTGCTGCCCTGCTGAAGGACCGCTGAGCAGCCTCTCTAGCGAAGTTAACATCCACTCACGTTCTGGGGCCTGGCTCCCATCTAGCATCTTCTGTTCCCTGCATGCGTACCATGACATAGGGAACATGGCACTTCTTCCTGCCTTAAAAAATCCTCTCACAGAACCACATATTTCCACATAGCAATGAACGTTTCTCCTCTCTTTCGGTTCAAAAGAAATAAAACTGTTCTTTATTCTCATTGTCTTCATTTTTTATAATGCCCAATCTCTTAAACTCATATTTTCAGGCTATCTGCTATACCACTCCAGTGGACCTGATACTGCTCCTAGTCAATGATTATTTGTATGTTTTGCATCCCTATCGTTATGGTCAGTTCTCTTTTACGATCACATGAAAGCATTGACCCAAGTCTTTGCAGTTTCTTCTTTTACCTCTTCAATTTAATTTAGGAATAAATTTTTTGTCTGACATTTTTCTGCAATTTTACTTGTCATTTCTTTTTTATCTCCTTTTTGTTGGGTTTCAAATGTCTGTCTAAGCTATAAATATTGAAATCTTTCAGGGTTTCCTCTTGGGACAATTTTAAAAAAAAATTTTATTATACCACCTTGAGATACATAATTTCAAAGCGGTTCATGATTGGGTTTCAGTGAGTGTTCCAGCACCCATCTATCCACCAGAGCACCCTTCTCAACACCAATGTCCTGAGTCACTCGAGCCTGCCTCTATAGCAGACACTTTTTCTTTCTTTCTTTCTTCTTTCTTTCTTTCTTTCTTTCTTTCTTTCTTTCTTTCTTTCTTTCTTTCTTTTCTTTCTTTCTTTCTTTCTTTTCTTTCTTTCTTTCTTTCTTTTCTTTCTTTCTTTCTTTCTTTCTTTCTTTCTTTCTTTCTTTTTTTCTTTCTTTCTTTTCTTTCTGTCTGTCTGTCTGTCTTTCTTTCTTTCTCTCTTCCTTCCTTTCTTTCTTTCCTTCCTTTCCTTCCTTTCCTTCTCTCCCTCCCTCCCTCCTTCCTTCCTTCCTTCCTTCCTTCCTTTCTTTCTTTCTTTCTTTCTTCCTTCCTTCCTTCCTTCCTTCCTTCCTTCCTTTCTTTCTTTCTTTCTTTCTTTTTTCTTTCTTTCTTTCTTTTTTCTTTCTTTCTTTCTTTCTTTCTTTCTTTCTTTCTTTCTTTCTTTCTTTCTTTCTTTCTTTCTTTCTTTCTTTCTTTCTCTTTCTTTCTTTCTTTCTTTCTTTCTTTCTTTCTTTCTTTCTTTCTGTCTGTCTGTCTGTCTTTCTTTCTTTCTCTCTTCCTTCCTTTCTTTCTTCCTTCCTTCCTTCCTTCCCTCCCTCCCCCCTCCTTCCTTCCTTCCTTCCTTCCTTCCTTTCTTTCTTTCTTTCTTTCTTTTCCTTCCTTCCTTCCTTCCTTTCTTTCTTTCTTTCTTTCTTTCTTTTTCTTTCTTTCTTTCTTTCTTTCTTTCTTTCTTTCTTTCTTTCTTTCTTTCTTTCTTTCTTTCTTTCTTTCTTTCTTTCTTTCTTTCTTTCTTTTCTTTCTTTCTTTCTTTCTTTTCTTTCTTTCTTTCTGTCTGTCTGTCTGTCTGTCTTTCTTTCTTTCTTTCTCTCTTCCTTCCTTTCTTTCTTTCTTTCCCTTCCTTCCCTCCCTCCCTCTCTCTCTCTTCCTTCCTTCCTTCCTTCCTTTCTTTCTTCTTCTTTCTTTCTTTCCTTCCCTTCCTTCCTTCCTTCCTTCCTTCTTCTTTTCTTTCTTTCTTTCTTTCTTTCTTTCTTTCTTTCTTTCTTTCTTTCTTTCTTTCTTTCTTTCTTTCTTTCTTTCTTTCTTTCTTTTCTTTCTTTCTTTCTTTCTTTCTTTCTTTCTTTCTTTCTTTCTTTCTTTCTTTCTTTCTTTCTTTTCTTTCTTTCTTTCTTTTCTTTCTTCCTTCTTGCTTGCTGGCTTGCCTGCCTGCTTACCTGCCTTTCCTTCCTTCCTTCCTTCCTTCCTTCCTTCTTGCTTGCTGGCTTGCCTGCCTGCTTACCTGCCTTTCCTTCCTTCCTTCCTCTTCCTTCCTTCCCTTCCTTCCTTCCTTTCTTCTCTCTCTCTTTCTTCTTTTCTCTCACTCTGTGTGTCTCTCTGTGTCTCTGTGTCTCTTTCTGTGTCTCTCTCTGTCTTTTTATTCTGTCTCTGTGTCTCTTCTCTCTCTCTCTTTCTCCCCTGTCTCCACACATTGTGACTTGCAATACATACATGTAGGGCTATCATATATATATATCCCTTTGCTTACATTCAATTCTAGTCTGGCATTATCAGTTCCAAGAATTATTAGAATACTGGTCCCTTCTCTGTCTTACCCAACCTCTGACCCACACACACTTGTGGTAGATTAGAACAATTTTGATCTCACTATATTACCAGATTTTGCATTGATTTAGTCCTATTTCAGTACATATGGGACCCGTAAACCGGTGTCTCCAGTGATTGTACTTTTCTCAGCATATCCACTGGTATCTAGCCAGTTATTTAAATAGTTATTTAAATACCATCTCTAATTGATACTTAGAGTTATATTAATAATGACCTTCCTATTTGCACTTTTTTCCTATTTGCACTTCCTATTTCATAGAGAACTTCCTATTTGCACTTCTTAAATTGATGTTTCTCTAAGTCACTACTATACCCAATATTTTATTACAACCAACATATAATTATTTTATTCTTCTCTTTGTCTCAACCTCACCAGTTGTTCAACAGGTCCTGTTAACTCTAGCTTCAGTCCCTTTGTATCCCTGAAATTTTAGTTTGAGGCCACATCGCCTCACACTCTGATGCTAGATAACCATCAACCTCTCTCTCTGCTTCTGCTTTTTCCATTTGAGTCCTTTATAATCTATTGTTTGTGCAATAAGCTTAGAAAGCACAGTAACTTGAAAACAGTAACTTTATTGTTTTTTCATGCCACTGTGTTGATAAAATAATGGTTTAACTAGACAATCTCCATCTAGTCTCACTTAATAACTTTAGCACTCTTACAATTGGTTAGTTAAGGAGCTGAAAAATCTCAGTATATGTCTTCCTTTTTCCTTCTCCTCTACCTCCATCCTTCATCCACCCTACTGTCCTTTCCATGTCATCTCTCCAGCACAGCAATAGATGTTTTACTTGGTAGATCTCTGCCACCAGTGTTCAAAAAGAATTTTCATCATAGACGAATGGATTCAAATTCCCTTATCTTGAGTAGCAGATATTATGTAATCTTACTTGTGGACTCTTAATGTTGTTACTTCCATATTCTGGGAATTTCACGAACAGGATAGTTGTGTTCTAAAATATCTGCTCAATCGCTCTTCTGTTTTATTAAGCCCATATTTATAGTTGGTTATAAACTACTGCAAATTTACAACTACACTGAGTCAAATTGTGGATATTTTATGTGGAACCTAGGAGACCCATAAATATAATTATATTACCCATTTTCATTTTATTTTATTTATTTTGTTGCTTATAACTGTTGATATCATCACATTTATCACATCTCTATAATACTCCATTACCAGATAGAGCAAAGTTTTTCAAATTTTACAGTTAAGAAACCTAAAATTTAACAGTATAACTGCAATAACTTCTAATGCTGAAGATATAATAAAACTGAGAAAAAAGTTCAACTCAACTTATTTCACTGGGCTGGAGCATTAGTACAGCAGATAGTTCATTTCTCTTGCATGAGGCCTACCTGGTTTCGATCCCGGCATCCAAGATAATCCTCCTGAGCACTACCAAGAGTAATTCCTGAGTGCAGAGCCAGAAGTAACCCCTGAGCATTGCCGGGTGTGACCTAAAAGCGGAAAAAATATTTAATCACTACCTCAGTCTTTTGACTACTTTTATGTTTTAAAAAAATAAAATTGTGACATTAGGCTATTACAAAATTGAAAGCTGTATCAGAGTATTTTTTATTATAGTGAAGTTAGTCAACAAAACTGTTTACATTTCAGGTGTACCATTTGTTATCTCAGAATCTGAAAACTCACAACACTCCCACCAGCAAAAATCAAATCACCATCACCCACCAAGTAGTCAACCTGCTTGCCATGTTCCCCCTCCTTCTCTGGTAGTCATGATTCTGTTTTCAGTATCTAGGGGTTTGTTCTTATTAGTACATTTGTGTTGTTTCTTTATATTCACAAATGAGTGAAATGTGGCATTTGTTTGTTTCCTCCTGAATGACTTAGCGTAGTCTCCTCCAATTCCATCTGTGTTGCTGCCGTTGACAATATTTTTTTTTCTTTTTTATGGCTGAGTCATGTTTCATTGTGAGTTTATACCACATCTCTTTATATAATCACTTGGCTGTTTCCATATCTTGGTTATTACATAGAGCATTGCAAGTAGTGTAGGCACATGCATACTACTTACAGAACAGTATTTTCACATTCTTCAGACAAATATCTAGAAGTTCAATTACTGAATCGTATAATAGCTCCCTTTTCAAGTTTTGGAGAAATCTTCATGTTGTTTTAACTAGTGAATACTCCATTTACATTCCCTTTATCACATTTCCTTTTATTCCCTTTTTATATTCCTTTTAGAGGAGTCACAAGACTCCTTTATTCCCACATTCCTAATACATTTCAAATATTTTAACGTTTTGTAATAGTCAACCTCACCAATGGGTGATGAATTCTCTTTGTGGTTTGGATTTTTTGCTACCCCAATGAAAATGTAGAATATCTTTAGATGTGCCTGTAGGGCAGTTAAATATTTTTTGGGGGGCAGGGAAATGCCTGTTTAGATACTCTGCCCATTTTGCTTTTGTTTTGTTTTCTTGAGGCACACTCAGAAATGATAAGGGCTTATTCCTGACTCTGTACTCGAGCATCAATCCTAGTGGAGATCAGGGCACCATATGGTGTTTCAAGGATCAAACCTTGGTCGGCTGAGTTCTAGTAAAGTGCCCTACCCAATGTTCTCGTTCTCCAACCCCAATTTTCAAATGAATTGCATGGTTTTATTACAATTGAATTGTCTGAATTGCTCAGGTGATTTTACAACTCAGACTTTGTATGATATATAATTTATTCTTATAAATACTTTATACTTTATTCCTTTTAAATGCCTTTTCATTTAAGTAGCATCTTTCATTTAAGTGACATCTTTCACGCTGCATAAAACTTTTAGCTTATGTGGTCTAGTTTGCTTTTGTTGTTGTTTCTGCCCTTGGAGATTCAAAGATATTACTATAGCTGATGACAATGAGGTTGCTACCAATTAGTTTTGAAAGAACAAAATGAGTTTTTTATTGATCAGGATTTTTCCCAATACAATGAAATGAACTGAACAAAAAATAAAAATATGCAATGGGGTATATTTGTTCCAAAGGCCATAATAAGAGACAACAAAAGAAAAACATTGGCCTAAATTTAATGTACTGTCAAGAGAGTACTTAGGAAGTTCTAAAGGAAAAATGATTTAATGATCAATGTTGAACTTCTTGACTAAAAAGAAACAAAGCAAACATAGTAGCAAAATGCTTTTTTCATAAGGAATCTTAGAATAACAAAATGGAGGTTTTGTAGAGGACTGGGTGATGGGAGTTAGAAGTAATGGGGGAAAGTGTTCAGTCTGATAGGGGTAAAAGGTCCTAGTGAGTATGGCGTGCTACAGTAACATCTTACCATTCTTCAGAAGGATATTCCTGAGGAACTTGATTTTTGTTATATTTACCTCACATTTCTACTCTATGTCAATCACCTAAAGGAAGGGGACACACTCTTTCCAGTACTCCTTGGATTCTGTCCACCTCAGCTGAGAAAATTTACAAGTAAGAAAGAATTACATCTAAGCTTAGAAAGTTCTTGGGCTTTCCTGATTTTTTGGTTTGTATTTTTACTGAATTTTAACTATGGTACCAGAATTTACAATATCTTTGAAGTCATTGTCTTATAGTTTAACAGTGCTACACCAATTCTTCCACTTGATCACTTGATCACTTTACATCCCATTATTTGTCGGTTTGCTCAAACAGGGTACCAGTTATGTTTCCATTTGTCCCTGTCACGTGCCAGTGAAGCCCAATGGCATCTTCTTGTTCAAGGAATACAAAGAGCCCAAACCATTTGTTTAGGGTCTTGATGAAGAAGTCTGACCATCTTGTAGGTGGGCAGCCACGTGATCTTTTGATGTCCTGTGGGATCCAGTCGGTAACGGCTCTAGTCCAGTGGTTGTCTCCAAATCGCATTACATGTCCAGCCCATCTGATTCTTCTACTACTGTTTCAAAGTCCCTCTACCAGTTTCAAATGGTCCTTTCTCCATTTCCCCATCCCATCAGTTCCCAGTTTTATTTCAATTTATCTTAAACTAAATTTGAGGTATGGAATAACATGGTGATCTTGTTTCACTTTTTGTCAGATTAAATTTCTGTGTTTCCACTTCTGCTCTTAGATCTTTAGTCATAGATCACTTTTTCTGGGTCCAGGGAGACTGTTCAAGTGGTAGAGCACATGTCTAACTTGGCAGGCTCTAAGTTCAATCTCCAGAATCACAAGCTCTGCCAGTGGAGACCGATGGTCATCATGCTTGGATTTAGCCCCTGAAAATGCCAGTAGATGAGCAACAGTGCTTCACTGGGCCCAGGCACCAACCAACACCGTTCAAGCCCAGGCAACTAGCCTGAACATTGACTGGAGTGAGGTGACCCTTAGCCCTGCTTTTGGTTACCACAATAATAGTTCTTTATATAAATGCAATTTTATGTCTTGATCATTTGATTCTATTTTATTGTTTGATCTCTGTAGCACACTGATGTAATAACTAGCTTTGTTTAGTTTAAACTCAGGAAGGAGACAGAGAGATAGTGCCTGCCCACACACACAGCCAACCTGAATTCTATGCATGGGCTATTCTATGGCACCCTGAGTTGGCAAGGATGATTCTTCAGCACAGTGCCAGGAATATGCCCTGATCACACCTGGGTGTGAGCCTGCAAAAAAAGGAGACTCATTTGAGCGAGGCAAAGAGATTGCACATATAGTAAGGTGCTTGCCTTGTACCCTGCCAACCTGAGTTTGGATCCCATAAGGTACCCTGAATCCAGCAAGTGATCCCTCTGCAGAGAGCCAGGAGTAGGCCCTCTGCATACCCAGGTGTCGCCCAAAAAAAAAAAAAAAAATGAAAGGCTGGAATGCTAGTCCAGCAAATAAGGCTTTAATTTTTCACAAACTGTGCCTAGGTTCATTCCCCAGAACCCTGTGTGGTTCCCTAAGCCAGGCCAGGAAGGATATCTAAACACAGAACCAGAAATTATCCTGAATGTTGCCAGTGAAAAGACAAAAATTATATAATAAAATCAAATAAAATATTTAAATAAATAAAAATAAGCTCAGGAACATAATTATATTTGTCCCCCCAATTGTTTTGTTATGTAGTGTTGAGGGTTTGGTGTTATGCTGAGAACTGCTCATGAAGTCCAGAGGCACTATTGCCACTCCCCCAACACCACCCATAGTTTCCTGAGTTAGAAACTCAAAGGTGTGTCTCTTTTTAGGCTTCACTCATCTGTCTATTGTATCAGGTAGCTCTGGGAACAAGCCCGTCAACACAAAATTGATTCTGCTTGGACTTAGCCCCTGAAAATGCTGTGTTCATTAGGAGAGGCTGTGGGAATGTGGCTTCCCGGGATAGTATAGGAAGCTTGATGGTCTGTCTATGCAGACTGGCCTTTGTCCACTATCAATCATTTGTCATTGTCACAGTGAATTTTCTGTGATTTTTAAGAGAATCAGGAGGAGAATCTCTGATCATAGTCACAGAAGAGTTGCAGTTGTATACAGCTAGTAATTGTACTGTGTAAACTCATATCTGTTTATGTTCCTTTTCTAGCAAAAGCAAACACTTTCATAATTGTGTTAATAAATTTTATATCAATTTGTCTCTATTTTAGTGCTTAAATATGTAGAAAAGGATTATTCTGTAGATCTTTAAAGGTGTTTGAGAAAGAGACTGACATTTAAATGAAAGAATGTTGAGTAAAGCATGTGGTTCTTTTATAATGTGAGTGGACTTCATATGCTCAACTGGAAGCCCCCAAATGGGGAAAGTGAATATCTGACATACTTCAAGCAAGAGGGAATTACACCACCAGGCAAACTTCATATATGAATTGTAGAACTGGCTCCCCTGGCACTCCAGTTTCAGACCATAAGACCCTACATAGTTTGGATTTTCTCATATTCATATATCTTAAGGGACTGGCTTATTAAGATAAAAATCACAAAACCAGAACAATTTTGGATTATCAAAAAACCAAATGCAGAGGAACGTCTGCCTCTTCAAGCTTCTTTCAAATGAATAAACTCAAGCCCAAATATTTTTAAATTTTTATTTCTAAAATTACTTGGTTGAAGTCAATCCTGGTTCTTGATATAGATTTTTCATTGCTGATATAAATCACTGTATCACTGTATCACTGTCTTCCCGTTCATCGTCGATTTGCTCGAGCAGGCACCAGTAACATCTCCATATGTCCTGTCTCATGCAAGTAGAGCCCAAGGGCACCTGCTTGCTCCAGGAACATAAAGAGCCTCAAACCATTCCATCAGGTCATGGGAATGAGGTCTATAATTGTTACTGGTATCTGGCATATCAAATATGACACGGGTTGCTTGCCAGGCTCTGCCGTGAGGGTAGCATACTCTTGTAGTCATCTCAAAATCGAGCATTTATTGATGAACCGCGTGGCCGCAGGTGGCAGCGCGAGCCAGGCTGTGATAGGCTGGTCTGCTGGGTGGAGTTCTGATGAGAGGGGAAGTTTTGATGTGGACCACCACTATTATTCCAAGCAAACAAAGAGCAAAACTTAGGGCTAGATAGTCCAAGGGTTAAGGCACTTGCTCTGAACATGGCTGACCCTCATCCGAATCCTGCACCAGATATGCTCCCCTAAGCACGACTGGAAGTGATCCCCATGCTTGGAGCCAGGAATAAGCCCTGAGCACTATCAGGTGTGGTCCAAAAGAAGAGGGAAGAAGGAAATATGAATGTAGCAAAAACATCCACAACTATCCAATAATCGATATAAAGATTCTGATCTACACAATCATTGTTTGGAATAAAAACAATGATTGGGGCGGAGTGATAGCACAGTGGGGAGGGCGTTTGCCTTGCACACAGTCAACCGGGTTCCATCTCCGGCATCCCATATGGTCCCCCAGCACCACCAGGAGTAAGTCCTGAGTACAGAACAAGGAGTAACCCCTGAGCATTGCCGGGTGTGACCCAAAATGCAAAAAATAAATAAATGAAAATGCAAACAGATGCCATTGGGCTACACTGGCACGTGATAGGGTCAAATGGAGATGTTTCTGGCGCCCGCTCAAGCAAATCGATAAATAACAGGATGTCAAGTGATCAAATAAAAATAAAATAAAAACAATGATTCTCTGAAGTTTGTTTGAAGGTACTTCCAACAATCTGATTCACAATGTGTTAATAATGAAAAACTGAAGCATGGGGCAGGCTGGAGATACCCTACAGGGGTAAGGCCTGCCTTGCCTGCCCACAACCCTGATTCCATCCTGACACCACATGGTCCCAAGGGTCAGGGGTCCCTCCTGACCACAGAGCCAGGAGCAGCCCCCAGAACACTGCTAAGTGTGCTCTCAACTCTGCCCGCCCCCTCCAAAAACCTTAACCCCTTTTTTTTTTCTTTTTTGGCTTTCTGGTCACACCTGCTTGGCAGAGTGCAAGGCGAACACCCTACCCACTGCACTATAGCTCCGGCCTCTCAACCACTGTTTCTTTCCTTCTTTTTTTCCTATTTCTTTTTTTTCTTTTTTAAGGGTCACACCCAGCGATACCCAGGGGTTACTCCTGAATCTGCACTCAGGATTTACTCCTGGCGGTGCTCAAGGAAGCCAATGGGATGCCAGGGTTTGAACCCGGGTTGATCGCATGCAAAGCAAACGCCCTCCCCACTGGACTATTGCTCCGGCCTCTCAAGCACCGATTCTTGAGCTTCATATTGTTCCTCTGGGCTGCCTTGATGGGAATTTCCTTGGTGTCCTCTTGCATGCATCTCACTTGCTCCCGGCCGCCTGGCCAGGCAGATATAAATAATAATCCTAATTAGTTTTTTTTTTTTTGCTTTTTGGGTCACACCGGCAAGCTCAGGGGTTTCTCCTGGCTCGACTCAGGGTTACTCCTGGCGGTGCGGGGACCATATGGGATGCCGGGGCGCCCCAGCCAGGCTGCTGCAGCAAGCGCCTACCCTGGGCATCACCGCCCGTTAGTTTAACTACAGGTAATCTCATCATATTTGACTAGAGAGCACTGACAATATTTTATGTTGGTTTTGTTTATATTTAATAAATTATCACTTGTCCTTAATGATTTCTGGATCAAATCAAAGTGATAATACTGCAATATGTGCAGCAAATAATACTCATATTTAAACAATAGCAATATTATTTTTTAAAGTATTGATAATTTGTTCAATAATTTGGTCTTTCTTCTTCAAGACCCTGAACAAACGATTTGAGGCTCTTTGAATTCATGAAGCAAGCGGAAACCATTTGGCTACACTGTCACTGATAGGGCCAAATGGAAATATTACTGGTGCCGCCTTGGGCAAATCGACAAATAATAGAATGTTAAGTGATCGAGTGATCAAGTGATTGTTAATTTGGTATTTTACACATATTCCAAATGCTTCATTCGCTGATTCTAATGTTTATTTGCTCACTGTCTCTCACTGTATTCCCGTTCATCATCGATTTGCTCGAGCAGGCACCAGTTAGATCTCCATATGTCCTGTCTCATGCTAGTAGAGCCCAAGGGTACCTGCTTGCTCCAGGAACATAAAGAGCCTCAAACCATTCTATCAGGTCATGGGGATGAGGTCTATAATTGTTACTGGTATCTGGCATATCAAATACAACACGGGTAGCTTACCAGGCTCTGCCATGTGGGTAGCATACTCTTGTAGTCATCTCAAAATCCAGCATTTATTGATGAACCCCACAGTTGCTTGCAGCCGCGCGATCTCAGCTGTGATAGGCTGGTCTGCTGGGTGGAGTTCTGACTAGAGGGAAGTCCTATATGGAAAATGGAGGCCCCCATGGAGTGGGGGTCGTCTGGCTTGTTGCAAGGCTCTACTGGGGTGGCGGGCCAGGGCTAGAACCCACCTTCCCTCCTGGGTGCCTTGTGAGCGGCTGGGCATAGGGAGAGCCAGTAGCAGTTCTGCCCCATGTCTGTGAGTTTATTTGGTATCTTATCTAAATGGCCACTATTGAATATCAAAATGAAAATTGCATTTTATTGCCTTTCATCATACTAAATTAATTCCAAGTATCTATAATATATTCATAATTTGAAGGTCAATATATATTTTCAATAATAATTCTAAATTCTATGAGGATTATGTAGCAAATAAACATTCAGGGTACTATAAGGGGAACTGGGAAACGGTCAGTCTCATGCAAGATAAATACTAAACCCATGGCACATTATTTAAATGTCTTTGTTAATGAGTAAAAAGAAAAATCAATTGTATACATTTCAATTATATTTAAGAGGTAATATAATTACATATTTAAAAACTCAAATGACCAGTCCTCCTGACCCCTGTTTTCCCTGGCCTTGGATATTAATCTCATACATTTTGGGGGGTCAGTGGGTGGAAGCTACAAGTGTGTTAGTGGCAGCCGGCAGTTAGGACAAAGACTAGAGAAGGGACCAGTATGACAATAATAGTTGGAAATAATCACACTGAACAAGAAAGGAGTGTTAAAATAGGTATAGGAATACACATTATAGCTTTTCAGTACCTGTATTATAAACCATATGCCCGAAGGAAAGAGGGAGAAACAGAGAATGAGAGGGAGAGGGAGAGGAAGAGAGAAAAAAGAAGAAAAGTGTTTGCCAGTGCCTGCCATAGAGGCGGGGGGGGGAGGAAACCAGGGGCGCTCTTGGTGGAAGTATACACTGGTGAAGAGACCAGTGTTGGAACAGGATATGACTGAAATGCAATCATGAACATATGATTACTGTGTCTATTACTATGATTCAATTAAAAATACAATTAAAATAACTTAAATGATTGTTAAATCCAAGAAAATTAAGAACACAGAATAGTACAAACAGAACACACATATGACATTCAAATATATCAAATATATCAAAGATAATTCAAATATATCAAAGATAATGGTTTCTCTTTCTAGCCAAAATGAAATGATGGAGACGTAATTGTTTCTCCTATTTGAGAGTCAAAATCGTAATAAAATGATTAAAGAAAAAGTTGATACGTTGGGTATGAGGCTAAAACAAGCAAAAAGGGTGAAATGGGGAGAAATGAAGTCGTCTCTACAGCTCCTGAGCTTAGTTGTTGAAAGAATTTCTGCAAGTGTACAAAGAACCAAGGCATAGAATCTTAGTTTTGAGACGATAGAGGCAGAATCTCCTACACCTTTACTATTGTTTTTTTTCTTTTTTTTTTGTCTTTTGTTCTTTTGAGAGTAAATGTTAAAACATTTAACTCTAATTGGGGGTTGGTCTGTTCTTGCGGTTCTTTTAGTTTCCCATGGTGTATTTTGAAGCTCTATCATTAAACGCACAAATAATTGGGACAGTTAAGTCATCTTAGGGACTGGATCCTTTATCTTCACCAACAGCTTTGGTGACATTATTGGTGTTATCCACATGGGTAATGTTATTTATTTTAAAATTTGCTTTGCCTGTTACCCTGTTACTGGGAGAGCTGCACAGATTTCTTTTGTTTGATTTCATGCAGGTGCACTTTTACACAGTTTCATTTTAAATATATTTTGGCTTTATGTCTTATATTTCCGTGTGGTTTCTTTTTTCTTAATGCTCTTATCTTTTGGGAACACTATTGGCATCTATTAAGTAGTTTGGAAGTATTTTTACAGTTCCTAGTTGATCGTATTTCAAATTTTTCATTTCTATTTTCTTTTCAGAATGCTCTATGGTTACTTTCACAAGTTCATTATCCTTTTTTTTGGATGCTTAACCTGCTTCCAATGGTGGTAATTATCTCATATATTTAATTCTTTATCTTGAGATGTTTCGTTGGGGACATAAGTATTTCATCAATGCTTTTACTCGATGTTTCAGTCTTTCCCCTAGCTTCTTTGGTATACTATTTACCATTAAGGAACCTTTTAGACATCCTGTTTTCTGATAACACCTTGTGAGCCACTTGAGGGTATTTTAGTTGATTGTTTTTGTCACTTATCATATTTCCTTGTTTATTTGACATCTATTTTCTATTATACACTAACATTGTGAATATCACCTTTTAGTATACCATACTACTTTCTGTATTTCTATAAATATTCTTGACCTTTATTCTATGACAGAAATAGGTTTCTTGGAAACAGCATGATCCTTTTAGGTCTTGCTTTTATGTCTTATTAGACAAAGCTAGAGCAGGATTTAGTCTAGGTGAATTTTCGCCACACTGAGATGAAAGCCTTTTAGGAACTTTTCATCTGACCCATGAACTAAGAGGATTTTTTTTTCAGACTGGCTTGTAGAAACAGAAACCATTCTCAAACCTAGTCGGGTACTCTTTTTCTCACCCTTCCCCATAATTATTCTGTATCAAGCAGCTATCTTGCATATGTGGCCTTATCAATATAGAACAAATATCTGAGGAGGAGCTTGTGACTTTATATGTAATTCTTCTCTAGCACCCTATCTTACCAATTCATTCACCTGGACTACTATAAATTTTCAACTTTCTTTTATTTTAAGGAGCTGTGAGCTTCTGTGATAGTTTTTTTCCTGTGTTGCCACTTCTGAACTTTTCCAGACAGGAAATTGAGCAATTTGTATATTTTTCTTATTTATTGGCCATATCTCATGCATCACTAATACTTAAATTTATAAAATGCCTACCTACTCCAAGTGGAAAAGGAGTCAAATTCAATGTTATTATTCACAATAGCTAATATGGAATTACCTGTGTCTTTATGTATATGAGTATAAAAGAAGGTATAATATATATACATATATATGTATATATTAACATATACATATATACTGAAATGTTATATCATTCAACCATGGAACATTAAAGTCTTACTACTTACAAATAAAACATTAGGTATTATTCTTAAGCTATATGTTGACTGCTATCGCTGTATCACTGTCTTCCGTTCATTATCGATTTGCTCAAGTGGGCACCAGTAACATCTCCATATGTTCTGTCTCATGCTAATAGTTCCCAAGGGCATCTGCTTGCTCCAGGAACATAAAGAGCCTCAAACCATTCCATCAGGTCATGGGAATGAGGTCTATAATTGTTACTGGTATTTGGCATATCAAATACCAAATACCAAAATAATTGTTACTGGTATTTGGCATATCAAATACGACAAGGGAGGCTTGCCAGGCTCTGCCATGTGGGTGGCATACTCTTATAGTCACCTCTAAATCCAGCATTTAGAGATTATCTATAAAAAAAGTAAACAGCAATGATCACTGAAGACGAGTTTGTGGGTTTTTTCGCCATTTCTTAAATGTTATCTTCAGAAATTATAAAGGTTATGTCTGAAGTCAGAAAAAGCTAAAAAAAAGTAATAGTACTATTGTCACTGTATCTGCTGGAGATGGACAACAAGATCCCCAATACATACCTAAACCACAAACCCTATGAACATTTTTATCCTATGTATACATAACTATGATAAAAGTTTAATTTTAAATTAGTTGACTGCTATATATTTTATTAATTTTCTTCTTATTTTCTTAAATAACAAAAAACACTAACATATATTCCTCCTATGTGTAAAGCCATTTTAAAAAATCAAGTTCTTACTTTGGACTGAAAAGATAGTATGGGTGCTTGCCTTGCAGGTGGCTAACTTCGCTTTAATCTCCGGTATCACATATGGTTCCCAAGCATTGCTAGGAGCATATACTTAGAGCTAACACAATTCACCTATAGACAAACACTTTGAAAATGCATTAAGGCCTTATGATGTCATCTATATTCCTATCCTGAGACTCTAAGAAGTTGAGTTTTGGGATGTGGATAGGGTTGATGGCTGCAATTATTCTAATTTCAGGCATTACAAGTGTGTTCTTTAGTTCCTAAAATTCAAGGAATTTCTCTTAATTCACCAAAAGTATGATCCAAAGAAATAAAAGGCTGTGATCTGGGCCCTTGTCCAAGCTGCACAGAAAACCCGATGAGTGTAGGAAAGGATGGAACTGGAAAAGAAAGGATGGGGTAAAGGAGGGAAGAAAGAGGAGGGAGGTGTGCTGAAGCATGATGGGTAAGATGGTCTACGATACCATTAGAGAAGGCCGATAGGGCAGAGTAAGATATGACAGCATAGGATACGGTTTATAAGTAAAGAGAAACAGCTCTTGCAGGTTAAGCAGCTTCCTCAATGCCCGGGCAGCTACACAGGGTTCCAGGAGTGCAACCCAGGCTTTTGGAACCAGCAGAATTTTACCATTTTCTTTCCTTATTTTCCATGATGCTGAACACTGCTACAAGCAAATCTATTTTCTAGATTATGGGACAAAGAGCTTTCAGCTTCAACAATGGCTCATAATTACTCCAGTTCTTGGACCTACCAAAAGCTCTGGACTCTCCCTGAAATCAGTACCGTTCAGCCTAATTTTTTAAGACTAAGCACAACTATGGAAAAGTTTCTGTGTGACAAAATAAACTTCAAATCAAGACCTCCCTCAGGGTGTCTCTGAGTAGAGGAAAGTCATTCCTAACTTATAAATTTCCATCCTAGAAATCTCTCTTTACACTTGGAGCTCAAAGAAAGCAACTAAGAATGTATTCTCAAGTTAAAAGCGTAGTTTGGTCCTTTTTAACTAGAATGTTTCCATTTTTGGACCAAACCTGGCAATGCTTGGGGCTTAGTTCAGGGATCATTCCTTGCAGGACTGGGGGGCCATATGGAGGAGGCAAGATCTAACACAGTTCAGCCACATGCAAGGCAAGTGCCTACTGTACCATTGCTCAAGCTCTCTAAAAGCTGAATTTTGACGCAAAAGTTTTAAATGTTTGTATGTACCATGAGATAGACAGTTTCTCAGGAAAACTCAGCAGTTAATTTGTTATATTTTAATTTTGTACTGTTAAATATAATCCACATTTGGAAGATCTCCCCTAATTCAGCAAAACCACATTTTCAACTATTTAATGCATTGCTACACAATTATGCTATATGTCAATTGTCATACAATAGTATATGAAAAGTTCATGGAAAGGTTTCTGGTTCCACATGGCATCAAATATTTGAAAACTTACACCCAGCTCAATTTTTGCATATTATAAAAGGATATTCACAGCCATAGGAAAAGACTAATAAATTAAATAAAACAGATCACTAAATTCATTTCAACTATTTATTAGAATATGAAACTGCTATAGTATAGCACAATACTTATTGGTGAAAAAGGTGGCTAACAACTCTGGGTTTTAATTATTGATATTTCCTTAATTTTTTTCTTCTTACACAATAAAAGATACAAAGAATATATGATATTAATGATATCTGAATATGCCTTTATTTTTGAGATGACTACAAGAGTATGCTACCCGGACAGCAGAGCCTGGCAAGCTACCTATGTCGTATTTGATATGCCAGATACCAGTAACAATTATAGACCTCATTCCCATGACCTGATGGAATGGTTTGAGGCTCTTTATGTTCCTGGAGCAAGCAGGTGCCCTTGGGCTCTACTTGCATGAGACAGGACATATGGAAATGTTACTGGTGCCCGCTCGAGCAAATCGAAGATGAACGGAAAACAGTGATACAGTGATACAGTGAAAATTCTATAATATAATTATTTGAAAATAAAATAATACAAAGTATTTATCAAAAAATAAAAAGAATGAGAGCATTTTCACCATGACTTCTACATGAGTATTCGACTTGAGAGAGCACAGAGTGAAAGCTAAGTTATCAGCAAAAATACCAATGCTGGATGAGGCCAGGAGAAAATGATAATCCAGTACACTAAGGCTCTGACAAGGTAGTCGCAGAGAGCATATGACTATTTATCTGTGTACAGGGTTTATTTAAACATGGATAAGTGGGGAGAAGAAAAGGAAGGAAAACCAAGCAATCAAGTTTCTGCTTCATGCAACTAAGCTCCCAGAAACGTTACTGAGTAATAAAAAAAAGGTTTGGAAGTGAATTGGAACCATTAAATTTTAAGTGCCCAGGAGTTATCAACATAGAGGCATAAAGGCTCTCACTAAATAAATTTAAGGATGGTATCAGAAATAAAAATTTAATTTTGATGGCTGTTGAAATTAAGACAACGAACTAGATAAACTTATCTAAAAGTAGCAATAGTTAATTCTGAATTTGGTTAATGAGTGCTGAAGTATCTGATCAAATCCTATTACTAGATGTGTCTGAGGGTTTTCTAGATCTTATTTAATTGGTGGACTGAGCCAAGAACACTAGTTTCCCAAATGTGTTTTTTTGGATCTCAGTTATTCCCACTATGCCACTGATCTTCCTGGATCTTCAACTTGCACACAGCAAAACTGGGAGTTTTCAGTCTTGATCACTACTTGGCCAGTACCCATAGGTAACAGATGAATATGTATTTACATACATTTATACATATGATGCTAAGATAGCAGTTAAGATAAATTATATTTATTAGAGAGTCCTGTAGAACTCAGTGGAACTCCAACATCTATTTTTATTTTATTTCATTTTTAGGAAGAGGAGGATCAGAAAGATAAAGGAATAAAATAGAATAGTGTAATGTCATAAAGGCGAGATTAGAATAGTATAGAAAAACTGAAGACCTCTTGAGAAGCAATGCTACCTTGTTAAAAAGAAACGTGAAACAAGGTTTAAGTGAGAAGATAAAAAAATAGATGCATCAGGGCCAGAGCAATAGTCCAGCTGGTAGGGCTTTTGCCTTGCCTATGGTCAACCTGGGCTCAATCCCTTCATCCCATATGGTCCACCAAGCACCATGACCAGAGTAATTTCTGAGTGCAGAGCCAGGAGTAACCCAGGAGCATCCCTGAGAGTAACTCCCAAAAAAGATAGAAAGTAAAATAGTGAATCATTTATTTTGAAAAATAAATCATGAGTTTGTGATGACTAAGATTTGTGATACATCTGGCAGTGAATACTTAAACTAGGGATTTGAAAATGAATGAGGTAAGAAAGAGAATGCTGCATCTGTCATAAATAAGTTGAGAAAAAATGATTTTCCATGAGAGCAATAGTGGGCCTAGAGAGTACAGCAGAAAAGACACATGCCTTGCACACTACTAACCTAGGGTTAATCCCTGGAATGAAATAGGTCCTTTGAGTACTTCCAGAAGTAATTCCTGAGCACCAACCATGATTAAACCCTGAGCATAATCAGGTGTGTCCCAAACATTCCCCAATAATTAATCAATTAAACTAATGAAGTGACATAGTAAATAATAAACATTGAGTCAAGGCAGGTATGTGTAAAGATGTGTAATTCTAGTTTCTTTTTTATATATTTTTCCAATTTTATTATACCACTGTGAGATATACCATTACAAAGCTGTTCATGATTGGGGTTCAAGTCATACAGTATTCCAGCACCCATCCCTCCACCAGTGCATATTTCCCACCATCAATGTCCCCAGATTCCCTTTCGCCACCCCAGATGCCTCTATGGCAGGTACTTTTCCTCCTCCTCTTCTCTTCTCTCTTCTCTTTTCTCTGTCTGTCTCTGTCTGTCTCTGTCTGTGTCTCTGTCTCTGTCTGTCTCTGACTGTCTGTCTGTCTGTCTCTCTCTATCTCTCCCTTCCCTTTACTTCTACTCTGCATCTGCTGGGTCTTTCTTTACTTTCCAAATGAATTTAGACACTGAATATTTACAATAGTACCAAATTGAAGCTCACAAAGGAATTGGGGAAGACATCAAGCAGCAAGAAGGAAGGTGCATATCACTGGACTCCATGGTCCTTGAAAGATGTGGAAACGCAGTATTTCAATACTCATGCAAAATAATATTTTGCAAAATCTCTTCCAGAGCAACTCAATTTTCCAAATATATTATCAGAAAAGTTCTTATTCAAAAGTATGCTTTTACACAGTCTTACAAATTTGCAGTAATTTGCATGATGTGTGTCATTATGAAAACATTCTTTCTCTCTATTAAACTCAGCACTATCAGACAAGTTAAGAAGTCTTGACCTCATACTTAGTTTCAACCTGCCCTGCAGCTTTTCGCTAACAAGGGTCAGATTTACAGACATATTTTCTGCAAATATGAGTCCTTTACTTCTCCCATAGATGAATGATATAGAGATGGAGAATTGATGCATATAGATGAAAGAACAGAAAACCTAGTTCCAGAAAAAATGAATCTAATTAATTAATATGAAAAGCATATAAAATTTTAATGAAGGAACAAGTTTTAATTTATTAAGTGTGCTAAGCATAGTCCATATTCTTACTCAAACCAAAGGGGTTAGCCTTATTATTTTAATTTTATGGAAGAGGAAAGTGAATTTCACAGCACTTAACTGTTCCACCTAATAAGCTTGTATTAAGCCCAAGGTCTCAGTCAATATTTCTCAAATATTGCTCCCTCACCATGATCCAGGATCTGTGCAATATGAGTGTAAATAGTCTAAATTGGTGCTATCCCTTTGCTTTAAAAAATATAATTTAGTGGCTGCTGACAATTTTCTTAAAAGGCGGTGACAGGCCAAATAAATTTGGGAATCACTGGTCTAGATTAAGCTTGCCCAACTTCAATGCTAATGCTCTCAAAAGAGTAAGTAGGAAGAGGTTGGAAATTAGACTACTTGAGATATATACCTAATTCTACCTTATCATCACTCCTATGAACTTAGACAGTTCTTCTATTCTGCTTATTTTCTCATCTATAAAATGTGGCTAATGGATAATGTGTTTTTATTTTTTTTTTTTTTTTTTTGTTTTTGAACTACATTAATAGGTGCTCAGTATTTACTCCTGATTCTATGCTCAGGAGTTATTCCTGGCAGAGGTCAGGGGACCATACCAGATGCAAGGAAAGTGTTCTACCCACTGTACTACCTTTCCAGATGCTCAAAGGGGTATACATAAGTATTATATAAGTATGTGTGTGTGTGTGTGTGTATTGGGTGACATCACACCCTCTAGGTCTTTGCTGCTTAGGCCATTTACATGTCTTTAGGCCAGAGCTTTATGCTAAAGAAATTCTTGTAAATACAAAAGGAGCATTGGGGGAAGGTACAGATGAGACAGTTTGATTCTAATGGCTCCTGAATTTCCATCATATTCTTATTATATGTTCAATTCTATCTAAATTGAATTTTATTTCCTTTTAACCCCAAGGTCCCAGCATGGGACTGGATAGTACCAGGAAGACCCATCCTGGCTAAGTTATGGGACACTCTTTTAGGAAACTAGCTCTACTAAAATCAAAGGTAAGGTCATGCTAACTTATTCTAAGACAAACTAGTATGACCTTAAATTAAACAGAGAGCAGAGCATTTAGAATTTACCCTGGAGCAGAGAAGAATGAACAAGGGACATTGTGGGGAAGAAGATAGCCATCTAGCATGGAGGACAGAGTTTGGATTATGACCTGATTTTCCCCCATGAAAATACATCCTTAGATACTTTATCTCAGGTGTAATTTTTTATACCAGCCTCCCTCTCAATGGTGTTTGCATAAGAAATGATCTGAGAGAAAGCCTACAATGAGTTAAGACCTGAGCCTGAGGCTTGGCTCACCTGGAATTTGCACCTAAAAGCTAGTTTTGATCTTTGATCCCAGCCAGGAGGAAAGTTTGAGGCTTTACATGGCAGGCTGGGAGACAAAAGGAACTAGTTTTTCCTTGGTCAAGGTACACACACACACACACACACACACACACACACACACATGCACACACATGTGCAGTGAGAGACATCTTGATAAGAGTACATGGTCAGAGTGTCTGATCATCAGCTCTAGGTCTGGGGAGTTGGTTGCCCTGAATTGTGATTAGCAGAGTGTGTGTAGCTGTTGGGGATAAGGAAAGAGCCTTTTGGATTATTTGGACTCTTGGATTTTGTTCAATGGTTGTAGGCCCCTGAGCATGACTAAGGAGCTCAAACCCTGATATTGTTGACATCCCACGTGGCTCCCCAACTTATAAGTATTTAAGTAAATATAATATGAAAGCAGTTTAAACAGTGCTTGGATTATAAAACCAGCAAATAATGACAATTCTTATATTTCCCTACTTAGGTATAATTGTTCTGGGGCTCAGCCAACCTGAGTTTGATCCCTGGTACCAATTTGGCCTTCCACCCCTGCCAGCAGTGATCCTTGAGCACAGTCAGAGTAATAAGACGTAACCTCAAAGGCAATAACAACAATAATAATGATAGAAATAATAATAATGGTCCTTTTTATTTAGGAAGATTATCTCTTTAAAAGCATATTTTATAGGAGCTTTATTGAACAAAGATGCATTATAGTGAAATCATGTTAAACCAATGTGGATTTTATATTGAAATACAAACTCTCCTAGTTTAATTTCAAGCATTTCCTTTCATGACATTGTCTTTGGTCCATTGCTGAATTTTCTCTAGTCCCTTTCCCTATCTCATTCTCCAATAGCTGTTTTTCTTCCTACAAAGAGAAGGACAGTGACAGGTTCATCTGCATGGGAGCTGGGAAGAAGTGCAGGTTTATTTGGAGACAACTCCACAGAGCTTCAGCAAGTGTGATCTGTCACACTATTGTAAGCTTGAACGAAGTCTGCTTCTGAAACCTCGCTGGAAAAAGGGAAAGCAAACAAGAAGCAGCAGCTGGGTCAGGCGGGGTTTCTCTGTTTTGTTTCTGCATACAGTAATGACTCTGCCTGCTCTAATTGCCCCTTTCTACTATCAACAGGAGAAGTCAGTCAAGGAGACAGGAGGAGCTGGGTTGCTCTAAGATGATAGAAAAGCACTTCCTTTTATATAATTGCTGTCCCTTGTTCTTGTGGTTGTTACATGAAATAAATGTCATTCTATGAGCACTAGTTGTCGCAGCCTATTGAAATGTTTCTCAGAAATCAGGAGCATCGAACTATGATAGTCTCTTAGACTGAAAGAGCAAATCAGCATACAAGGCTCACTACCAAAATAGCAGAGTCTAAAGGAGATAGGGCTGATTTGTTGCAGAAATATTTTCCACTGCATTTGAGAAGTAAGACCTACTTTCCACCCATGTTTTGGGTCTGATGCATTCACCTTATCTCTGCAGTGGGGCGGCAGATAAATGAAAATCCACAAGCCTAAAGAATAATTAACAGGAAGCTCAGTTGTGTGTGTCTGTCTTGTCCCAAGGAGCTATAGAACCAATGATATATATGCCAAATTATGAGCTTAAAGAAATAATTTTAGACTTGTTGCTTCTTTTTATACATAAAAGGCTTGAAAAACAGGAAAATTTAAAGCGCATAATTGTGGGAATTGAATGTTCAGAAAAAATCAGCTAAAGGCAGAAGAATGGAGGAAGGAGTAAACTTTCACCATTTTAAAAGTTTCCTTATTTATCCCAATGTAAATATCTGCTACCTTATGACTCTATGGTTACCTGGCAGCAAGTATGTATGAAATTATACCATACACACACAAAGAATTAAAGACCGGGTAATTTGAACTGCAAAACATATGTCTCAATTATCTGAATGACAAGAAAAATTATTACTTTCCACAGTAATTTATTTATATTTATTTAAATCTGCCTTGAGGATATAATGTTAAGCTGGATTCTATAGTCAATAATGAGGTTTGACAAACTTATAAATGACTAAGATTGAAAATAAATTTTATTGTGATCATTTTGTAATATGTAAATGCAGTCAGCTATAGTACTCCTGAAATTAAAACATATTACATGACAGTTTAATCTCAATACAAAAATAATTGAGCTTTCAATTTTAATTATATGCAGAATACTCTGTTTTGATATTGCTTTGGTTAGGTTTGAATTTGGCTTTTTGGACCACAACCACCTGGCTCTGTGCTCAGGGATCACGTTTGATGGTGCTTGGAGATCCATATGCAGTGCTGGGATCAAACTGGGGTCAGTTGTATACCAGGGAAGTGCCCACCATCTCTCTAGCACTGAACTAGTTTATAATTTTTCTTTTCAGAATACCATAATTCACTACAAAACAAAATTGTCACATGTTTTAGTCTAGAAATTCGTTTATAATCTATCAGGTAATCGCATGACATAACTCTGTTGGTCAAGTCACTTAAAAAGGAACAGAACATCAATACAAATGGATACACCTTGGTTTTCTTGCACTTATACACTGAAACTCTCATTTTCAGCACATGCCTTTTGTCAATATTTGCGTATTATCCCTTTGAAGTTCCCTTGCACCATTTCTACAATGAGCATATGATGAAAAGTGAGTACCAATTGACCTCCATTAGTAGTATAAAAGCTACAGTCATTAGAACTGTGTGGTACATACATGGTTCAATATTGAGACCTTCACTTGATCATTGAACCGTATTCATCAATTTGCTCGGTGGGCGCCAGCAACATTTCCATTGGACCTATCACGTGCCAATGTAGCCCAATGGCTCTGGTTGTTCGGATGAAGAGCCTAAACCGTTCCTTCAGGGTCTTTACAAGGAAGTCTGACCATCTTGTGGTGGGCGGCCACGTGATCTTTGATATCCCGTGGTATCCAGTCGGCATGGCTCTAGTCAGCGGTTGTCTCCAAATCGCTGAGACCTTATACCACATGAAAGAGTTAACTCCAGTCTTCACAAGCACAGGGAATTTTCTTTCCTTTTGTTGTCATGATGTATTTCATTTAATGCTGCTGTGTGTGTATGCTAAACCATCTTTGCATCCGTGAGATGAATCACACTTGATCTTACCAGGTGACCTACATTTGATCCTACTATTTTACCCTGAAGATTCGTAGTTTGTTAACATTTGCTGAGGATCTCATGTGGATGTTCAGGGGGACCCATCAGCATGAGTTTCCTTCCTTGGCATTACCTATGCATATTTTTTGTATCACTGTAATGTTGGATTAACAGAAACTGTTAAGAAACTCATTTAATCAGTACTTTGAAGGGGCTTAAGAAGTGTAGGTAATTAGTGTTCTTTTTCTTTTTTAAGGAAGTGGGGGTAGGGCCACACTTGGTGTAAGCACATGTCTGGCAGCTTCCAGGGGTCATATGCAGTATTGTGTTTCAAACAGCCTCTGCTGCATGCATAACAAGCATCTTAACCCCTATACAGTCTCTCCTACTACAGTAATTTGTATACCTTTAAGGTATGGTGAACTCACTGGTGATCTGGCTGGATCTAGGCTGTTGTTTATAGGGAGATTTTATTAAAAATTATTATAACACTGTGAGATATACAATTACACAGATGTTCATGATTGAGTCTCAGTCAAACAGTGTTCCAGCACCCATTGGTCCACCAGTGCCCATTTCCCACCACCAATATCCCATGATTCTCTCCCTACTCCCCTAGCCTGCCTCTGTGGCAGGCACTTTCCTCTTCTTCTCTCTTTGTCTCTCTCTGTATCTATCTATCTATCTATCTATCTATCTATCTATCTATCTATCTATCTATCTATCTATCTATCTATCTATCTATCTATCTATCTATCTATCCATCCATCCATCCATCCATCCATCCATCCATCCATCCATCCATCCATCCATCCATCCATCCATCCATCCATCCACCCACCCACCCACCCACCCACCCACCCATCCATCCATCCATCCATCCATCCATCCATCCATCCATCCATCCATCCATCCATCCATCCATCCATCCATCCATCTATCTATCATCTTCTCTTACTTATTGTGGCTTGCCCAACAGACATTTAAGTTTTACTATGTAAATTCATTTGTGCATATTAAATGCTCAGTTCTAGTCCGGTGTTACCATTTTGTGGGGTGATATTTAATTATTGTTCCAATTACCTTCCTTACTTCTGTTCAGGTTTTTATACAACCTGAAAATCTTATACAATCTTGGGAGGTTATATGATTATAAAAAATATGTACGTATTTCATCTATGCCTTCTACTGACATCAGCTTTGCTCATAGTAGCTTATGACTTGTTGTATTCCTGGATCCCATTGTAAGTTGTCTAGTTGTCTACTTTCATCTCCAGTCGTATTTATTTAGATTTTCTCTATTTATTTCCTAATAAATCTAAATAAGGTTTTGTCAATTTAATTTATTTATTAAAAATCCAAACTGGAGTAAGGAAAGCCTCTTCAACAAGTGGTGCTGGGAAAACTGGACAGCTACATGTAAAAAATGAATTTGGACCTGTGTCTAACACCTTGCACAAAAAATCAGATTAAAATGGATTAAAGATCTCAATATCAGACCTCATTCCATAAAGTACGTTGAAGAAAATATAGGAAAAACCCTCCATGACATTGAAGCTAAAGACATCTTCAAAGGTGAAACACCATTAACAAAGCAACTAGAAGAAAATATAAACATATGGGACTACATGAAACTGAAGAGCTTCTGCACCTCAAAAGAAACAGTGACCAAAATAGAAAGACAGTCCACAGAATGGGAAAGAATATTCAGCCAATATCCATCTGATAAGGGGTTAATATTCAGGATATATCAGGCACTGGTACAGCTATGTAAGAAAAAAACAGCCAACCCCATTAGAAAATGGGGAGAAGAGATGAACAGAAACTTTGACAAGGAAGAAATTCGAATGGTCAAAAGGCATATGAAAAAATGCTCATCATCACTAATCATCAGAGACATGCAAATGAAAACAACAATAAGATATCACCTCACACCACAAAGAATGGCCCATATCCAAAAGGGTAAAAGCAACAAGTGCTGGCGTGGATGTGGGGAAAAGGAGACTCTCATACATTGTTGGTGGAAATGTGGACTTGTACAACCTTTCTGGAAAACAATGTGGATATTCTTCCAAAGACTAGAAATTGAGTTTCCCTTTAACCCAGCCATACTACTCCTGGGAATATACCCTGGGAAGCCAAAAACACACAGCGGAAACACAATCCGCACTTTTATTTTCATAGCAGCACTATTCACAATAGCCAGAACCTGGAAACAACCAGTATGCCCGAGAATTGATGATTGGATAAAGAAACTGTGGTACATTTACACAATGGAATACTATGCAGCTGTCAGGAAAAATGAAGTTATGAAATTTGCCTGTAAATGGATGGACATGGAGAGAATCATGTTGAGTGAAATTAGTCAGAAGGAAAGAGAGAGACATGGAATGACTGCATTTATTTGCATGACATAAATATACCAGGTGATCTTACCAAAGGTGGTAATTGCCACAAGCGGTGGGAGTCAGAGGTTAGGTAAGATAGAGAAGGGAACGTGTGTGAATAAATGTTGAAAGGTCTGATACAAACATAGAACTGAGCATTAAATACAGACAAAAAAATGCGAATGATGGCTTCTAAGTGTGCGTAGTGCAACCCACAATGTGTAGGAGGAGGAGAGAGAGAGGGAGAGAGAGAGGAGATAAAGAACCTGCCATTTAGGCAGGACGTGGGAGGGGGAGGGAATTGGAGACATGGGTGGTGGGGCGATGGGCACTGGTGGAGGGCGGGTGCTGGAACACTGTGTGACCCGAAACCTCCAAATGTGAACAACGTTGTAATTATATATCTCACGGTGGTATAATAAAATGTTAAAAAAATAATAAAATAAAAAAATATATAGCTTCTGGTTTTATTTACTCTTTGAATCATTCTCTTGATTTCAGTATTATCGATTATGAACTTTCCCTTAGTACAACTTTTGCTGTGTCCAATGGGTTCTGATAGTTTGTGTCTTCATTTTCATTCATTGTAAACAATCTTGTACTTTTATCTTATTTTTATGAATATTTTAATTTCTGATGAAAGAGAAATTAGTACAGTAGGTAGGCTGCTTGCCTACCTACTGTACTAGGTAGAGAGCACCTAGTTGCTCCATGTGGTCCCTCCTGGATTTTGTCCCACGTACACTGAAAAATAATGATACTCAGGTTTTCTGGGTAAAGGGTTGTGCACAGTTCTATTAATCCCAGTTCTTCTAATTCCTCATTAAAGACGATTGTTTCTTATTTCCTTGTTAGTTTTCTGTCTGCTTTATTTGTCTAATGATCAGAGTTAGGTGCCCAAGTCCCCACCACTATGGTATTGTCAGCGTTGTATCTATTTCCTCAGGTTTGTTACTTGTTAATTTATAAACATTGTGCCTATTTCTTGGGGCATATATATTAATAACACTTAAGTACTCTAGGGCTCTCTATTCCTTAACAAATAAATAATCACTTGATCACTTGAATCCGTTATTCATCGATTTGCTCGGTGGGCGCCAGTAACATTTCCATTGGACCCTATCACGTGCCAATGTAGCCCAATGGCATCTGGTTGATTCAGGAATATGAAGAGCCTCAAACCGTTCCTTCAGGGTCTTAACAAGGAAGTCTGACCATCTTGTAGGTGGGCGGCCACGTGATCTTTTGACATCCTATGGGATCCAGTCGGTAACGGCTCTAGTCCAGCGGTTGTCTCCAAATCGCGTTACATGTCCAGCCCATCTGATTTTCGATGCCTTGGCAAACGAGACAGCGTCCCTGATTCTGGAATAGCGACGAAGGTCAGAACTCCGGATTCCTTCTCTCACTTGAGTGAGGCGTGATATTCCAAGCATAGCTCTTTCGATGCCTCTCTGGGAGACCCGAATAGCATTCTCATCCCCTGCTTTCGGAGGGCCCAGGTCTCTGAGGCGTATGTTAATGCAGGGAGAATGGTGGAGTCGAAGAGATGTGCCCGGAGCCGGAGGGTTCTTTGTCCTTTTAGCTATTTCTTCGATGCCTTTGAAGGCATTCCATGCAGCTCTCTTCCTCCTGCGCAGCTCAGGTTTTAGGTCATTCATCATGTTGACTTCTCGACCTAGGTACACATAACTGCTGCATTCAGAGATGTTTGTTCCATTGAGAGTGAATGGGGCCTCTGGAACTAGTTCATTTCTCATGAACATAGTTTTTCTTCAGATTCAGCTGTAGACCTACCTTTCCACATTCTCGGCCAAAGTCAGCCAGCATTTGTGTCCCTTGGCTAATGTTTGGTGTTATTAGAGCGATGTCATCAGCGAAGCGGAGGTGGTGTAGTTGCCGACCATCTATCTTCACTCCCATTCCTTCCCATTCTAATTGTCTCATGATGTTCTTGAGGGTGGCACTGAAGAGTTTTGGTGAGATGGTATCACCCTGCCGAACCCCTCTTTTCACATCAATGATCATCTTTGACGTCCAGTTCAAAGATTAATGCTTTAATGCATGCATTGGTTGAATTAAGAAAAAAACAACCCCAACAAATAAATAATAACTTTACCTTTATATTTTCCTTTGTTTGAACACTATTTTGTCCGTCCATGTAACAGTGTACCTACATTTTTCAGTTTACCATTAGCCTGTATGATTGTTACATACAGTAACATAGAGTAACATGTACAGGTACATACAGTAACATGGTTATACAACTATACACTATAAGCCTGTGTTTACTGTGGGTTGAAATGTGTTTCTCATAAGCAGAAAGCCATTGATACTTTTCCCTGATCCATCTAGACACTCTAAGCCTTTTAATGGGATAGTTGAGTTCATTGGCTTGTAGAGAAATTACTGATATGAAGGAACATAATGTATTTCTCTAAGTATTTTTCCATTCAGAGACTTTTCCATTCAGAGGCCAGGTTTTCTCAGAGACCTGGGCCCTACGAAAGCAGGATGAGAATGCTATTTGGGTCTCCCAAAAGCGGGATCAGAGGGAGCTGTGCTTGAATATCACGCCTCACTCCAAGTGAGAGAAGGAATCCGGTATTCCGACCTCCCTTGCTGTTCCAGAGTCAGGGGCGCTGTCTCTTTTGCCAAGGCATAGATAATCAGATGGGTTGTACATGTAATGCGATTTGGAGAGACTGCTGAACTACAGCCATTACTGACTGGATCCCAAAAGATCACGGGATGTCAAAAGATCACGTGGCCGCCCACCTACAAGATGTTCAGACTTCTTTGTCAAGACCCTGAACGAACAGTTTGAGACTCTTCGTATTCCTGAAGCAACCAGATGCCATTGGGCAACACTGGCACATGATAGGGTCAAATGGACATGTTACTGGAGCCCGTTAGAGGAAATCTGTGAATAACGGAATGTCAAGTGATCAAGTTTTTTCCATTCAATTTTCATATGAGGCCTTTTGCTATTTGGTTTAGTGGCAGCAAACATCTTCAGCTCCTGTGTGTCTGAGATTGTTTAAATTATGCCTTAAAACCTGAATGAAAATTTTGTAGAGTAGAGAATTATTGGTTGAATGTACTTTGCATTCAATGCTTTGAATGAATAATTTATTCACTTAACAATTGTGAAGTTTCATTTAAGAAATATCTGAATCTTATGCTTTTTCTATCACCAATAAATTCTTACTTCTTTGTGTTGCTTAAGGAAACTTTTTCTTATCTTCTTGCCCTTTAAACTAGTGTGTCTTGGTGTTGTTTTCTTAGCTTCACAACTGGACTTCTGGGGTCAGTGCACCAATCTGCTTTGTCAGATTGAGGTAGTTCTCCCTGTTATTTCTGTAACCAACCATCTCTCACTTTCTCACTTCTCTCTCCAGGAATTCTCATGATTCTAGGTTGCCCTCCAGATATTGCTTACAGGTATTGCTTACAACATCTCTTCAGTTCTTTGTAATTTTTTCTCACTCTTTCAACCCCTTCTTTACTGAGTGCCTTTGAAACCACTAATTAAATTGTTAGATCCACCCCTTCAGTTAGACTCGCCCTTCAGAGGAGAGTATTTCAAGTGCAGGAATGCTTGAGCCTAAGACACAAGTACACCCAGCAGAGCAGAAACCAGCTTTCCCTGTTGTGCGGCCACAAGTGCCGCGGTGATTTACCTCCAAATTACCGTGAATATTCTCCCCCATCCCTCTGAGAGAGCCCCCACAAAGTAATGAGAATATAGTGCCCGTATGGCAGAGCCTGGCAAGCTGTCTGATGCGTGTTCGATATGCCAAGTCCAGTAACAGAAAAAATTTATTTTCCTGACCCCAAAAGAGCCCTTAATATGGCAGCAGTAAGAAAGGCAAACAAGCAGTGCCTGATAAAATTTCATGGCCATCCTAGGCTACCAAAACGAAGAAGGACTAAAATGACTGGCTGTACTTTCAATGCACATACCCTGGCATCGGAAGCATATATTGAGGATCTGATGCTGCAAGCGAAAAAAGATCAAGTACGACATCATTGGTCTGACTGAGGGACGAGGAGGCGTCAGTTGCATCATGCTGTATTTGACACTGGAGAAGAATTGTTCCTTGGAACATGCAACAAAAAGAGGCATCGGTGGCGTTGGTGTCCTTGTCAACACGAACATGGCCGTAAACATTGATTCATTTGAATGCCTAACAAACCAAATAGGATGATTACACTTGAAGAGATGTGGCCACTGCCAGCAATTTCTATCTTCATTGTCTACGCACCAACATCCACATACAAAGAAGATGAAATTGAGAAATTCTACATGGAATTGGAGGAGTTCTATAAAAAGATCACACCTTCTACAAGATCATAGTCGGTGATTTTAATGCCAAGATAGGGACCAAGAAGATCGGCCTGTTGTCTGTCATCTACAAGCTGTTTACACGAGTCATCCTAAACAGGATTAGCATAACACTAGATGAAGGACAACCATGTGAGCAAGCAGGCTTCCGGAAAGGATTCAGCACAATCGACCATATCCACACAGTAACCAAGCTCATCGAGGTTTGTAGGGGAGTACAAGATGCCACTCTGTCTCACGTTCATTGCTTTACAGAAAGCCTTTGATTCTGTGGAGACTGAAGCAGTCATCGAAGCCCTAGCCAAACAGGGTGTTCAAACCCAATACATCAAGTTCCTTCGTGAGCTGTATTATGGATTCACCACCAGGATCTCACCATTCAACAAAGAAGTGATCATTAATGTGAAAAGAGGGGTTCGACAGGGTGATATCATTTCACCAAAACTCTTCAGCGCCACCCTTGAGAACATCATGCAACAATTAGAATGGGAAGGAATGGAAGTGAAGATAGATGGTCGGCAACTACACCACCTCCGCTTCGCTGATGACATTGTTCTAATAACACCAAACATTAGCCAAGGGACACAAATGCTGGCTGACTTTGACCGAGAATATGGAAAGATAGGTCTACAGCTGAATCTAAAGAAAACTATGTTCATGAAGAATGAGCTAGTTCCAGAGGCCCCATTCACTCTCAATGGAACAAACATCTCTGAATGCAGCAGTTATGTGTACCTAGGTCGAGAAGTCAACATGATGAATGACCTAAAACCTGAGCTGCGCAGGAGGAAGAGAGCTGCATGGAATGCCTTCAAAGGCATCGAAGAAATAGCTAAAAGGACAAAGAACCTCCGGCTCCGGGCACAACTTTTTTGACTCCACTGTTCTCCCTGCATTAACATATGCTCAGAGACCTGGGCCCTCTGAAAGCAGGATGAGAATGCTATTCGGGTCTCCCAGAGAGGCATGGAAAGAGCTATGCTTGGAATATCACGCCTCACTCAAGTGAGGGAAGGAATCCAGAGTTCTGACCTCCGTCGCTATTCCAGAATCAGGGACGCTGTCTCGTTTGACAAGGCATCGAAAATCAGATGGGCTGGACATGTAATGCGATTTGGAGATGACCGCTGGACTAGAGCCATTACCAACTGGATCCCATGGGATGTCAAAAGATCACGTGGCCAGCAAAGATAAACAAATGGGATTATATAAAACTAAAAAGCTTCTGCACCTCAAAAGAAACGGTGACCAAGATACAAAGACAATCCACAGAGTGGGAAAGGATATTCACCCAATACCCATCTGACAAGGGGTTAATATCCAGGATATATCAGGCACTGGTAGCACTCCACAAGAAAAAAACAGCCAACCCCATCAAAAAATGGGGGAGAAGAAATGAACAGAAGCTTCCAAAAGAAGAAATTGAATGGCCAAAAGGCATATGAAAAAGTGTTCTTCATCTTTAATCATCAGGGAGATGCAAATCAAAACAACAATGAGGTACCATCTCACACCACAGAGACTGGCACACATCCAAAACAGCAAGAACAACCAGTGCTGGCGAGGATGTGGGGAAAAAAGGGACTCTGATCCACTGTTGGTGGGAGTGCCGACTGGTCCAGCCCTTTTGGAAAACAATATGGGCATTCCTCCGAAAACTAGATATTGAGCTCCCATTTGATCCAGCAATAGCACTCCTGGGAATATACCCTAGAGACCGAAAAACACATAGCAGAAACACTGTCTGTACTTCTTTATTCATCTCTGCGCTATTCACTATAGCTAGAATCTGGAAACAACCTAAATGCCCGAGAACAGAGGACTGGCTAAAGAAACTGTGGTTCATCTACACTATGGAATACTATGCGGCTGTCAGAAAAGATGACATTATGAAATTTACCTGCAAATGGAGGGACATGGAGACTATCATGCTGAGTGAAATTAGTCAGAAGGAAAAGGACAGATATAGAATGACTGCATTCATTAATACGACATAAATAGATACCAGTGTTTTACTAAATGTGGGAAATAGTAATGGCAGATTAAGACTCACCATTGAATATACACAAAGAGACTTAAGTGATAAACTCTAAATACCTGCAGGGCTAGCCACAATGTGTAAAATAAGAGGCTGAGAGATGCAGACACAGAGAGAGAGAGACAGAGAGAGAAAGAGGAAACTGGGGTACCTGCTATTAAGGCAGCATGGGGGGGGCAGGGGGGGTGGGGTACATTGGTGGTGGAAATGGGGCACTGGTGGAGGGATGGGTGCTGGTATACTGTATTACCAAGAAACAATTATGATCACATTTGTAATTGTATGTTTCACTGTGGTATAATAAAAAGAAAAAAAAAAAGATCACGTGGCCGCCACCTACAAGATGGTCAGACTTCCTTGTCAAGACCCTGAAGGAACGGTTTGAGGCTCTTCATATTCCTGAATCAACCAGATGCCATTGGGCTACATTGGCACGTGATAGGGTCCAATGGAAATGTTACTGGCACCCGCTCGAGCAAATCGATGAATAATGGGATTCAAGTGATCAAGTGATCAAGTGACCCTTTCTGCTGCTGAGACATGCTACTGTATTTGTCAGCTCCTTTATTTCTATTTTAACAATTTACTTCATTTTTACATAAGATTCTTATCATTTATTGATTTTCAATTAAGTTTCTCTTTTAAAAAATAATTTACCATCAAGAGAAGCTTTCTAAATTCTTATCCAAACATTCTTTTAATTTTTTTATTATTATCTTTATTTAAACACCTCAAGTAACAAAGTTGCTCACAGTAGAATTGTCTTGGGTATTCATTATGTCAGCGCCAGTTCCACTACAAATGTTCCCTTACTGCCACCAAGGTCCCCAGTTTCCTGCCCATTCCCAACCCTGCTCCTGTAGCAGGCACTAATTTGTCTACTTTAGATTGCTTATTACAACATATATCTCATAATGATGGTGTATCAGTATTGTGACAGTCGCATGATCCAGGAATTCCAAAATCTTTAACCTGGTGATAAAGTTGGAGTTAAGTTTTAGCTGTATGTTGGCATTGGGGCTTGGGCATAACTGCTGGCCTCAGAGCAGTAGGAGGTTGGGGGGTAGGGAGACCAATCCCAACTCTGCGAAAGCCTGGGGATTTTAGCCACAAACCCCACAAATCTGAGTTTATCAGCACCTTAATTTTTAGGTAGACCTCAGAGGAGCAGTGGAATCCTGCCTTGAACATGGAGGAGATTGTGGAGTGTGGATGTTTTCCACTGCTGAGGCTTTGCAAGAACTAACCAGACCCAAAGGTATCCCTCCTATATCCAGACAATTTTAAAAGACCTGATGCAGATGATATTTTTACCATCCACTGGTACAATTCCCTTAATTTTTTTCTTATTCTTAGTGCTGAAGGTAAAGTATTTGGCTCTAGCCACTCATGATTCTAGGCTGTTTCTCCTTGATTGATTTGGCTCAGATTTGTCCAGAGTAGAGTGAATTTGGGAAGGCTTTGGTACACCTTGACACTATGTGGCAGCCCAAAAAGCATTTGAGATTTCAGCTGCATCCTGTTTTGGTATGGAGAAAATTACCTGGCAGTGTGTGTGGGTAGATTTTAGTTTGTGCTCTTTGGCATTGATGTGATGGCCCATCGGCCTTCAAAGATGGAAGCAAACCCATCTTATGAGCAGTGCCAATGATGGCAGATTCAGCAATTAAACCAATGATTGCATCACAGAGTCTTCAGACACAAATGATTAAATATCATCAGTCCTACCTTCATGGATTGTAGCAAATTTTCTCAAGTGTGTTAATCTAATAATATACAAATAAATAACAACTAATGTATTAATGTTTTAGACCAAAATATGATGACTAAACTGTCAAAGATATGATGTGAGCAGAATGATAGCACAGCAGGTAGGGCATTTGCCTTGCATGCAGATGACCTGGCTTCAATCCCAGCATCCCATATGGCCCCCAAGCACTGCCAAGAGTAATTCCTGGGTGCAGCGCTATAAGTAACACCAAGTATTGCCAGGTGTAACCCAAAAATTAAAAAAAACAGCAACAATAATGTGCCTCAATCTGGACAAAAAACACTTTCTTGTCTATTTGTATGTATTCCATGTACCCTAACCTAGCACCAAAGAAAATGTATAATAAATACTTTTTAAGTTGTACTGTAACAATTTGATTTTTTGTTTCACATTATTTTTGCAGGTTTGTGCAAAAAATAAAATGTCATAAATCTGCAATGATTATATGATGATTTACAATAAGTTTTATTCAGTCGTTGGAATGGAAACCCACTTACAAATTTATTTTGTAGATAGACACTAATATAGATAGTGCCATTAAAAATGTCACAGCAAATTTCCAAGAACAGAGCTTGATTTCAACCATGAAAAGAAAATACTCCCAATGAAGAGTGATGCCTTAAGAGTAAAATTGAAATGATATCTCATATATCTAAGACTGTCACCCAGCCACAGAGCAGCCGCACACCAACGGAGCTGTGGGTCTGAAGTGTCTCTCTTCCGGGGTTGCTGGCATAGAGGTTGAGGAATGGGAGGAGGAGCCCAAACCCCATTTCAAGTCCGACCAGCGTGGCCCCTCCCGTGCACATGTGAGCAAACCCTTGGAGCTATGTTGGACTTGATCAGGGGCTGGCCGAGCCCTTTACTGCCCTCCAGAGCTCCATGGTTGCTTCCATGTGGGGCCAAACAGTGCAGCTGTGGGTCTGGAGTGGTTGGGTCTGGAGTGTCTCTCTCCCCGTGTTGCTGAAAGAGCTGTGGGTCTGTAGTGCCTCTCTCCGGGGTTGTTGGCATGGAGGTAGAGAATGGCAGTCTTAGATAGTACTGGATCAGGTCCTTCCCAGGATCTTTCACATTTATACACATTTATACAATTATACACTGTATACAGCTCTAGGCAGGTTCTAGCCATGGCCTGTCATCCCAGTGAGCCTAGCAAGAAGCCAAAGGAAACCCTATACTATGAGGTCAGTCATTCTCAATATCCAGACTCCACAGCTCCTCAGAGCTCCACCCAAGAGAAAACCTGATCTTTCCCCATTGAGTTTCATCAGTAAATGCTCGAGATGAGAGTCTTCTAGTGAGATTATACCACGTACACAGCAGAGCCTGGCAAGCTACCTGTGTTTTATTTGATATGCCAAAAACCAGTAACAATTATGAACCTCATTCCCATGACCTGAAGGAAACAGTTTGAGGCTTTTCCTGTTCCTGGAGCAAACAGGTACCCTTGAGTTACACTTGCTTGTGACAGGACATATGGAGATATTACTGGTGCCCGCTTGAGCAAATCAATGAACAATGGGAAGACAGTGATACAAGTGATACAGTGATCTCATATATATGGGTTTGTGGGGGTTCTTTCGGGGAGGCACATAGAGAATGCTCAGGGCTCATTCCTGGTTCTGTGCCCAGAGATCACTTTTGTCAATCTCAGGGATTATGTTGTGTGCCTTGGATTATACCGATGTAGACCACATACAAGTAAAATTCCCTATCCAATGTACTATCACTCCTGCCCTGATATTCCATATGCTGTCATAGAGCTCCTGGGGTCCTCAGCAGTGTCATGGAACAAGTTCCCTTTTATCTCAAGGACCACCATCAAGAGGACAAACCATGAGTTCAGCAAAGTTGATAAACAGTAGTCTCAATGCAGCCAGGGTGGTGGTCTCCTGGTAAATTCTAATTGTCTCATGCTGGGATTAGTGGGTGTTAAGAGGAATTGTGCCAAATCTAGATAGCATTGAAATCATAGTAGAAATTATAATAATATTCCAAGAATTATTAATTCAGAGTAAAAATGACTCCTGCCACACCCTCTAACAGTGTTTATACAAAAGAGAAATCTCTATAGCATGAACCCTGGCTTAAAGATATGTAAACAGTTTAAACTGTAAGTAACTTAAACAGCAAAGGTCCAAAGCTAGCTCCATCATGTCATCCAACAATATGTATTAAATAAAACTTCAATTTTAACAATATAATACACTAGATTTCCACATCCTAATGTAAAAATAAATATCTATTTCAGTTATTTTTTCTTATACCATGGAATCACTGTTCTAAGTATATAGATGAAAGAGATAAATAACTAAAACTTTGGCACTAATATAATAGAACTGATTCAATTTTGCTAATAAAACTGAGTAAAGTCATTTCTTCAACAGAAAGTTAGCACTGACTAAATACTAAAATGTCAACAGCTCAAATTTTATAAATTTGTTTGAATATTTAATCAACTTCTGAAATCTCAAACAAGTAAAGGTCAACCAAAATAAACATTTTACATCTTAGTTGCTGTCATAGTCAAAACTTCCGTAGCTTATGGTATTAAAAATTATACTGCTAAACACGAACAATAAATGAATCATCAAAGATTTTTAAAAAAATAGGGTCATACCAGTAATACCAAATGCACATCAATAGTTAATGATCAGGGTCCCAGATTTCCCCTCTGGTATTCTGGGTGGGTAAACCATGCCCAAAGGAAACAAATTCAGGACCTCCCACATGCTGGGCAGGGAGTTATTTGAGCTATCTTCTTGGTCTAACCTTTGTTCTACATCATAAATAGTCTTATTTCTTTCTTTCACATCAATAACTATGGCTGAAAAACATGACCTCGTAAACCCCCAGTTTTAATGGAACAGTGTCATTGATTATTACATCCAATTTCCATATCCTTTCTTAAGCTTCATCCCTTCAAAAAGTTAAAATGACTCATAATGGCACATCTTAGGTCATAAGAAGTTTTAGACTCAAAGGCAGAATTTGGACAATGATTGCCTTGTGTTTCAATTTTATTTCAATTAAAAAATCTTTAAGTTTACTCAGCATCAACATGTTCATAAATAAAAATAAACTCCATGAAATATTTTCTAAAAATAAATGTGAATGAATTCATTTTCTCAGTTTCACTCAGTGATCTGATTCATTGAGTTCTGCAAAGAGGAAAAAGAGTTTTCAGGTGGGTGGTAGAATTGAACACTAAATATGTTTATTTTGTGTTTCTGTCAGTCAATAATACAGAGAAAACTGGTGCAATGAAGAGGGTTATACAGAGTATCAACCAATTGTTGATGTCAAAATGAATATAGGAATGTCTAAGGTTCATTGAGAAGTAGTTATGTGCATTTAACTTAAATGACTAATGGAAGTATATGTACAAGAGCAATGAACTTATTTGATAAGTTCTTTCAGCAGTATTATTTGAATGTCTTAAATAATCTTTTATGTTGGCAAAAGTTATGTAATTAGTATGTGGATTGATTCAACCAACATATTTATTAAGAATCTGCCAGAAATCTTCAAAGATAAAATATCAAGAAAAAAGAAACTGGAAGCAAAGGTAAACATATGAGACTACATGAAACTAAAGTGTTTCTTCATCTCAAAAGAAATGGTGACCAAGATACAAAGACAGCCAATGCAGTGGCAAAGAATAGTCATCCAATGCCCATCTGAAGCGGGTTAATATCCATGATATATAAGCCACTGGTAGAACTTTACAAGAAGAAAACAGCCAACCCCATCAAAATATGGGGAGAAAAAATGAACAGATACTTGGTCAAAGAAGAAAGTCGAAAGGCTAAAAGACATATGAAAAAATGTTCATCATCACTAATTATCATGGAGATGCAAATCAAAACAACAATGAGGTGTCATCCCACACCACAGAGACTGGCACATATCCAAAAGAGCAAGAACAACAAGTGCTGGCGTGGATGCGGGAGAAAGGGACTCTCATCCATTGTTGATAGGAATGTCAACTGGTACAGCCTTTTTGGAACAAAATATGGACATTCCTCCAAAAACTAGGAATTAAGCTCCCATTTGACCCAGTCATAACACTACTGGGAATATACCCTGGGAGGCCAAAAGCACACAGCAGAAACACCATCTGTACTTCTATGTTCATAGCATCACAATTCACAATAGCCAAACTCTTGAAACAACCAGAATGCCCAAGAACAGATGACTGGATAAAGAAACTGTGGTACATATACACAACGGAATACTATATAGCTGTTAGGAAAAAATTAAGTTATGAAATTCGCCTATAAATAGATGGACATGAAGAGGATCATGCTGACTGAAATTAGTCAGAGGGAAAAGGACAGGTATAGAATGACTGCATTCATTTGTGGGATATAAAAATAGAATGATACTAATATCCAAGGTCAGGCAAACATGGATCAGGAGGTCTTGTCAGTGGTTGGAATCTTCCGCAAGTGTGTGGGACAGAGGTTAGGTAAGACAGAGAAGGGACCAGTGTGCTAATAATTCTTAGAAATGGTAATGCCAAACTAGAACTAAGCATTGAATGTAAGCAAAGGGATATAATTATAACCTCTAAATGTATGTATGGCAAGCCACAATGTGTGAGAGAGAGAGAGAGAGAGAGAGAGAGAGAGAGAGAGGAAGGGAGAGAAAGCGCACGCGAGAGAGAGAAGAGGCAAAGTGCCTTTGAGGCGGGCTGGGGAGAGGGATGAATCAGGGGACATTGGTGGTGGGAAATGTGCACTGGTGGAGGGATGGGTGCTGGAACACTGTGTGACTGAAACCTAATCATGAACAGTTTTGTAAGTTTATACCTCAAGGCAGTATAATAAAATATATTTTTTTAAATTTTAAGAAATGAATATGCCTAAATCTAAAATATAAGTTGAGGAGTTCTAAGTTCCAAACAAAGATCAGCCCTATGACACTAAAATAAAGGTTTAATTGTGTGTCTATTAACTATACCACTACACTCAGAAACTGGCATTTGACAATACTATACAGTAGCAACTATACTGATTTTTGCTGGTTCTGATAGATTGTGCGATGATGTAAGTTGGGTTTATCTGAGGCAATTGGTGGCACTCAGGTTTAATTTTCATGTGTTTCAGCATGCATTAGGTTCTCCTAAACAGGTCTTTGGGGCTTGGCTAAGGTATGGGAGATCAAGAGAAACAGTGAAAGCTTGGTGATACTTAGGCATGCAGCTGGCACAATCCCACTTTTGATTCATTCTGTTGTCCATAAAAGGTCATATTAAAGAACCCAAACTTAAACACATTTAAGGTCACTTCAACTACTGGCAGAAAAAAAAAACAAACAATTGTATAGTAAAATGTCTAACTCAAAGCAAGCAGATTATGTCCACGATGCCACTATCATGAGTGGACATTATTCTTAAGAAGTGATCAGGAAAGAAGTCATTATCTTTGATTCAATTGGTCAGATATCTTAAGAAGGAGAAAGAATGAGGCATTTGGATATGTTGGGAAAATACTTCAAGTGTTAAGGCCCTGAGGAGTTTTGAAATAAAGTAGAGAAAGTGGTAAGAAGAACAGTTACAGTGGTGGTAGAGGTCAGTGAATAGGAGCACAGATATTACAGAATTTTATGGGCACTGAACTAAATTTGATTTTACTCTAAGAGAATAATGCATTTAAGGTTGATGAGAAAAGGAAAACAAAACATATTTGATGAATGTCTATAAACAATTGTGCTGGCCAAACTAATGGTTGTTTTGAAAAAAAAATGATTATTCTAAAACCATAGAGAAATGTATGTTCTTATAGAGGATAAGAAATTATAAAAATCTATGTGTGTGAACGTATACATAAACCCACATGCATCATACCTTATAGGAAGTCAAATGTCTCTTTGAGGAAACTTACTATCTGCTTACGCTGGACTCTCTGACATACACTGCCAGACCAGCTACTAGGGGAACCAGGCCCTAAGTCCCCAGAGCATTGCTTGATAAATCATCCCCAAAATAATCAAAATTATTTTAAGTCCTATGTGCTCTGAAACATGTTTATCTAAATGGCAGTAGCCTTTTAACATGGTCATCTTTTAAGATTATATACTTCTATGGAGCTGACCTCCCAGTAAGGGGGCTTGGCCAGCCCCTGGCTGAGTCCAACATTGCTCCAAGGGTTCCCTCACACGTGTTGGGAGGCACTACGCTGGCCAGACTTGGAGGGAAGATTTGGGATCCACCCTTTCCTCCACCTCCATGCCAGGTTCCCCAGAAGAGAGACCACCCACGCCAGACCCACAGCACCCTTGGTGCGCGGCTGCTAGCGGCCATGTGATATTCTTAGATAATACTGACTTTAGGATAAGGTCCTTCCCAGGATCTTTCACGTTTTATACTGTATACAGTTCTAGACAGGTTCTCACTGCTACCCGTCATCCCAGTAAGCCTAGCAAGAAGCCAGAGTAACCCACACATCTTGTGGTCAGTCATTCTCAACATTCAGACTCCATGGTTCCTCAGGCTCCATCCAAGAGAAAACCTGATCTTTCCCTATAAGCTTCATTAGTAAATGCTAGAGATGAGAGCCTTTTACTGATAGTATACCACCTACACGGCAGAGCCTGGCAAGCTACCCGTGTTTTATTTGTTATGCCAAAAACTAGTAACAATTATGGACCTCAATTCCATGACCTGAAGAATGGTTTGAGGCTCTTCGGTGTCCTCGAGCAAGCAGATGCCCTTGGGCTACACTTGCTTGTGACAGGACGCATTGAGATGCTACTGGTGCCTGCTCGAGCAAATCGATGAACAATGGGAAGACAGTGATATAGTGATATACTTCTAGAAAAACTTGTTCCAAGTGGTGAAAATGGGAGTAAAGTCATCTGCAGTTTTACTTAACAAATAATAGCATCGTTTCATATGGGAAACACTCTTATCAGTCATTTATTTTGGAGAAGGAAGTGGGCAAAGTCTGACATGATCAGGACTTGTAACTAGCTCTGGGCTCAGGAATCATTCCTGGAGAGACATAAGGGCCGTATGTGGTCCCCAGGATCAAATCTAGGTCAGTCACAACTAAAGCAAACATTTATACCCTATTTCCTGACCCCCTCAGTGCTTTTATTAACAATGTATTTATCATCTTAAATTCTTTAGAAGTATTTAAGTAAATAAGAAGTATTTAAAGCAATACTGAGAACTTAATTTCACAGATAAGAAAAAGAAGCCAAGAGCAGGTTATTTAGTCACCCACAGTCACACTGTAGTTCTGTGACATGGTTTGAAGAAGGAGCTGAACATGGAGCATATACTCCCAATCAGAGTTGGTGTTGTCTACTTGAAAGGGTAGAGAACAGATTCCAGGTTTCCATTCATACTCAGACTCAGAGGGTGGCAATGCAGTCGAGAGAAGTATATTTGAATACGTGAAGGTGATTGATACATTTAGAAGAACGTTGTAGAATAATTTTGCTTTGTGTTTTCCAGGAACCTATAAGTTATTCAAACTACCAATGTTTACCAAACTCTTGAATATTAGAACATGAGGTTTAAATGAAAGCCAGAGCAGAAGATATAGATTAGACCCATCGAAAAATCTTAAAGTCTGAAGTGGACCAGAGGGATAGTACAGTGGGAAGGGAACTTGACTTGCACATGACCAACTTAGGTTTGATCCCCAGCACCCCAAGCAGTCCCCTGAGTAATTCCTCAGGAACAATTCCTAAGTGCAGAATCAGGAGTAAGAACTGAGCTCTCCAGGTGTTGCCCAAAATCAAACAAACAAAAGATTAGTTTGAAAGAATACAAAAGGTTACTAGAGAATGTTTAAAAACTTCTACATTTAAGGAGTAAGGAAATATAAAAGAACTAGAGAGAGTAACAAAAGAAATTTTCATAATGTGTCTTAATCAGGAAAAATAATGTAGCAAGAGAAACAAAAGAGTATCAGGAAAATTTTCCTATGAAAGAAGTCTACAAACTGCATTCGTCTGGTATCATGAAATAGTCTAATGCTTTTCAAAATGAAGAGCATTTTTAAAGTGTCTATCTTACTGCGTTATAATAAAAAAATAAAGTGTAGAGGAATAAATGAGTATGTAAGAAAGCAAGATTGAGGGCAGGGTTTGGGTTACACACAAAAACAAGAATGAAGTACTATTTTAATGAAAACTGAATAGCCTCATGGTATTAACAGGAAAGCAAAAGGGTCTTTTGTACAAAGGCAGATGTGCAATGGTTTGAATGTAGAATTTAAGTGCCAGGAAAATGCTGTCACCATCGCTTTCTCTGTGATCTGTGGAGCATAGAAGCTCACAGGAGAGGGAAATGGGAAAATGAATCAAGACAAAGGAACAGTAATATACACACATCACAGGTTAATAAGATTTTTTGCTTTGATTTCTTTTTTGTGGTCTATGTGTGTGGGAAAGACACTGAACGCTATGAAACAGGAGTGATTTGCTCAAGAAGCAATTGTAAGGAGATTTGCATCAAGCCATACAAGTACACTACTGTACTGATAAAACAAAGGCAGAAAATAGGAAATACTCTAATTATGTGGTCTTTGAAATTTGGCTCATAGATCCCTAGTATTCTCTAAAACTTTTTCAAGGGAACCATGGAGTCAAAACTATGTTTCAGAGAATTCTAGAAAATAGCATGACTTTTGCATTGCTTCAGTTTCAATGTTTCAAAAGTAATGGGTAAAGTTACTAAGGTCCCAGCAAGAGCACTGAGGAAAACTACATAAAGACTATATCTCAAGGCTGTAACATCAATAATGCTAACAACTGTTGTATTATTTAGACACAGTCACAGAAAAAAATCATCTAAAAATATTATTAATGCATGGGGTTGGCGCTATAGAACATAGGTAGGGCACTTGCCTTGTACACGGCCAACCAGATTTCAATCCCTAGCACCGCATATGATCCCTCAAACCCACTAGGAGTCATTCCTGAGCATAGAGCCATAAATAAGTCCTGAATATAGCCAGGTTTGACCCCCCCCCAAATAAAACAAAACAAAATGGTTATTGCAGACCCCAGGGAGGTAGTATAGGAAGGAAGGTGCTTGACTTGCATGTGACTGTGTTGAATTTCTGGCACTACCACGTGTGCCCCCACAACACAAAATATTAGTCGATTAATATTAATACTTTTCATTTGTTTAAATATTGATCATGATTGCTGAGTATGTCATTGTTACATTCTGTGAGATGAGATGGGAATTCTACCTCCTAATTAGCTAGAGGTAACTATAGGGAGAAAATGCTCTGTTAATTGGACTACCTTCTTTTCCCCCAAAGTGCTGCTTGAATATTTTAAATGACCAGAAGATAAACTACACTTATTCAAACTATATGCTTGCCTTATATCTTCCTAAAAATGATGGAAGAAAGCTGCTTTAAAAAATGCATGTATTCGTGACCATTGGCAGAATCCAAGCTTTCAAGCAACATTGGAAACTGGGGAACTTTCATAGTCATTAAAGACTCTTTTGAAGTTGATTCTCATATTTTAATGTTATAAGAGATAAAACCAAGACTCTAGGAGCATGAATAATTTAATTAAGTTGCAAAAACATTAATGGAGAAGTCTGGATTTGAGCTGCTTTTTAATTTACCATTTGGGACTTTTGCCCTGTCTATCCTAGATGTCTCCCTTTCATATTTATCAGATTGAGGTAATCGTGAATATTATTTTTTTTAAATCTCGACATCAAATTAATGTTCATGTTTCATTTAATTGGATATGTAACACATTAAGATTAACATTTTATCACAACAAATTTTTGTTCTCATTACTTATATACATTACAAATTCAATTGACTTGACTTGACATCCCATTATTCATCAATTTTCTCGAGAGGGCGCCAGTAATATTTCCATTTGATCCTATCACGTGCCAGTGTAGCCCAATGGCATCTGGTTGCTTCTGGAATATGAAGAGCCTTAAACCGTTCGTTCAGGGTCTTGAAGAAGTCTGACCATCTTGTAGGTGGGTGACCACGTGATCTTTTGACATCCGGTGGGATCCAGTCGGTAACAGCTCTAGTCCAGCAGTCATCTCCAAATTGCATTACATGTCCAGCCCAGCTGATTTTTTGATGGCTTGGCAAACAAAACAGCATCCCTAACTCTGGAACAGCGACAGAGGTCAGAGCTCCGGATTCCTTCTTTCACTTGAGTGAGGCGTGATATTCCAGGCATAGCTCTTTCCATTCCTCTCTAGGAGACCCGAATAGCATTCTCATCCTGCTTTTGTAGGGTCCCGGTCTCTGAGACATATGTTAATGCAGGGAGAACAGTGGAGTTGAAGAGATGTGCCTGGAGCCGGAGGTTCTTTGTCTTTTTAGCTATTTCTTCAATGCTTTTGACAGCATTCCATGCCACTCTCTTCCTCCTGCGCAGCTCAGGTTTTAGGTCATTCATCATGTTGACTTCTCGACCTAGGTACACATAACTGCTGCATTCAGAGATGTTTGTTCCATGGAGAGTGAATGGGGCCTCTGGAACTAGTTCATTTTTCATGAACATAGTTTTGTTGGGATTCAGCTGTAGACCTCTTTTCACATTCTCGGTCAAAGTCAGCCAGCATTTGTGCCGCTTGGCTAATATTTGGTGTTATTAGAACATTACAGGTTAGATAACATGAAATATCTATAAAAATGATGAAATATACTTTGACTGAAATTTATGGTTGAAGCTTGAAAAATGGGGTGAACTCCCATTTTTGTCTGAACTTCCAATCTATACAATAGTTTATGCATAATATTTATGCCTTCGCTTTTTCATTAGTAGTGACTAATAATGTGCTGTACTGTGATACTCAACAGAACTCAGGACTAATTATTAAAATAAGTCTGATATGAAGACAAGTATGTGGGTAAATTTTGGAATTCAAGGAAGAAAAACTTATAGCACTTGACTAGATTCCAGCCCAGCTGGGATGAAGTACGTTGTTTCAAAAAATATTTTTACATATTTTTGTATATGATAGGTTCTATGTTAATAATAAATCTTGACTGACAGACTATTTTGTTTCAAAGAGAAAAATTTAGTCTAAGGTATAAAATAAGTACCTTAAATCTTGTTAAATAAAATAACCAAGCTTGTAGTAAAGTTATGTATTCAGTCTTTCACAAGAGAAAGCTTTTATGGTGCTTCTGATGACCGCAATATTCTTAAGATTAAGAAATGTACAGCTATAAAAGAACAGAAACATCATCAACTAAAATAACAAAGATATAACAAAACGTAAATTTTAGATCTCATTCCTTCAAACTATATAAATGTCTAGAAAACGCATTTAAAAGCCATGATCCAGAGACTCATCATGGGCCAGGATTTATACATAAATCTTTAAAGAGATCAAAAAAGTGACGCAGATGCTTCTGGTCCTCGTGCCATGCTAAGTCAACTGGGGCACCCCAGAGGGGATGGATTTGGATCTGGCCTATCCCATCAGAGTCACAGCAGCTGCAAACTTCCACACTCCACAATCACCACCATGTTCAAAGCTGACTCCACTGCTCATACTAGCTCTAACCAGAAATCAATCTGTTGAAAAACTCTGGTTTGCAAGTTTTGTCACTGTGAAATCTTCAGGCGTTCACTGAGTCATCTCCCCCATCTCCTTGTTCTTCCAGAAGGCCAGGCAGTCACATCTGTGCCCCAAAGCCACCACCAATTATAAAGTTAACTCCAACTTAATCACCCTGTTAAAATTTTTTGGAATTCCTCAACTGTGCAGCCACGATATCTCAGGTACTACTATACCAGATATATCAAGTAGCACACCACATTTAATGGATTTAAAGTTTAAGGCAATCGGGGCAGGAGCGATAGCCCAGCAGGTAGAGCATTTGCCTTGCACGCAGCCAGCCCATGCCAGCCGGGGTTCGATCCCCAGCATCCCATATGGTCCCCGAGCACCACCAGGAGTAATTCCTGACTGTAGAGCCAGGAGTAACCCCTGAGCATTGCCGGATGTGATCCAAAAAAGCAAAAAATAAATAAATAAATAAAGTTTAAGGCAACCAATAACAAAATATATACTCACAAAGCCTATCCTGTAACAACATATAAGTAATTTCTTACACAAGGGCATAATGGCTCAATAGCTCCATGGTGAGATTGAACAATCTTCACTAATTTTCCTCTAAGGAAACATTTCTTGATCAGTTTTAGCAAATAATCTATAACAAACAATATAAATAAATTAGTGAAGGTCTCCTATAGGGACAGACTGAAGCAATGTGGGGGAAACTGGAAATAATGCTTATGGGAAGTTGTAATGGTGGTGGAATTGGGGTTGAGTATCGAACATCTGTAACAAATCAACACTAACAACTTTGTTAAAAAATGAGCAGAAGCCCACTAAGTTCAGTAAGTTAAATAAGTGAAAGCATTAACACATATGGCCCTATTTGCATGTAACAGCTCAGAAAAAGTTTCTGACTTTAGCAACATCATTACTGGAATATGTTGCAATAAACAATATCACTGTATCACTGTTTTCCCGTTCATCATCGATTTGCTCGAGCGGGCACCAGTAACATCTCCATATGTCCTGTCTCATGCTAGTAGAGCCCAAGGGCACCTGCTTGCTCCAGGAACATAAAGAGCCTCAAACCATTCCATCAGGTCATGGGAATGAGGTCAATAATTGTTACTGGTATTTGGCATATCAAATACGACACGGGTAGCTTGCCAGGCTCTGCCCGGCGGGTAGCATACTCTTGTAGTCACCTCTAAATCCAGCATTTATTGATGAACCGCAGAGTGGCCACGTGAGCCGGTCTGTGATAGGCTGGTCTGCTGGGTGGAGCTCTGACAAGAGGGAAGTCTGGATGTGGAAAATTGAGTCCCTCACAGTGTGCTAACAATTGTCGAGGGTACTAATGCCAACCTAGAACTAAGCATTAAATAGAGGCAAAAAGATACACATGACAACCCTTTAATGTATGTTCTGTAATCCACAGTCTGGAGGGGAAGGAAAAGAGAAAGACAGAGAAACGGAAAGAAATAAAGAACGTGCCATGGAGGCAGGCTGGGGGTGGGGAGGGAACCGGGGAGGTTGGTGGTGGGAGATGGGCACTGGTGGCGGGATGGGTGCTGGAACACTGTATGACCAAAACCCAAATATGAACTTTTTAATTGTATATCATTGTAATTGTAAAAATAAAAAATTAAAAAAAAGAAAAAAAGAAGAAAATATTATTATTTTTTAATAAACAATATAATGTAAATTAATTAGCACCTGCCAAGGGGTGCAAGCTAGGTAGTTGGTTGGAAACTATGGTCTTAAATGGTGGTAAGGGTATGTTGGTTGTTTGGAATATTGAATGCCTGAAACAAGTCTATTGTGAACAACTTTGCACATCATTATATTTATATAAAATTGAAATAAATATATAAATAAATAGGATAAAGATTATTCTTAAACTTGAAAGAGTAATAAAATAATGAATAAAATGCATCAATTTATTTGAAAGGATAATAGTTGAAGCATAAATTCCAGTTCTTATATTACAGAATGGTTCTATTTTCTACAAAACATAAGGAGAAACAAGTACTTCCAGAAGACAATGATAATTGAGTGTTCTTTGAAGGCCAGATTATATCTCTACCTAATTAAATCTTGGTTCCTGGATGGCTAACAGAATATATTGAGTAAATATCAATAAAGCATTCAAAAAGGTGTTACATTTTTCAGGCTGTCATTTAAAATGTAACCAATGTAATTTTAGATAGTGTCATACTTTAGGCAGCTGTAACAAATATCATAAGCTCAAAGATATAACCAATTGAAATGTATTTCTCACAGTTCTGGAGTATGGTATGTAAAACCCCAGTGTCAGCATGGTCAGGACGTTTTAACAGACCTCCTTCATTTCTAGACTGTGAAACTGTTCTCGTTTTATTGTACCTTACATCTGAAGGAAAAGACCTTTAGTGTTCTCTGGTATTTCTCTTACAGATGTAATAGTTTCTTTTTATGAAGACACCACTCAGGAATCCTAGTTATACCCCAATGACTCCATGTCCTACTATCATAACATTGTGGTCTAGGAGCATATTTCCACCCAGGATTTTGGGTATATAAGTATTGAGTCCATAGTACTCATGAAATATATTCAAATTTTTCCAAATTAGAATGTTACAGTGGGAACATATATTTCATATACAGAGGTCTGAAAAGAAAGAATTCTATAATATATTAAAACTTTACTAGTTTGCATTAATTGTCTTCCTTAATAGCTTTAATAGCCTTATTGTAGAATATTAAAGTTCAAGAAATTACTGATGTCTATAAAGTAGAGAGTATACTGATGAAATCATTGGCTATGAATCATTGAAAGTATTTAATAAGATTAGAGATTCAAAACATAGAGTGTTTTGTTTGAATCTCCCTAAAGCAATAATAAGTTTATGGGTAAAATAGGACTCTTCATATCTAAAAACATCTGGGATAAAAATAATTTCTTAGTTTTAAGGAAAAAATTCAGTACCTGGCCAAAATTAGATCTCTACTGAACATTTGAAACATTTGTTGAACTGATTTGGATCAAGTTTAAGAAACTTCATCAATAAAATAATAAACCCAAGGAGAATATAAAGAGCAAAGTAATTAAACGAAAGATGAACAATACCTACAATGATATAAAAAGATTTATAATCATGCTCAGGTTTTATTGATTAGCAAATTTCTAGGCACTTCTGTGTCACTGCCCTTGTACAAGAGATACACAAATTATAATGTAAATATAGAAAAGATAAAAAGTCTGCGGAAAGAATTCAAAATTATATTTTTTTAAAAATCTTTTATTATACCACCTTGAGATATATAATTACAAAGATATTCATGTTTGTGTTTCGGGTCATACAGTGTTACAGCACCCATTCCTCCACCAGTGCCCACTTCCCACCACCAATGTCCCCTGATTCCCTCCTCCTCCCCCAGCCTGCCTTTTTATGGCAGGCACCTTTCTCTCTCTCTCTCTCTCTCACTCTCTCTCTGTTTCTCTTTTTTTTAATTAAATATTTTATTATCGACACCCCACTCCATGAGTACCTCCATTTTCCACATCCGGACTTCCCCCTCATCAGAACTCCACCCAGCAGACCAGTCTATCACAGCCTGGCTTATGGAGATCCACCCCTGCTGCAGTCTTTTTAATCCAGCTCTGAGCCTCACTACAAGCCAGACAACCCCCCCCACTCCATGAGGACCTCCATTTTCCACATCCGGACTTCCCCCTCTTCAGAACTCCACCCAGCAGACCAGTCTATCACAGCCCGGCTCATCGCGAGATCCACCCTGCTGCAGTCTTTTAATCCGGCCCAGGTATGCTAATCCAGAGGCATACATGGGGCAGAGCTGCTACTGGCTCTCACTGTGCCCAGGTGATCGGGAGGGATGGCAGGTTATAGCCCTGGCCCGCCACCCCAGCAGAGCCTCACAACAAGCCAGACAACCCCCACTCCATGAGGACCTCCATTTTCCACATCTGGACTTCCCCCTCATCAGAACTCCACCCAGCAGACCAGCCTATTACAGCCCGGCTTGCACGTCTGCAAGCGGTCGCGCAGTTCATCAATAAATGCTGGATTTTGAGATGACTACAAGAGTATGCTATCCGCACGGCAGAGCCTGGCAAGCTACCCGTGTTGTATTTGATATGTCAGATACCAGTAACAATTATAGACCTCATTCCCATGACCTGATGGAATGGTTTGAGGCTCTTTATGTTCCTAGAGCAAGCAGGTGCCCTTGGGCTCTACTTGCATGAGACAAGTCATATGGAGATGTTACTGGTGCCGGCTCGAGCAAATCGATGATGAATGGGAAGATAGTGATAGTGATTTTATTATACCACCGTGAGAGAGCTGGAGGAAACCCTGTTAAATTTGCAAAATATTGCTATTATTTTTGAATAAGTGAAATATAATAAATACAAACTATTAAACAATAATTACATTGATATCTCATTTAACTCTGCTCATAGGCAGATAAGTGTTGAATTAACTTTTTTAAACTGTTGAAAAATATTCACTCAACAGTGAAGTAAATTAACATGCACAATATCACACATCTAAAAAGCCACAAATCTAAGATTTACAAAATTGTTTGATTTTAAAATCAGAGCATGTTATAAGGAGTCTAACTTGTCTTTCCTATGGAGAGTGCTCTGATGGATTTAAGGTACTCAAGATACTGAATAATAACAGTGTTTAGTTTAACATGAGTAAACTGATACATTTGTTAAAAATAACATGGAAAAATAATGAAACAGTTGCTCCTATTAATCTATAGGAAATGTGTAAAACATATTGCTGCAATTCTACCCTCTAATGAAAGGAATTAAAATAATTCGAACATTATTTTAAGCATAATAAGCGACAGCTTTGCAAAAGCCTAGTACAATTTACCTAAAATGTTTTCAAGACCAATGACTTGCAATAATAATTTAATTAAATGCTCTAATCACTTCTCTCTACTCTGTAAGAGTGTGGCTTCCTACCATCAATTGAGAATATTGAATGTTAGTGTTTGTTTCTAAAGATATACACATACATAAAGATACATGTGTGTAGAAATATGAATTATTTAAATGAGTTTTTACTTTACCAATGAATTTTACTCCTAATTGACTTACTTATTTCTAAATCAACCTGTCTGGAATTAGAAATGAAGTCTGTATCAAAATCTCAAATATTCCCCTCAAATAAAAATGAATCAATATTCCTCAAGGACCGTGCCTGGCCCCCCTTTCCGTTCCAGGTACACTGAGATGTCTGCACTAGTACACACACCAAAGGAATGCCAAGAGCATTTTATTTCAAAACCCTTGCAGTGAGAAACACATGTCCTTGAAAAAGTCTGGAGGTAAATAGATTTTTAATAATTCCAAACAGATCTTTAGGACTGAAGTCAGAGACCAACATCAGTATCCTCAGTCAACTTCCCTGAAAGCCAAGGTCCCTTGATTTTTGTCATGCTCTTGTGTCTCTTCCATAGCAGGAGAGAAACATACAAAAATAATGTCTACCTAGGACAAATTAGGGGAATAAGGAGGTATAATACATTTACTTCTTAAAAAGTTTGTCTCTCATTCATTTTCAGAGCAAGGACCGCTCTTGTTTCTGGCAGGTTTGAAGGGTTGGAGAGTCATGAAAAATAGGGTTATCTTTGCACGTGGGTGAGACCTTGTGTGTGTGGAACTGAGGCCAGAGAACTCAAGAAGAGCATATTTGTGTCCCCCTGTCCCAGATGTTTGTCACAGGCAAAGGGGCCGGAAGGACTGTGGGCTGTGTCACAGCTGCATCACCACACGTCGGTGTCTTTCCTGGCACATTCTACTGAGGAAAAGGCGCTGATAAAACATTGATGCCAGTCCCATCGCTTTATTGCTGCCTGAAATTGTTGCACTTCACTCCTCCCCAAGCAAATCCCTTCCTGTTTCAGCCCCTCCTTAGCCCCTGCTCACACCCTGTAGCAAGAAGGGAGACTCACTGCTTGGCTCTTTTTGCAAAACCCACCCCTTTACTCTTCTCCCTCCCACTGCAGCCTCCTATCCCTCTCGGTTCACCCCTCCCGCTCGCCCCAGAGCTGCGGGGTTGGGACTCGCCTCCCTACTACTAAGGTGGGAGGGGGCTCCACGCAGAGGATCATGTCAGATGTTCACGTCCCCCTCTTCTCCTGACACTCCTCTCTGGCTCCGCAAGGCTTGGTTTCTCTAAGAAACAGCAGCAGCTGTGGCAGCAGCGAGAGGACGCGGCAGAGACAGAAGCGTGGAACCTGAAAACTCTGGGGGCTCCTAGATCCTCTTTCCCTGGGTGTCCGCCGGCGGGCGTCAGCACCATGGACAGCAGCAGCGGCCAGCTGAATGCCAGCAATTGCACTGACCCCTTCACTCGCTCCTCCAGTTGCTCCCCAGCACCTGGCCCAGGTTCCTGGGTCAACTTCTCCCACTTAGATGGCAACCGGTCGGATCCTTGCGGTCCCAATGGCACTGACCTGGGAAGGAGCGACAGCTTGTGCCCTCCGACTGGCAGCCCTTCCATAATCACCGCCAGCATCATCATGGCACTCCTATTCCATCGTGTGCGTGGTGGGTCTCTTCGGAAACTTACTGGTCATGTTTGTGATTGTCAGGTAAGGAAGGCGGCCAGGGCTCTGAGCAGAGAATCCAGTGGCTAATAAGGGTGTAAAGGGACACCTGGTCCCTCTTTGACGCCTGCATAGCAAGAGAATGAGCAGATGGAGACCCCAAGAGGAACTGGGGTCTTTGGTGCATAGACTGGGTGCTGTTTGCATGCAAAAGCTACTTTTCTATCCCCCACCTCCACTTTCACTGATAAAGAAAGCAATTTCAGGAACAGACAAGTTGCTTTGGTAAAGATGTAATACTGGAGAGATATATGTAATAATGAGAAGAATGAACAATAACAAGAGCAAGAGTGATCAGGGGCTCTAGATGTAATCCCTTCATGAGAGGTATGGAAAGATAAATGAGCGCATAAGAGAAGATTCTAGGTAACTTCTATTAATTGGGTTCTGAGTCTTCTCAGTTCTTTAAAGACACGAACCTCTGCAACTTTTCTCCTGTTTTGATTCAGTATGCTGCCCCACCCCTTCACATTCCTTTTCAGACTAACATTAATCCCAGTCTTCCTGAAACCACATGTGGTGATGAGATTTCTCTGTTATCCCTGATGTTACATTATTGTGACAAACATGATATTGTGTCTAGAATGATTTGCTACTTTGGGCAGCTGCAGATTGCTAGGGGGCCCCCTTCCTGTTCCTGAAATGGGGATCTGTGTTGGGGTGAGGGGGAAACTGTACAGAGAACTGAAGAATGTGACTGTTGTTCACAGCTTACAAAAGTTGGAGTGAGTGAGAAGTTAGCCCAAAGCAGCATAACTCTGGATTATAAACTACTATTCTGGAAATTGACATGCTTGCTCTGAGAGGAATGGTGGAGTGGAATCTTGAGTCAGAGTATTTTAGGAGTGTCTGTGCCTCTGTATACCCGGATTTTCCAGATTTATTTAGTAAAGAGTGTGCAACCTCTCATTGCTACTTGAGATGTATGTACATGTGCTAGTCTGAGTGTGCATGTTGATATCCTACATGACAATATAAGATGTTGCGTTTATATCCAGTAGACACGTGACTCTTGATTTGGAGCTTTTCTAACAACAGTTATACGTAGTAACAAACATAGGTCATTGATATTTAGCTACAAAACATGTTTCATCAATTTGGTCACTATTGCAGCTGTCTATAAAGTTCTCCCATCGTTTAACATTTTTTTCTGATAGCTTTCTTTGTCATTGTGCTGCAGACTACCTGGAATGATTTCTAATTATATATCTGATTTCTTCAATTAATAATTGTTAAAGAGTAAACCTAATTTCCCTGGTCTTTTGATGAGGAATAAGAAAAGTAATGTCTCTGAGAAAAGAGCACCATCTATTGAGAAGAATGTTAACAACAGAAGGGAAAAAAAGGAAACCAAATGGTAGAATTTATTTATTTTCTAAATTACTCTATGTAGTACAAAGATTTATAACAAAGATAAAACCCAAATTTAATTCTGCTTTTAGGATCATTAAAAGTATAAATAAGGGTCTATCTTTTGGAAGAAAACTGTTCTTCATTTTATCCAAACCCATAAGATCAGAAACTGTTAGGGCTAAAAGGGACCCTAGAGGTTATGGTAAGATGAGCAAAATGATAAACAGAAAATACAAATTGCTTCTCTAAGTATAGGAAGTTTATCACATTAATTGCCCTGAATCTCTCTTAGGTAATCTGATATGCTATATAATTTTGTGAGTTATGGTGGTAAATTATAGATCTAATGCATTCAGCTATAAGATTGATAGAATAGATATAGTTAGTAATTGTAAACAGAGTTAATAAATTACCTAAAATTTGTGTTTTGAGTTCTGCAGAGTAAAGGCAAAAAGATGAATTATCAAAGTGTCCATAAATTCTGACATTATTTGCTTTTGTTTGTTTATTTGTTTAATGGAGACTGGGGGTAACTAAGGATCTAATGAAGTTCCTGCTGCTTATAGACTATGTGCTCTACCACTGGGTTACCTGCCCTGGTTAAATCCTAATAAAATGTAGTATCTTATTGCCATTTGCTGCTCCCCCTTGGCATTTCTTCCCTGATTTTCTTCCTCCCTAGTTTACTGTTTTCTCTAAAAATAAAGCTAATAGAACAGCAACCAACTGTGCAATGGGCACATTGGTCTTGTCCTAACACTTAACAAATTGCTATTTGGGTGAGCTTGTTTTAATAGCATTACCTCTCACCTCTTTGAAATTTGGAAGATAATGACTTTGAATCTCACTGAAATCGTGCAATAATGCTTTACTTTTCTATAGTAAAAAGTTCTAACAACATGCACAATGATATGAAAGTTCACCTTAAACACTCACCTGTGGCAGATCAGGCATTTTGTTTCTTAACCCTCTAGGAATATGATTGTGAAAATGAAAAATAGCTCAGGGACTGATGGGGTCATGGGAAACACCGCTGAGGATTAAGGGGTGTGTATCTCTTTAGCTGAAATTTTTTAACTGGCATATCTACAGACTATGTTTTTCTATGAAATAATCAGCTCAGGGATATTATTGTTGCTGTTAAAAAGATGAGACTAAAGCTGTATCTGCTAAAGTACTAGGTTATAGTTCACTTCTGGCTCTCAGTTATAACCCATGAATACTCACTCCTATATAGTCAAGCACTTGAGATTTTGTAAGCAGATCATGGTAACAATAATTATTAAAATGTTACTACATTGAGTGAATCATGTGTTTCAGACACCTATAGCAACAACAAAACAACACTGATCACACTGAGGCCATGATTAAGCCTTTCTGTTCATATTTCCTAACAACATCATCACTGTTCCTTCATTGACATTATTACAAGTTATAAATAGTATAAGTTAGCTAGGGAAGATTATAAAACAATTCTGTTTTCAAAAGCATAGAGGCAGAAAACATACTACTACAGGTCTAAAGATTATCTGGATATTAAGTGATAGAAGTATAAGTGTTCATCCGCACCTAAAACTGTGGGAATGATTTTACTGAAAAAAAAAATCATTTCCGCAACATAAGAATAGTATACACTTGTAATCAAATCAAAATGATCATGAAAGAGTCAAATAATTTACAAAACATGTATGCATGAATTTAAAATAGATAATATATCATTGCCAAAACATTTTTGAGAAAAAATAATTAATGTATAAAATTATAGACATTGGGAATATTGCGTTTATTAAAAATATATTATCAAAATATAGAATTAACTATAAAAGCTGATGTTCCAAGTGTGGGGTTTTTTGTGAAATATCTTTTCACAAATGATTTCTCTTTGTAGTCATGAACACTGTCTCTGAAGACACTGAAAACAGTAAAACATTTGAAATTCTTAGATCTTTATAGGTTATGTAAACAGTCCTCACAAATTCCAAAGAAGAGTGTCAAATGGCACTGCCTGTGCTTCTAAGATCAAGATAAGCGGCTCCACTGCCAGCAAGCTAGTTATCAAAGAAGAGCAGCGGTAAAACACGCAAGATGTTGTTGTCAATTCTTTGACTAAAAGGCATTTCTGGTTGTATGCCATTTTATTTTCAGTGCAAACCCAGGACCTCACAGAGGGAGGCATGTGCTCTACCCCTGAATCACATCTCGGGTTCATGCAATTCTGAAAATAAAACAAATATTAGCAGCCTCTCTTTGCTCTACATATTAAATATTTGATTCATGTTGAAATTAAAGATGTGCAGCTGTGTGTAATTGGAACAGAAACAGTATATATGTTTTTATTTAAATTGTATATTTAAGGAGTTGAGAAACTAAGGAACAAAGGAATGTTTGATTTAACTTCCGGGCACATGTCTATATTAATAATTCAAACATTTACAAAGACACACATATATTGCCAAATATGGTCACTAAGCAGGTTCATAAAGCAAAATAGTTTATTTTGAAAGGTTAAATATGAATAATGTTTATTTTCTTTTAATTTCATGTGGGTCATACTCAAAGACACTCTGGGGCTGGAAGTAACCTTCCCAGCAGTCACTTGATCACTTGATCACTTGAATCCCGTTATTCATCGATTTGCTCGAGCGGGGGCCAGTAACATTTCCATTGAACCCTATCATGTGCCAATGTAGCCCAATGGCATCTGGTTGATTCAGGAATATGAAGAGCCTCAAACCGTTCCTTTCGAGTCTTGACAAGGAAGGAAGTCTGACCATCTTGTAGGTGGGCGGCCACGTGATCTTTTGACATCCCGTGGATCCAGTTGGTAATGGCTCTAGTCCAGCGGTCGTCTCCAAATGGCATTACATGTCCAGCCCATCTGATTTTCGGTGCCTTGGCAAACGAGACAGCATCCCTGATTCTGGAATAGCGATTGAGGTCAGAGCTCTGGATTCCTTCTCTCACTTGAGTGAGGCGTGACATTCCAAGCATAGCTCTTTCGATTCCTCGGGAGACTTGAATAACATTCTCATCCTGCTTTCATAGGGCCCAGGTCCCTGAGGTGTATATTAATGCAGGGAGAATGGTGGAGTCAAAGAGATGTGCCAGGAGCCGGAGGTTCTTTGTCCTTTTAGCTATTTCTTCGATGCCTTTGAAGGCATTCCATGCCACTCTAGAAAGAGTGAGAGTCTGAGGTCTCCATGATTAGGCCTAGTGGTGTGTGAATGAGTCTGGTGGAACTCTAGAGTCACCAGGCACATCCTGAGGGATAGTGGGGGAGCGCCTTGGGGAAATGGGAGGTGGAGGAGACCATATGATGCAGGTATGAAATTCCGGGGCTAGCCCATGCTTGTTTGATCTAACTTCCCGATCCCCACTCTCTTTAAAAAAAATGTCTAGGGGTACTAATGCCAACCTAGAACTGGAGCATTAAATAGAGGCAAAAGGATACACATGACACCCTTAATGTATGTTCTGTAATCTATAGTCTGGGGGGAGGAAAAGAGAAAGAGAGAGAAAGGGAAAGAAATAAAGAACCTGCCCGGAGGGAGGGCTGGGGAGGGGGAGGGGGAACCGGGACGTTGGTGGTGGGAGATGGGCACTGGTGGCGGGATGGGGTGCTAGAACACTGTATGACCAAAACCCAAATAGAACTTTTTAATTGTATATCTTTGTAATTGTAAAAATTAAAAATAAAAAAAAAAAAAAAATAATCCTCATTAGTGGATAAATTTAAAGGGGAAAGGAAACTTGAATTCTTTTCTTAATATAATGGCTTGCTTTATAAGAATTTAAAAGTTTACTTTTCAGTTTACAAAGAAGTCCTATTATCATCCTGTACAATTTAACTTCAGTTGCTATTTCCCAAACAGGTGCTAATTCTGATGGGAACAACTCTTCCTGTGTATCCTAAGATCACAAAGTTGTTATATTGCATTTCCTTGTGTTGTAAGCTGTGTCTCTATTATTAATTTTCTCTATCTAATAGAATATAGTTATTTATATATAACATATTATAAAGATTACATACTTTATGCGTATGTATGTACATGATACATAGTTATAGCATAGACAAATATGCTGTGTCATCCATTACCATCACTGTATCACTGTCTTCCCGTTCATCATCGATTTGCTCAAGCGGCACCAGTAACATCTCCATATGACCTGTCTCATGCAAGTAGAGCCCAAGGGCACCTGCTTGCTCCAGGAACATACAGAGCCTCAAACCATTCCATCAGGTCATGGGAATGAGGTCTATAATTGTTACTGGTATTTGGCATATCAAATACGACACTGGCAGCTTGCCAGGCTCTGTCGTGGGGGTAGCATACTCTTGTAGTCATCTCTAAATCCAGCATTTATTGATGAACCGCAGCGGCTGCCGGGCTGTGATAGGCTGGTCTGCTGGGTGGAGTTCTGAAGAGGGGGAAGTCCGGATGTAACAAAAATATACAGTTATAGAAACCATATATGCATAATATATTTTGTATGTAAGTGTATATCTTATCTTCTCCCCTTATACTTCTTTCTCAGAGGCAATTGCTACTGTAAATTTGATGTTTATCTTTCACACATAATTTTGATTATTTTTTAATTTTAGGTGTATTATCTCAAATAAGATATATTCAACATATTCTTCAAACTTATTCCTATTATTCATTAGATACATAACTTTATCATTTTCCATAATTGTTCTAGTTTCAGAAATAGAAACTATATAGCAAATAAAACAGCATAAAAACAAACAAAAGCTGTCACTATTAATTCCCTTGAATATTTTTAACATGTCTCATTAGCACCTAACACTCACTTTAGGTCAGAGAGAAAAAGTGTAATATATTAAAGTCAGAGAGAAAGTGTTTTATGAAAAATAAAAAATACGTTAAAATAATCATAAAAATGTCATTGCAGGTGTTTAATACATAAATTATATTTTAGGATTCATTGTTATATATAACATTCAGAAAAGTGCTGAAATAATAATTTTCTCATGAATACAAGCCAGGCATGATACCTCTGTTTCTAACAATAAAATAATTCCCTTTTTAGTACTTTTAAAATATCACTCACATACTGATAACATTTACTTTGGAATTTTTAATACTTTTGAAGTCATCTCATATACAAAATAGAAAGTACTGTTTCTTCTAGCATGTTACTTTAAGTTTAAATTGAAATTAAACTGATTAAGGAATATGAAAATACATACACATTTTCATAAATATCATGGAAAAACATGTCTTTTTTAAATGAATTAACAAGTACCAAAACTACATGTTACAGGAAGAACATGTTATAGGAAAAAAGTACTTCCTGTCTTTAAACCTCACAAAATTCAGTACAGATTTACCTGAAAGATTTATTCTTTACAATTGTCTTGAAACTGATATTTTTATTGAATCGCCACAAGATGCACAGCTACAAGGCTCTTCACAATCGGCTCTCAGTCATGCAGTGCTCCAGCATCTTCCACTCACCAGCTCATTTTCCCACCTCCATGCCCCCCAGCTTCCCTTCTGCCAACCCAACTCCACCCAAACCTCAGACACTTTTCTTCTTTTCTCTCTCTCTTTCTCTCATAATCTCTCTATCACTCTCTCTATCTCTCTCTATCTCTCACCCTTTTGGGGCACTGGTTTGCAATACATATTCTGAAAGGTAATCGTATTTTCCCTTTGCCTACTTCCAACACTCAGTTCCTGTTACCGTTTCCAGCTATCTCTGCCTTAGTGAACTTCTTTGTCCTAACTGCCCTCCCCACCACCGCCACTACCTGTAGTGAGCTTCTTCCCGGGGCCAGTCCTCCTAGTCTTTTTTTCTACTGTTCTTAGATATTAGTCTCCTATTTTGATAAAGAAACATTTACACAAAGGTATACTTTACAATCACCAGGAAAAAAGAAGTCATGAAATTTGCTTCTAAGTGGATGGACATGGAGAGTATCATGCAGAGCGAAATGAGTCAGAAGGAGAGAATAAACATAGAATGATTGCACTCATTCGTGGGATATAAAAAAGATGCTAGTTTTTATATGCTGATGCTTATTCGAGAACTTGAATCATCCTACAGAACAGATTTAAGACCTTATGAATTAATCATATGTAGGGGCGCAGGCAGCTCCCCAACTATCAGACCACCCTTGTACCTAAGATACTTTCATGAAACTTCTAGGACCATCTCAGGCAATATTCCAAAATCACAGCCTTTCTAAAGTTGCTAGAAATGTTATTCATTCCAACCCTCACTCTTCAGCTCACCTTTTCAATCAGCGATTAGCAAAACAGTTTTAACGAGTTATAATCTGGTGACACCCTAGCTCATCTGCCTATTTTCTTTGCGTGCTGCTACCCTGGAGCTTCTATGTTCCCATAACATTCTGAAACTAGGCTTTAGATTTTACATTTTTATATCATTTAAATCATTTTATGCATTCTATAAAATATTTTATATTTGTTTTAAGTGTTTTATTTTTATAGATTTTTCTAGTTTTTATATTTTATATTTTTAATGTCTAGCATATTTTCATGAATAAAATATAATAATTTTATTATACATTAAATTGTATAATTGACTGGGCCCCCTGAGATGAACCCAGAGCCACGGCAGAGACTGGCAAGCTACTCGTCATGTATTCGATAAGCCAAAAACAGTAACAGTAATGGACCTCATTCCCAACGAATGAGACATTATTGCGCCCATTCGAGCAAATCAATAAACAATGGGAAGACAAGTGATACAAGTGATACATTAAATTAATGCATATTTAAAGCACTTGTTCACTTGTATCATTTGTTTTCCTGTTGATCATCGATTTGCTCAAGCAGGCACCAGTAAAGTATCCATTCACTGGGAATGAGGTTCCTCATTGTTACTGTTTTTGGCATATCGAATACACCGTGGATAGATTGCCAGACTCTGCCATGGCATATTTAAATACACAAAATATATAATACATATAAAATATTGTACTTCCTTCTCAGAGACATTCATCACTGTAAATTTGGTGGGTCTTTATCATTCACACACATAATTTTTACCTTTTATAACTCAGCACTCATTTGGGATGCAGTATGACATGTCCATCATGGAACTACACTTGACAGATGAAATGACAACGTGAGGATAAGAAGTCCCCACCCCCCACCATCCCATTCAACTCTGGAGTGCTGACCACCAAGTGCCTTAGAAGATCTGGTCCACATTGTATGATACTAAGAGTATGCTTTTTCTCCTTTCCTGTTTCACTCAGCTATTTATCTCTCCACTTATGTTCCCTACTAACACTTTATAAAATGATTCGCCTTTACACAGTTCTTATCTCAAACTCTACAAAATGTATGTATAGTCACAGTAACATCTAGATAATAGAGCATTAATATATCGAGTTCCACCCTGCAGCATTCTTTCTTAAATCCGGCTCAGGTATGCCGGTCCAGAGACTCGCAGACATGGGGCAGAGCTGCTACTGGCTCTCCCTGTGAACAGCCGCTCACGAGGCGCCTGGGAGAGATGGTGAGTTCTAGCCCTGGCCCACCACCCCAGCAGAGCCTCGCAACAAGCCAGACGACCCCCACTCCATGAGGGCTTCCATTTTCCACATCCGGACTTCTCTCTCGTCAGACCTCCACCCAGCAGCAGTCTTTCTTAAATCCGGCTCAGGTATGCCAGTCCAGAGACTCGCAGACATGGAGCAGAGCTGCTACTGGCTCTCCCTGTGACCAGCCACTCACGAGGTGCCCCGGAGGGATGGTGGGTTCAAGCCCTGGCCCACCATCCCAGCAGAGCCTCGCAACAAGCCAGACAACCCCCCACTCCATGTGGGCCTCCATTTTCCACATCCGACTTCTCTCTCGTAAGACCTCCACCCAGCAGACCAGTCTATCAGTGCCCGGCTCGTGCCGCAAGCGGCCGCGTGGTTCATCAATAAATGCTGGACTTAGAGATGCCTACAAGAGTATGCTACCTGCACGGCAGAGCCTGGCAAGCTACCCGTGTTGTATTTGATATATATGCCAAATACCAGTAACAATTATAGACCTCATTCCGAATGGATTGAGGCTCTTTATGTTCCTGGAGCAAGCAGATGCCTTGGGCTCTACTAGCATGAGACAGGACATATGGAGATGTTACTGGGGCCCGCTCGATCAAATCGATGAGGAACGGGAAGACAGTGACAGACAGTGAATATATCCATTAAATGCTATTTTTCTTAAGAACTAGAAATGTTTAAGAACAAAATTTAAAAGAAGCAGTGAGAATTCACAGCTAAACTTTTGTTCTGTACTCATGACATGAAATTCAGAAAACACCATAGTATATCCTTCCCTCTTGATAGAAAGTAGGAAATATTCCTGCAGAGAGTCATTGTTGAATTCCCAGTTATTCCTGATCCCCAATAATATCAGGAAATGAATTCCCTTCTAAGAAACCTTTGAGGCCAGAGGGGAATAGATGAAAACTTCAGGAGTCCAGAACAATTCTAGAAGGCTTTTACTAAAACAAGCTCTGCTACTACAACCCAAGATAATGGGATCATGCAGACCTCTAGCTCTTGGTCAGAAATCCAACCATGCACTCAGGCCCAAGTTTACCACCAAAGTGGATAGATGTACCTCAAATCAATCCCCTTATATATCAAAAAGTTATAATCCTATCTTCAGGAAGAGTTGTATCAACAAAGATCAATGAATCAGCTTCTAGGTGTAGATGTAGGGTGGTGCCACACTAGGGTGGGGTCACACTTTTTTCAGGTCTAAACAAATGATTATGCCTTGGACTAGGTCCTTTCTCCAAGATTATCTCTTATGTCAAAACACTGGAGAGAGACAAAGACAGAGATACAGACAGAGAGAAAGAGAGAGAGAGGGTTGGTATAAAAAATATATCTTAATGGATGTATATTCATGGGGAAAACATAATTTCATGGGCTTCGTGCAATCTAGGTGGTACTCACAAGGTCTTTCTTATTTCTATTCTGCATGTAGATGATTCTGAGTGTCTTGTTCTCTATATACTGGAAGGGTCATGCTTATCGGCTTGAGGGCAAACTAGTATGATTCCTTCTTAAATGTAAATGTCAGTTTCACTGTAGCCAGGGTGGTGGTCTCCTGGTAAATTCTAAATGTACATGCTGGGGCCAGTGGCTATTAAGAGAAATTGTGCCCAGTCTAGATAACATTGAAATCATAGTGGAGATTATAATAATATTTCAGAAGCTATTAATTCAGAGGCAAAATGACTCCTGTGACTGCCACACCCTCCATCAGTGTTTACACAAAAGAGAGATCTCACTAGCATGAACCCTGGCTTAAGGACATGTAAATTGCTTAAACTGTGAGTGGATTAAACAGCAAAGCTCCCAAGCTAGCTAGGCCCCATCATCCAACACCTAGATGGAGGTCTTTCTTACAAAGTAAACAAGACCTTTCATGTTTTATAATGAGCAATATAAAGACAAAAACCAACCTTCTCTGTTAATTACAGGATATGTATGTAGCATAAGGGTACTTAAAATAACAAAGCTAGGGACAATATAAAGGGTCCTCAATTATGAACAGAACCAACAGGTATAAGAATTATATATAAAAGCCTAATGTAATGAAATTCTCATAACTACCCTTTTATACCATCATTTCTTGATTCAGGCCACATAATTTTCTTTTCTATTATTCTTTTTGTCTTGCATATTTGAATATTTGAACACACAGACACATAGATACAGACTGACACAAATACTCACATATATATGTATGTATATATGTATATATTACTTGTATCACTTGTCTTCCCGTTGTCCATCGATTTGCTCGAGCGGGAACCAGTAACATTTGTGTGAGGCACAAAGTCTCTGAATTTTCCTGATGTTTGGGTGTCAGAGATCAAAAACGGGATTTTGGTATCCAGATTATTCAGATTCAGTCTATAAACTCTGACTCTGACTCCTCTCTCCCTTTTTCTCTCCTGCTCTCTTTAGTTGATTAGATCATTCTAATTGTTTCCTTCATAAAGTGGTCATATCATATTCTATGGACCAGAGAGATAGTATATAGTGGGGTTTGGTTGTTTCATATGCATGACTCAGGTTTGATTCTTGCACCTCAAATAGTCCCCTGAGCACCATTATAATGAGCTTCAAGCCTGGGGTCAGGAGTAAGTACTGAGTACATGCAATTTGGCCCCAAACCAAAAAAAAAAAAAAAACTGAACCAAACAAATAAAACCAGGAAGGAACTATTTCCTGAATGCTGCATCCAAAATCTGATGAGTGAGTAATTCCACCAAATTGAAAAACGTGCCTCTGTAAAAAAGTAAATGCTAAAGAGAAAAAGGGTTCAGAGAGATGGGTTAGTAGACAGAGCATATGTTTTGCTTGTGGAAGCCTGAACACCACATAGTCTGAGAACCACCAGGAGCGATCCCTAAGGACAGAGCTATGGAGGGCTTCAGACCACTGCTCTGTGTGACCCAAACACCACTTCCTCCTAATAAGAAAGATGAAGACGTGATAGTGTCCATGGAGAGAGACCATTCTGTTCTATGCATCACATCCATGCAGGTAACAATGCTGTCAAGCATCTACTCTGTCGCCATAGTTTATCAGTTGCATGAAATTAGCCTCCTAAAGTGATTCAAAACAACCATTTACATTTATCAAAGGTATAGTGTGATTTAATGCTGAAATAACTAAATCAACATTATCTATTGACTCTCTTCAAATATGCTTCCTATTAATCTGTTCTATAACTTTTGCTCACTTTTTCTATTGTCCTCTAGCATTTTTCTTATTTTCTTATCAAAATCGATATTATTCTTTAAGTACCCATTTAAATCTATTCCTCTCACTAGCCCCCACAATTTTCTCTTGTAACTTAGCGCAGTGTTAAATAACTTATACCATATATGACTATTATGTAAACTGCAGTTACTTTTGGTCATCTACAATATCGCTTGATAATCCTGGAACTTGACCTTAACTTTATCTCCATATTAGCTTAAAAACTCAATAAAGTTGGAAAGCTGAATTGCACATCTTTAAAATATTCTCTAATTAAGTGTATTTCAAGTTTATTCAGATATAAATTCCAACAAATAACTCTTTCAATTCACTGATTTAGGTGCATGACCATTTTCCATCTTGAGCTAGGATATTGATCTCTGCCAGTGAAAGGATAGCCTCAAATCATAAATCCAAATAGGCATCTGTATCTACAGATGCGTGTGTGCAGAACTCCACAAAATTTAGACTGTTGCTTTTATAATTAAATTATGGAAAGAAACAGCTGAAGGGTGAAAAGTAAAAAGGTAATAGAGTCAAATCACAATATTCATGGTAGCTATGATCTGCAAGTTCCCTCTGCCCCTGAATCAGGGAAGACCCAAACTTTAGTACCAAGGGAAAACACAGAGTTAGGGTTCCTGTCAGTCTCTCAGTAGAACATTTTCATCAACTCATGAATATCATTTTCCATTATGTGTTTCTTGTTAAAGTCACCTTATTTAATAGAAAATGTGATTCATTCACATTAAATCCACTGCCAAGAATTAATGCCAAGCCAGGGATGATTTAATACACGCCTTTCTTCACTAAGCCTTCTTGCACTTTAGAATCCTTAAGAGCACTTCAGTGCTATACCAAGGGGGCTAATTTAAACAGTGAAAATCACAAACAAAATGTAGAAAATTGGCACTAAGTGGACATCAGAATGAAGACATCATTGTCTGAGCCAGAAGTGAAATGGAGAGGGTATGGAGTTATCTTATTTTTCCCTCAACTGAGAACTTCGCCATGTCAGAGAAGCTGTAAATTTTGACTCTCTGAATGTGTCTGCTAATGATCACAAAAATCCACTAGACTAGAATTTAGGATCACCAGTAAATTTTAGCAAGGAAGCTTGTTTGGCATCAGAAAATTCTTCAACAAAGAAGTTCAATAGCATATGCAAGATTCTTCGAGGATATATGTTTAAAACACAGTTAAAGAAAAAATGCAGTAGGTTGTATTGCTGTATCACGGTGATGATGGTGTCAGGCAGGTGACATGACGGATCCTATTCCTGACCCCGCACCACATATAGTGCCCTAAGCACTGTCAGGAGCGATGCCTGAGCACAGAGCCAGGAGTAAGTCCTGAAAATACCAGTTGTGACCTCAATCACCCAGTAAGAAATATATAAATAACAATAAATAAATATGACACTGAGCTGAGTTTACTGCATGAGGGAAAAGTTTGTGTTTAGATTATCACTGATCATATCAACAGAAATTATTTGAAAACAAAATGAACCTATAGAAATCCATCAGTAGTCTGTTATAAGATATATAAATGTGATATTTTGTTTTTAAAATTAAACTATTTATTTTGTTAAAAACACTAATCTTTACTTGACTTTTATTGGCTATATACTGCAATTTCCACAAATATGTTACCAAATATCTCCATTTTTATAGATTGATAATATAAAGCAACAGACCAATGCTTTATTCAGTAAAAATATACTTATATTTACTTGATTTTTCTTGATTATATAAACTTTGAACTATTATTGCATAAATATGTTGTCAAGTTTCTCCATTTTTACAGATTGATATGATAAAGCCATCAGATTAATTATATATATATATGCAAATGCATATTTATCTTTATATATTTTATATACATGTACACAAACACAAATGAAATTTGCTTTGTTTTTAAAAAATTGATTGAGAACTATTTTGGGTCTCGAGTGGCCATTTGTCAAATCTGGTGCAGAATATACTAAATTTATATTTTTGCATTGGTTGTGAAAGAAGAAATGAAAGTCTTCTTTGGAAGATTTGTTTAATGTCATTATACAGATGAAAATAAAGAGCTTTATAAGAATAGCTTAGTCACAACTTGTAAAAAATTTTCATCATCTGAAAACAGTAACTAAACATAAAGCTAAGCAGAAGAGTAGTCATAGATCATGATGGCAAATGGTATTCTTTTTTTCTAAAGCTAATCTTGAAGTTGAATTCAAAAAAGTAACTACATAAGATTGTTCCTTACTCCAGGCCCTATTTCTAAACTTTCACAATCATCTAACTCAATCTATAATAGTCATTATCAACTTTAGGTGTAATTAGCGAATATTTAGAAAACATGGTTTCTAATCTATTTTTCTGTTGGGTCTGCTTCCTGGTTATCTTAAATTAGTGCAATTTTCTAGGCTTTCTCACATAATTTTCATCTTCAATCAGGTGAAGCTTTCAGGAAACATTGAAAGTTTTCATCTTCAAATTTCATATTAACCTCTCTAGGAAAACATGAAAGATTCCTTCAAAGTTATCCACACCTAACCCCATGCTTTCATCCAACAGTAATTAATAATCGTATTTCATTCAATATCTCCTACATTCTTTCAAACAAAAAGTTCCCTGCTTGGACAATTGTTCCCTGCACAAAGACTCCTGCTTAGAAATTTTCCTATTTCCGACTTCTTTAACTTATCCATCACTGTCACTGTCACTGTCTTCCCGTTCATCATCGATTTGCTCGAGCGGGCCCCAGTAACATCTCCATATGTCCTGTCTCATGCTAGTAGAGCCCAAGGCATCTGCTTGCTCCAGAAACATAAAGAGCCTCAATCCATTCCGAATGAGGTCTATCATTGTTACTGGTATTTGGCATATCAAATACAACACGGGTAACTTGCCAGGCTCTGCCGTGCAGGGAGCATACTCTTATAGGCATCTCTAAGTCCAGCATTTATTGATGAACCGTGTGGCCGCTTGCAGCCGCAAGTGAGCCGGGCGCTGATAGGCTGGTCTGCTGGGTGGAGGTCTGACGAGAGAGAAGTCCGGATGTGGAAAATGGAGTCCCTCATGGAGTGGGGGGGTCGTCTGGCTTGTTGCGAGGCTCTGCTGGGGTGGTGGGCCAGGGCTTGAACCCACCATCCCTCCCGGGTGCCTCGTGAGCAGCTGGTCACAGGGAGAGCCAGTAGCAGCTCTGCCCCATGTCTGTGAGTCTCTCAACTTATCCATTAAAAATAAAAATTTTCCTTCAGTTTTCAGGCATTACTTTGGATAAGAAAATTCCCATTCTTTGTGACTCAGATCCAAAACTGGCTATCGTGGTGAAAAGGAGAACTAGGGTTGGCCAAGGTCTTCTCTGGTACTTACGATGCTTTGACTTCACATGGATTTGCTCAGAATTTCTAAAAGGATCCCTTAAATCTCTCCCTGCCTGAGTGCGTATCTTTATTTCAGTCTCCATCTATCTCTATATCTCTGTCCATTTCTCCTGAGAAATTCTTCTTTTCTTTTTTTTTTTTTTTGAGCCATACCCAGTGATATTTTGGATGGTGTCAGGGAACCATATCTGGTACCAGAGATTGGACCTGGATCAATGGCACGCAAAGAACCTTACCTGCTATGCTATTTCTATAAACCAGAGAAAACTTCCTGGTACATATGGAAGTCTTTTATATTAGCCAGGCGATAACCAGATATAAGTTTTCAAAGACAGCCTGTTCAAGAAAGCTATAAGTAGGCAACACAATTTGGAAACAGACCCACACAATTGATTTGGATGGATAGATTGATTTTTAAGGATGAGAGGAAAGAAAGCATGGTTCCTTGGGAAGGGAGACAAGTACCTTGGTAATGAGTGTAGTGTTGGAATTAAGTCCATGAGAAACTACTGTCAACTGTAAGCCAATATTTTTAAATAAAATCTTTTAACAAAAGAAGAGCTTTAATTAGATGACACATCATCTACCTTAGAGTTCTCCATATATGGAGGGGGAGAAAGAAAAGGAAGGAGGAAGGAAGGGAAGAAGGAAGAAAGAATGGAAGACAAACCAATCTCTAAGATTACTTAGTTTAAATTTTTGGAGGTATGTTCTGGGCTCCTAGGCATGGTAGGTCTAAAACTTCCTAGTGCTACCAACATTCTCCCAATTCTGAGAAGCACGGATCTAGATCAAACAAGTAATTTTACAGATAAAATAAATTGTATGCTGCAGTCAAGACGATTTAGGGGTCTAGCTATATATTTTATTTCTCTGAACTTTAAGAATCTTTTTATAGAATAAGTGGTCAATTAAATTACCTCCTAGAAGAGCTAAATCTTGTGATATTTTTTAAATGTCTCCAAAAGTGGCCAGTAAGTTTTCTTTGCAGGAGGCATAATGCAGTGTATACAGCGCTAAAGCTGCAATAGAAGAACCAGGATTCCAATCTGCCCTCTTCCATTACTGTCACACAGCATCCCTGAAGTGCATAGTGGACCTTAGTAATGCAATAAAGACTATATCTAATCTCTCATGGGATTTAGGTCTAAGTGCTTACCTTCTCATAAAATTAAGACGTTTTGTCCTTTGCTCCCAACTGGTCTACTAACAGCTTCTGTTCTCACCCAGCATTGTCGCTGCCCTGACCTCTGAGTTAAATAGTAATGTTTTTAGCACACATTTCCTCTGGAATTACCGTTTCTGCAGGGGCCAAGCAAGGCGTTGCAGAGGTGTCGCTCTTGTCATTCTTTTCATTCCCATCAACTCCTTCCCAACACCCAGGACACTTCTAAACGCGTCTTGGCAACCATGAAAATGTGAAGAGAATTGTAAGGAAAGAACCCTAAACTTACTTAACTCTTTCTTCATTTATAACATTTTATATAACCCAATACATTTCATGGAGAAATTAGAAATCAGCTTTTGGGGAAGTATTTATTTTTGCTAAGGTTTTCCCATTTAGGTTGCTGTCAGAGGTACTTCTAGAGCATACTGTAAGTCTATTTGAGTTGCATTAGAGCATGCTGTAAATTATTATTCCATAAAAAGAAATCTTTAATCCTCTTGTTTGAGGGCATTTGATTAAATTTATTTTTGCAGAAGTTAGTTACTTGAATTAGAAGAATAGCCTAATACTGGTATTGTCAGCTACAAATTTGGAAATTTAGATATTTAAAATGCCATTCCTATTAAAGTCTAGGACTCTCTTAGTCTGACATGATTGTGACTGTAAAATTGCTCATAAATATAGAGTAATTCATGGAGGGTGGGTTAAATATGTTCTTTGTGGAGGATGGATGATGAAAAGTAGTGTCTGTCAGTAAACTTGTCTATTTCTAACAAATTCACAATAGAATTCTCCAAGACTTGCAATATCTGTCAATATCCTAAATTAGATTGGCAATCTCAATAGGTAGAGCAAACACAGGTTAGATTATAAGATCCTTGAGATTTGTAAGATTGATAGATAATTTGATAGATTATAAGATCCCTGAGAACAAAGACTTATCCAAGACCATGAAAAATGAGCAAAAAACCTTTTTCATTCTGGACCATTTATTGTTCACTAAAATTCTAGATTCAGTGCCAGAGAGAGGTTGAACATCTTATGGAAGAGTACTAAACATTAATTGAGAAAACATTCCAGCAGGATAACCTGAACGTCAGACTCTGCCTGCCAAGAACAAGGGGAATTATTAATGACATTATAATCTGATACTTACTCAATTCCCATCACCTTTGGAAAGGAAACCACCAGGGTTGAATATAATCAAGGATGAGCATGCTTTTGAAGACATTGCAGGAATAGGAGGGTCCACTGAAGGCAGACATTAATTGAGATTCTTCAAATAATCTTTCTGATAGTAAAATAAAGTGCATTTATTGCCTTATAAAATGAAAAAATATATATATAATGAATAAACATAATGAATTACCTGTTAAATGACTAGATATTTTTACTGAGTGGAATGAGTTGATTTCAATAAAAACTTAATGAGTATAGGTATGGAAAAATTAAATAGACCAATATTAAAGAAAATTAAACTGAACTTTATTTATTTACTATGTTTGTTGAGTGTTAACTATGTTGAAAGTTCTCTCTTAGGAGTTCTGGTTATGCAAGGGATCAAACTATAGTTCCACCCCCTTTCCCCAAAATACAATCTCATGAATAACAAACACCATTCCATTTGCTGACCAAGGTCACAAATAGAACTATTACAAGCTACATGCTCCATCAATGGCACTAGCAATTGCTATCAAATATTACGCTCTAAGTAAATTCAGGAAGGTTATCTATCTTTATCAAGTCCAGCATTGGTCGTTAACTTTTTATTCAACTTTTTTTTTTAATTTTCCAATTTGTAAAGGTACAGCTCATGTCACACAGACAAGAGCAATATGACTAGAGAGGATTTTAGATAATTTTCATAAAATAATGACAGATGATTCTATCAACCATAGTTCAGCATTTTCAAAAGTAGTTACCATAAATGTTGTATGTATAGCATGTGAAAATAAAAGAGTCCTCAATGAAAATAGTGCTGATGAATAAAACAATCACAACTCTCGGACATCCAATAGCATAAACTGCAGTCTGGTTGTATCTAAATACCTTCAGATTTGTGTACAAGGCAGCGGGAGGCCCAAACCAAATGCCAGAACTAAGACATCTGTCCTTAAAATTCCTATATTTTTGTGTAATTCAGGATCTAGGTATGAAAGAAGAAATTGATGCTGCTTTGAACGAGATTATAAACTCTAAATAAAACTCTAAACCAGAGGCCCCAAAATGTATGTGGGGAGGTGGTAGTGGGGAGCCAATTAATGCAAGAAAAGAGTCGTGTTTTAAGAGGTATCCTAGGTCAGGATATCAAAAGGCATCAGTTATATCCAGCACACAGGAGAAAACAAGCTGGAAACTATTTTCATATAAACAAGAAAGAGCTACACTTTTGTAAGTAGAAAGATGAAGTATGAGTCTTGTCAGAGAAGAGCATCTTCATGGAAACCCCGGAAAGATAACCTTGACTTTCCTCCATCAAGAACACCACCAGGGTGGTGGTGGTGACCATTATCATAAGATCATTATCATAGTGAACGTTAGTGAAAGTTGCTACATTAGATGTAATACTAATGATCCTAGGGCTGGTGCTATAGCCCAGCTGGTAGGGCGTTGCCTTGCACACAGGCGGCCCATGCCGGCCTGGGTTCGATCCCCAGCATCCCATATGGTCCCCCGAGCACCACCAGGTCCTGAGTGTAGAGCCAGGAGAAACCCCTGAGCATTGCCGGGTGTGACCCAAAAAAGCAAAAAAAAAAAAAAAAAAAAAGACTAATGATCCTTAAATATGGTATTTTCACATTTTTCTTAAGTAATTGGATTTATTATTAAAAACATTCTTTCTTACTCTCACAGTTTCATGAAATTAGTTTGAGGAAAGTAAAGATAGATGTGGAATTTTTAATTCTTGCTTCAGTTAAGCAAGGTAAAAATGTTTTTTAAGACTTGCAGTTGAGGACGACCCTATCAACAATTCAGAATACTTAAGTAACAAGTTAGTTCACTTTTTCTGGTTAATAAGTTATAGTACTGAGATTTGAAAGATCTGTATAATCCCCAATTTACTCTCTTTCTAAACTACTGTTTTATTTTGTCAAGGTGAGATTTTCAAGCTAGCATTTGATGTATCATTAAAATGACGAGCCTATTAACGTCTGTTATACTTTTCAGAATATTCCAAATTAACAAAATTTTTATGTTTCCTTAAATTGATAAGCTGTTCAGTCACTAAAAAGATGATGAAAGACTAGGAAAATTCCCTGATAGGTCTGAATCTGTAGTTTTCCATAATATTAGACTGACTTTTTTTAAAAAATTATTTTTAATGAATCACAGTGAGATAAACAGTTACAAGGTTGTTCATGATTGGGTTCATTTATATAATGTTCTAACACCCATTCCCTCACTAGTGTACTTTTCCTATCACCAGTATTCCCAGTTTCCTTCCCATACCACCCCACCCACCTCTGTGGTGGTTGGCACCTCTCTCTCTCTCTCTCTCTCTCTCTCTCTCTCTCTCTCTCTCTCTCTCTCTCTCTCTCTCCACTCTCTGCCTGTCTCTGTCTTGGTCTCGCTCGTCTGTCTTTCTCTCTCTCTTTCCTTCTGGCCATTCATCTGTGAAGTAAATTTATGCTCCTGGTTAACGCAATCAAAAACTCAAAGATGGTATAAAACTTTTCTCATATTCTGTCCTCAACATCATAATTTTATACTATAACCAGTGAGTGCTAATAATTTATAACAACAGGGGGCCGGAGCAATAGCCCAGCGGGTAGGGTGTTTGCCTTGCACGGCGGCCAGCCTCTGCCGGCCTGGATTCGATCCCCAGCATCCCATATGGTCCCCTGAGCACCGCCAGGAGTAATTCCTGAGCAAAGAGCCAAGAGTAACCCCTGAGCATAGCTGGGTGTGATCAAAAAAAAAAAAAAAAATTATAACAACAGTTTCATCAGGAGCCAGTATGATGAATAACAATAGGTGGAATTAGGCTTTCTGGATCTGCTATTTAGGAAAAAAAAAATGCTATTTTCATGTTTACATTTAACTCGGCTATCTTGTTTTCACACATTTTTGTTTTGTTTTTGTTTTGTTTTGTTTTGTTTGTTTTGTTTTGTTTTGTTTTGTTTTGTTTTGTTTTGTTTTGTTTTGTTTTGTTTTGTTTTGTTTTTGTTTTGTTTTGTGTCCATACCCATCGATGCTCAGGTCATACTTCGAGATCTGTACTCAGGAATTACTCTTAGCAATACTTGGGGATCACATGAGATGCCAGGGATCAAACAGGGGTTGGATGCATGCAAAGGCAAGAGCCCTTCCCATTGTATTATATCTCCCATCTCCATTTTTGATAACAGAAATTTTCCAATTTTGAAGTTTTAATTTTCTTAAAGATGAAACATATTTTTGTATCACATACTCAAGAGAGTAACAAATAGTCAAAGACCATAATGTATCTGAAATATTGTGGTACATGGAATTGACAAAACTGTACTGTTAAGGATGCATTTATTCCAGTCCACTGTGTTTTAGTGGCTTCTTATCTGGTTGGTGTAAATAATAGCTCTTAGATCATTGTTCCTTTGAAAGTTAATGATTGAAAGAAACTTGAAATTCCCCATTGTACAATTCTTGCTACATTGTTTCATTTTGGAGCTCAGATACTTCCAGGGTTGCTGTTCGCATTCAGTAAAAGAAGAGACTATGAGAACACAAAAGTCTCTGATTTGTCTTTCTCCCACTTAATTATCCCCAAAAATGGGAAATGATTTTTTTCGAGAAATAATGATGGAGAAAAACTGAACTCGAAAAAATTAACTCTGAAAGAACCTAAAGAAATTGATCTAAAACAGATGTACCCTCACTCAAAAAATTTGCTAAAGATCTACCAAATTAAATACAAGGAAAATCATCCTAGTCCATATCTTTATTTCCTGAGTGAGTGAACAAAACACCAGATGGACAGGCTTGGAGCAAGTTAGCATGAATTTCTGCCAAGTGAAAGTAACCAAGCATCTCAGTGATGCTCCAGAGAGCCAGAGAGCCTAAATAAAGCTGTAGATGCCAAAGGTACTAAAGTCCTCCCTCCCACACTCTCATGGGTAACTAATAACTTTCTTTTCTTCCCAAAAGGTCATTGAGTCATTTATTTAAAAAACCTAACCTACTCCACCCCCCATACCAGATTTTTCTCATAACTTTACTCCAACTTATCCCATATTCTATGCTTTAGTAGCATAGAGGAAAATATGAGATATTTTGTAAATTATTAATAAATACAATTCTGTTTATCAGTTATATCTGATAAACTAGACATGATAAAATAAAAGCTAAAAAGGTTACAAAAATCTTAAGTATCACTGTGATATTTACTTTTTTCTCCTTAAAAAATTAAATGGGTTTTTATATCTCTGGAACAGAAAGACAAGGGAAGGGGGAAAACCATATTGATAGAAGAGTAATAAGAGTAAGAGTCTTCCTCTAGAAATATGAAGAGATCTCACACAGCAATATGAGACCAGGCTTTGGATTTATCTTACCTATTTGTTATACTGGAACTGAGAGCCTACCTACTACCAAGAATATTCTGACTGCACCGCAGAGCCTGGCAAGCTACCTGTGTCATTTTCGATATGCCAAAACAGTAACAATAATAGACCTCATTCCCATGACCTGAATGAACGGTTTGAGGCTCCTCATGTTTTTGGAGCAAGTAGATGTCATTGGGCTACACTAGCATGCGGCAGGAACGAATGGAGATGTTATTGCACCTGCTCGAGCAAATCGATGAACAATGGGAAGGCAAGTGATACAAATGATTTATTATACGATCAATAGCTCAGGGAACTATCTTACCTCTACTATGCATCAACAATTTCACAGATACGCAATACTACAAGTTTAAGCCAATAAAGGAAGTTCTATTTTGCAAGGCTGATGAAAAAACTAGCAATAACATTTTATATTTATTATCAGCAGAATAGACTGAGAGATTTGTAAATTTAAATGCTATTAAAATATATATTTATTGTAAAAAATATAGCAATGCTAAATTAAGGATATGATATATTAGATGCAATCAGAATTTACGATTTTAGGAAACAGATTATATAAATTTAATCTTTTTTTTAAATCTGTACACAATCTATTTATTGTGTACCTTATACTAATCCTTGACATCACCAGAGACAAAAATACTGGAAAGTATGGGGCAGGTATATGACACATGTACAAGTTTAATATGTGCATGGTAAGTCTCCATGTATGAAACCAATTTGCAGTAATTGTAAATTTCCTGACCTTTAAATGAAGGTTCCTTTTGATATTACTGTATTGCCCACCCAACCTTGCCATGTTATCACACTGTTCTGAAATCTCTTGATTATGATATCTCAACAGGCAGTTGCTTCAAGGCAGGAGAGGCATTTTTCAGTTAAAATTCAGACAGTACTTGTCAAAAAATTTTTAAATGTGTTAGTAAATGTATATATTTGAGGGAAGGGCCACACCAGGAGGCACTCAGGGCTTACTCTGGGCTCTGGGCTCAAGAAGAAACTCCTGGTGGAGTCTTAGGGGACCATATGGGATGCTGGATACGAAACTCACATTGGCTATGTGCAAAGTGAGTGCCCTAACAAGTGTGCTATTGCTCCAGCCCCCAGCAAGTGTATTTTGACATGCTATTGTAATTATAAAGACAACTTAGAAAATCACTGTCACTGTCTTCCTGTTCATCATCGATTTGCTCAAGCGGGCACCAGTAACATCTCCATATGACCTGGCTCATGCAGGTAGAGCCCCAGGGCACCTGCTTGCTCCAGGAACATAAAGAGCCTCAAACCATTCCATCAGGTCATGGGAATGAGGTAATTGTTACTTGTATCTGGCATATCAAATACGACACGGGTAACTTGCCAGGCTCTGCCGTGCGGGTAGCATACTCTTGTAGTCATCTCTAAATCCAGCATTTATTGATGGACCAGCCTTTCCGTCAATAAATTGATGCCGCACGAGCAGGGCTGTAATAGGCTGGTCTTGTGGGTGGAGTTCTGACGACAGGGAAGTCCGGATGTGGAAAATGGAGGTCCTCATGGGGTGGGGGGGTCGTCTGGCTTATTGTAGGCTCTGCTGCAGTGGCAGGCCAGGGCTAGAACCTGCTATCTCTCCTGGGCGCCTCATGAGTGGCTGGGCACAGGGAGAGCCAGTAGCAGCTCTGCCCCATGTCTGTGAGTCTCTGGATCAGCATACCTGGACCAGATTAAAAAAGACTGCTGCAGAGTGTATCTCCATGTGTCGGGCTTTGATATGCAGGTGTGCTGGGTGGAGTTCTGACGAGGGGGAAGTCCAGATGTGGAAAATGGAGGCCCTCATGGAGTGGGGGGGGGTCGTCTGGCTTGTTGTAGGCTCTGCTGGGGTGGCGGCCAGGGCTAGAACCTGCCATCCCTCCCGGGTGCCTCATGAGCTGCTGGGCACAGGGAGAGCCAGTAGCAGCTCTGCCCCATGTCTGTGAGTCTCTCCCTGACCCTGTACACAGGAATTACTCCTGGCTCTGGGGACCATATTGTTTCACACACAGCCGACCCCAGGTTAGATATCTGGCATCCAATATATAGTTTAAAATAACTTTTAAAAAATTGCTATAAGTCTTTTTTTTTTTGCTTTTTTGGGTCACACCTGGAAATGCTCAGGGGTTTCTCCTGGCTCTGCACTCAGGAATCACTCCCGGTGGTGCTGGGGGACCATTTGGGATGCTAGGGATTGAACCCTAGCCGGCATGGGCTGGCCGGATGCAAGGCAAACGTCCTACCCACTGGACTATCGCTCCTGCCCAAAAATTGCTATAAGTCTTATAATTATAAAGAAAACTTAGAAAATATAAATGTGTTTATAAAAAGTTAAGACATACCTATCATTTTATTTGCCATCCAGAGTCACTATTACTCATATCTCTTAGTTAAGATCATTGAATCTATCATTAGCTTACTAGATTATGAATTTCAAGCATACAGCTGTACTTCTCTATATGCGTGAACTCTGCTGTGTTCAGCACAGAAACTCTGATTCTATTCCCTATGCCCTGATCTTTCATCCACTTTCCCCACCTTTGATAATCACCATATTTTTCATTCTAAGAATTACTTTGTTGCAATCTTTTATTTTGTTTTGTTCATTTTTTTTGTCTTTGCTCAAGACAAAAATGTGAAGTGTGAAATTTTGATGACAAAAATATTAAATATTAAATGTTATTAGAGCTTTTCTCTATATGAATACACTTAAGAATGATTTGCATGTAATATTTTACATTACTTTTAATGGATATGGAATTGTATACTAAAGAAAATGCTATCAATAATATCAAAACAAAATAGAACATTTCAAAATAGATGCTGTTTTAAAGGGGGTGTTAAAACATTTCTTCAGAGGACTTTTTATTTAAAAATAAAATCTATGCCTGGAGGTTACCAATGAAAGTATAATTGCATAAATTAATTTGTGAAAATCTTGCCATTGCCAAGAGAATCAATTCCAAGCTGGATAAAAACTCTATATCCACTTCATAACCCTTACTGTCTTGAGTGACTAAACTGTCAAAATTTTTTTTAAATGGGTTTATTTGCTTTGCCAAATTACTAGTTTATTCATGAAGCATGTTTTCTCCTAATAAATCCTAACAAATTCTCCACGCAGGGAGGAGAAAATTACCTTCTAAAATATCACTCGGCCTGAAAATACTTAGAAAAAAAACCCAAGTTCTTAGAAAATCCCAAGCTAATTCTGTAATTAAGTTATAAAGTATTGTATTACTCTGAATGGAAAGTCATCATAAGTATGAAATTTTCTAAAAGTCAAGATCTACAGGAGCTAATTTCATTACTTTTAGTTTCCCTTCTATCCGTTTTGAAAGATTTGGACAGCTAAAGTTTCAGGAATTAACTAAAAGCCACAATATTTATATATCAGCAGGTGCTATGGCACATGCGAGGGATAAACAGGGAATGCTCTTCAACGGTTTTAACAAATGGAATTCGAAATTAAGTCTTCATAAATGTTAATTAAATCTCCCCATTGCAAACCTGAGTAGCAATGAGAACATTATTAGTTCAGCTCCCTTTACAGACTGATAGAGCATTCCCTCCACCATATGGCTTTATCATTAAACACTATTAATGGTAATATTTGCCACACACAGAGAAAAAAATCAATTTATCTAGGTGTCTTGCTTATGTAGCAGGAAACATTCTGTCATTTCAGACATATAATGTGAAACATGTGTGTCCTTGACAACTGTTTTAAAACTAGATTCTCTTTAAAATATAAGTAAACTACTTAGAGAAAATGGCTAGCATAAAGTAAGCATTCACTAAAAAGTTGGACTGTATCACTACCATAATTTATTTATTTTTACTGTAATTTTTAAGCCAATATAGCCAGTTCAGCACTTCATAGCTGCAAATGTTCAAGCTCAACTACTTGGCCAGGATGATCAAACTCTATTTAAACCAATGCACCATAATTCCAAACCCAATGCTCTTCCCATCATACTAAGCTGTAGTTTTTACCTTAATTTGATTAAAAGCAAAGTGGTTTTAGTTAATTACTGATCTAGGGGATTACGGCATTTTATTCATTTGTATTTTGCTCTTAAGATTCAGAAAACATTTGAAACAACTCTATATTTGTCAGGAATATTCTTACTTTAAAAGAAATATATTTTTTGTTCCTTACTTCAAACACTTAAAATGATCAAATTAAAAATAGTTGTCGAAGACTTTGAAAATAACTGCTGTTGGGCCTGAGCGATAGCCCAGCAGGTAGGGCGTTTGTGTTACATGTGGCCGGCCTATGCTGGCCTGGGTTCGATCCCGGCATCCCTTATGGTCCCCCGAGTACCGCCAGGAGTAATTCCTGAGTGCAGAGCCAGGAGTAACCTCTGACCCAAAAAGCAAAAAAAAAAAAAAAAAAAAAAAAAAAGAAAGAAAGAGAGAGAAAGGAAGGAAGGAAGGAAGGAAGGAAGGAAGGAAGGAAGGAAGGAAGGAAGGAAGGAAGGAAGGAAGGAAGGAAGGAAGGAAGGAAGGAAGGAAGGAAGGAAGGAAGGAAGGAAGGAAGGAAGGAAGGAAGGAAGGAAGGAAGGAAGGAAGGAAGGAAGGAAGGAAGGAAGGAAGGAAGGAAGAAAGAAAGAAAGAAAGAAAGAAAGAAAGAAAGAAAGAAAGAAAGAAAGAAAGAAAGAAAGAAAGAAAGAAAGAAAGAAAGAAAGAAAGAAAGAAAGAAAGAAAGAAAGAAAGGAAGGAAGGAAGGAAGGAAGAAAGAAGAAAATAACTGCTGTAAATCTAAAGCAGTTGATAATGAAGCAAGTAGATGTTCTCCTTGGTTACTCTCGAGCTAAAGACCAAAGAGACCAAATTGCAACAGCTACTTGAAGGAATGGGTTGCCTAATAAGTGCCAAAAGACAATTAGGGAAAGGTGCGATCCAAACATAGGTGAAATGCTAAGACGGATCTCCAAACCAGGGTTGCAACCAGCAGAAAATGGTGACCAAGGATCCAGTAAGTGTCATCATAGTCTCCCTGTACCATCTGGATTGTTACAGATATTAATACATTTGACAACAGTTCACAGTATGGGCAGCTCTGTAGGAGCCAAACCCTCCAGTAGTCTATAATCATCTGGGGACCTCACTGGAAAATTCCTAGTGCTTCTAATTACCATTGACCTGCTGATGCTATTACAACCTCTTGATTCAAGTACACTCTGCTGTCGGGATTCACCCGCCAATGCCCCACAGGAATATACTTGTGTCAAACAAATTGAACTACTTAAGCTTTTAGCAGCAAGGCAGACGAAAACAACCCATAGGGATTTTAGTTTCTCTCTGGTGATTGAGAAGAGAATTCAAGGAGACAGAGGACTGTCTGGAGAGGATACAGTCTGAAAGCAAAATTAATTATAAATATAAGGGAATTAATGCTTTAAAATCTGATAGGAAGAATTATTCTACTGGGTTAGAGATGTCATTGAAAAGAAACAGTAGTGACTTAATATTAACCAGAAGTTTCTTGACATTTTTATGGGTGTAGGTGTTTTCAGTGATATCTCTGGTTTGGCATGGTTATGCTTGACTTGTTTTTAATTCTATAGCACTGGACAAAAAGAGTTCAAGTCAGAGACTAATCCTGTACCATAGTCTGCTAATCAACTAAGTTACTTCCATGAGATTTTTCGGGTTTATTTTCCTTCACACTATTACTTAAACTCACTACTATTACATGACATTCTTCTCTGGAAATGGGACAATACAAATAGAGTAAAACTATGTAAAAATTTACAATGTGGGAGTAAAGTTTTGATATGGAACCCAAATCATTCATTTCTATGGAGTGGCAGTGAGAATCCTTTAGGAATATGAAATGAACAGGAATGTAACAATTAAAGATAAATTTAGATGCATAGAAGTTATCATTAGATTCATGAGAATCCAAAATGTGCTCTGGCCAGCAACTGACAGTAGCATTTAGACTGACATGGATCCTTTATTCCAAGAAAATAGGTACTATTCAAATACATATGTCCATACTTTCTTCGTAGATATGAGAAAATAATAATATTTCATGTTTGAGCATGCAAAAGTCAAACTTTACTTTCAAGTTCCTTATATCATAAGATTTTTCTTTATTCAATGCTCAAACTAAAATCTTGTTTAAAGTAAATGTCATGTTTAATTTTCAGACAGAAAACAAGTACAAGATTCCATTCCCAGCTTCCAAACTCCAGAATGACTTAGTTTACTTTTTTTTTTAATTTGGGGGAATGGTGTTTGTTTGGGAGCCACATTGAGCTGTGCTCAGGGCTTACTCCTGATTCTCCTAGACATCATTCCTGTAGGTTTAAAAACGATATGTGGCACCAGGGATTGAACTCAGGTCAGCTGCATGCAAGGCAAGAATTTTACCCACTGTACTATCCTGAAGCAATCAGATGTCATTGGGATACACTGGCATGTGATAGGGTCAAATGGAAATGTTACTGGTGCCCACTCTAGCAAATAGATGAATAATGGGATGTCAAATGATCAAGTGATCAAGTGACTATCAATTTGACCTCTTTAGGTTATATCTTTGTTAGTTTAGTTTGGTGTTTTTGTCCACAGTTGGCAGTGATCATGGTTTACTCCTGACTCTGTGCTCATGAATCTTTCCTGACTGTACTCAGGGGAACAGAGATGTCACCTGGGATCCAACTCGGGTTGGCTGCATGCAAGCCAAACAATGTCATCCCTGTACTATCTCTCCAGAACAACCCTTATTTTTTTAAAGAACACAAATTTAAGTAATAAATGGTCAGAAATTTATGAGAATGATAGAGAAATTCTTAGACAGCAAATGTAATTGTTTGAGAACCCTGATAAATGTCTCTTCAACTGTCCCTGCCACTGTTAGAACCAACTTGGAAGAAACTAATTGAATAAGCAATGGAATAAAATGATAAAAGTTTTACTACTGTTTAAATCTTCACTTGTTGGTACTATTTTTGCTTTGTTTTCGTCCATGCCCAACATTGCTCAGGATTTACTCCCTGGCTCTATACTAAGGGATCACTTCTGGAGGGACTCAGAAGACCATTTGGGGTGTTAGAGGTTGAACACAGGTGGGCTATGTATAAGCAAGCAAGCACCCTGCCCCCAAAAAAAACTATTCGTTGGTATGATTTCATTGTGGAGTAGAGTGTCTTCCTAATTCTAACTCCATAATTAAGTGCTTTAGCCCACTAAATTATAAGCACAGGTCATTGGTCACCCACCCATATACAGGTAGATGGAGAACCAGTCCCTTTACCATGAAGAATCTTGAATAATTATACATAATATGTACTTCCTTTAGGCAGTTATCAAAATTAGGGAGTATGGCAGAAGTGAAAGAGCTACACTTACCCAATTCCTTATCCTAATCATATGAACTAAATAAATCATATTTGTTCCTTTTATAGGTGTCAATAATGCAACATAGACTAAAAGTGTTAAGTCACTTTAGCTGTACCTATAAAATATGTATACAGAAAAAAATGAGTTTCCTCACTTTAGATAAACTAAAACTCTAGAGAAACACCCAAGAGACAGAACAGAAAATATCAGCCCTATTTTACAGAGGCAACTCCATGGCTAATCTAACACTGAATGGCTTTTAACAGTGTTGGCAGCCATACTCATTGGCTTTTGTGTATTTCCTTTCCAGGATACAATTCTTACTTAATAACTGGTATAGAGATAAAAGCATAGATAACAGACTGTATCTGGTACCCAGGAATGCTCTGAGAAGTAAAAGTGAGCCCCCATTGTACACTGCCTACCTCTAGTCTATCCCATCTGCCAATCTTGTTGAAAACAGTATGACTCAAAAAGTCCAGGTTGCTAATTCCAATCCCAATGACTGTACGTGGCTCTCCAGTACAGTCAGTGAACAGTACAGTAGCAAATACTGGCTCCGAGGATCATCTCCAAATCATATTAATGCCTGAGTTCATGGAGAGTGAGAATAGGTGGGGGTAGAATCCAACAAACAGAAGAGTTTGTACTTGAGGAAACAATCAAAAAACAATCACACAAGGACTCTAAAATAATTTCTATATCTTGTCATCACTGAAAAGAAAGATTTATTTTAGTGAAACAGGTAGAAGGAACTAGTAATAATGGGATCATTATTAATATGCAAAGTACAGTAACTAAGGGCCCTAACAACTTGTGCCCAAATTTTGGCCCAGTGGTTGCTAGTTGACACCCCAAGAGCTTGTTATTTAGTCAATCTGTGCCTTAGTGCATTAGCTGTCTCATCCTAAGATGGAGATAACCATAATATCTACCTAATCATTTGTCATTTGTAAAGCACTCGGAGAAATACCTGACACATAAAAACCAAACCTAAAACCTGAGAATAACATTCAAAATTTTGGGAGTATCCTGAAAATGAAGAATGGAGGAAAATGAAGTCTTAGTGAGCTAGAATAATGTTGTAAATGGAATATAAATGAGGAGCATTAAAAAAGCTAAGCTACCTGAAGGATAGGCACAGAAAAACTAACATGTCTACTAGAAGTAGAAAGCAGAGAAAGAACAGGGGGAGTTATTGAAGAAATAAATAACCCCATTTCCCATACCTAAGGAAAATGATCAGAATTCAAAATGAGGAATTTTGAGTAGCAAGAATAATAAATATTCTTTACAAAGTCCTCACTGCATTTAATAAGATCCAAGAACATGAAAAATAGACACAAAATTGCAAGGGAGGGGAAAGGAATGAGTTTTCTTCATCAAAAGACTAAAAAAAGATGGATGGAATACAAGTTTCAAAGCAAACAAAAACTACTTTGCAACAAAGAAAAAGTCAAACTATACTAGGAATGAATTCCTCAGCATATACTAATAGCACATTATTTACAGATATTAAAGTAAATACTAAAGTAAATACTAAAATAATTAGTTGCCATTTCTGAAAATGAGCATGTGAGCTACCGGAGAAGTGTCATTTTTCATATACTCATGTATTTTTTTGGTAAAGGTTAGATATATTTATTGATAACTGAATAAAACGTGCATTTCAAGTGCCATTTTTGAAATAAGTTTAGGACGGCACTTAAACCTCAATTCTGCCTGGGTGGAGCTTCCTGACTGCTAGAGAGACCAGGACAGTGAACAGGCCTGAATACTGCTACAACCGTGGCTAAGGTAGCCTGTTCTTCACTCTTAGCTAGTTCTCCTGTAAAATGGGGGTAATTAAGTGCTTATCCCATCAATTTTGGAAATTATTTAGCACCATTCTAGGCATGCAGCAGTATTAATGGATGTTGTACTTCTCCTACATAAAAAGTTTAGGAGACCATTGGCCAAAATAGTTGTATCTAGGCAGCAGGGTATCTGTTCATTTTGAATTTATTCTTTGTATTTCCCATTATAATTTGTCTAAATTTAATGATAACAGGTATCATATTTTAATAAGTTAAAATGAAAGTGAATTCTAAACAAACTTATATTTTAAAACCATTATGTTCATGTCCTGTTTAACACTATTAGAATAAGGAAGGCCCTTGCAGACAGCACATACACTCCATCAAGACAGTTGGTGTTTGTTTGGGTCACACCCAACTGTGCTCAGGACTTACTTCTGAATCTGTGCTCAAGGATCACTCCTGGTGAGGCTCGGGGGGGACCATAAGGTACCAAGGAATAAACCTGGTTGGATTGACCCCAGGCAAAGCAAGCACCCTACCCACTGTACTATCTCTCTAGGCCCAAATTTTGATATTATAGGGTCAAAATCCATCATGAATGCACCATAAGTGCACAAAAACATTTCTACTATTAAGTAGAAGTCTAAGAAAAAAAAATATGTGCTGTATATATTTTAGTCTCAAAAAAATGTGAAAGAATAAACCAATAAAGTGGGAAAAACTCAAAATAACTTAGTAAAAGATGCTATAAAATTGACCAGGAAATACATGAATTATTTCAGCTTCTAGAATAATTGGTAAAACCATAGTTGAAATGTTATTTAAATAATGTGACTTTAAAAAATGTGAACCATAATACAGGTGATCTCAGAGATCAGCTATTATTTTAACTTGTTTTAACATTAAATATTGGGAGAGTGTAGAAAACCCACTTGCTCACTTGATTACTTGACATCCCATTATCCATTGATTTACTCGAGTGGGTGCCAGTAACATTTCCATTTGACCCTATCACGTGCCAGTGTAGCCCAATGGCAAAGGAAACCCAAACAGAAATGCAGGTTGAGAACACCACATTGTAGGACCGTGAGGGAGACACTTCCAGCCAGATGCGCATTCCCTGACACCCAGCTGTGCCAACTCAGAAGATCTCATGCAAGTACCAAAGGGATAGCTACAGTATCACCTACAGAATTCTCGCTAATTACTGAAAATAACACAATGCCAAGCAACTGAAAAGATAATTTTTAAAAGGCATATTCTTATAAAAATATTACTACAGAGTTTCTAAAATAAATAAATCATATTTAGATGTTAAAACAGGGAGCACTGTTTTAGCTAATATTGCTAACTCAAAGTTTTTTCTGACTATTTTTATTGAAGTCATGTTGATTTACAAGACTGCACATGTTTCATGGGTACCATTTCTCACCTTCTTCAAAGATGTTAGCACATCACACACTCACCACCCAGGTACCAATATCCACCTACCAGTCCACTGGACACTGCTCAGAATTCCACTTCTACCCACTGTGGTGACCTCCATTCTGCGGTGAGATTCTAAGGGTTCTTTTTTCCTCATTCTAGTATGACTCCTGAAATGTTTGCTGAAACACAACTCGGGAGGGGAAATCACAAATGAAATATAAAGACAACCATTCGACCGAGTAATTTCCCTGGAAAATATGAGCAAGCAAGCCCCTCAACAAAACACAAACATTTTCTATGTTTGTATTCATAGGCTCGTTTGTTGTCAGTAATAGCCAAGAAGTAAATAAGCATTCCATGTATGTTTTGAATCTTGGCTTTTTTTCAGTTTCTCAAGAATTTGGCCCAAACTCGGTCTGTTTAACCTTATTTCTATTGCTCTTCCATAATTTAATAGGACACACACACACACACACACACACAATTCTCTGGTATATGAGATTACGGTTTTTGTTTATGCTTTAATTTTTTTAAATCCCTTCTCTTCAATCATGAACAGTTTATAATTGTATACCTCACAGTGATATAATAAGAAAAAATGTCCCATCTCTTTCTCAGAGAAGTCCAATATTTCAAGTGTTTTAAAAATATTTTCTGTCTCTCCCCATTTTCTTTTAAACTCTTATTTAACTTCCAACCCCTTCCTCACTCCATGGTATTTATCAAAACTATTAGTAATGTGTGTTTTGCTAAAGCCAAATGATATATTTTTGTCTTCTTCTTACTCATTTTTTGCATGATCCAGCAAATTGCCCTCTTAAAGACTTTACAGCTTCATAATTGACTTTTCTCCCTGGGTTTACTCAGCCTCAACTCTGGGTTTCCTTTTCAGTTTCTATTCCTGATTCTACCACCTTTATCAGTTCTTTCACCTAGAATTTTTTCTTCCTTACATATGCGACTTTCCCCTTAGGATTCTTCCAAACTTCCATGTTAAGCACTCCCAAAGCCACACCACCACTTCCTTCTCTAGATCTCTCAGAGGCATCTAGCAAGACAGTGAACTCAGATACAAACCAATACATCTATCCCCTCAGTAATTCTTTTTATCCTATAATTCTTTTATCTTTAACTAAACTCTAGGGTAGAGCTTGATTGTCTGCAAAAGGAAAAGTTAACAAAAGACCCTAGGGAGAGTAAAAACTAAGCTTTCCACATCTATCATATTATAGAGTTTTCATAGCAGAGAGACTTACTTTATGGGGTATAAATCAAACCAAGAAATTTATTGCATATTTGTCAGGAATTCTAGGAACCAATTCACAGTATCATCTGGCACCACTGGAGAATATGTCTCAACATTTCATTGTATCAACATTGTAATAAAAGACGTCTCAATAGATCTAAGATAGTCCCAACATGACCATTTTTCAAACGAAGGTAAAAGAGTTTTGTGCATGTACATTTTTGATCTGTTACAGTAAGGCAAAAATTGATGGAACAGGCTACATATCACAATACACTTCCAGAAATACAGGATAGCATTTCAGATGGAGCCTAGAGAATCAGATAGAGTTAGATGCATCCGAAATTTTTTGTACATAGCTCTGCTTCAGGCCCTGTCACCATAAATCAAAGTAATTAAACTATATGGTCGAAAAGTTCCTTTTATATCTTGTCATAATTCCATGAACTTCTGTGACTAAAGACCTTTTCAATTTGACAACAAATAGGCAAAATAGAGAGCAGTATTCCGTCTTCCATTTCAAAAGTTACTTGTTTCATTTACACACACACATTAGCAAAACCAAAAGTACTTCCTATATTCAAACATTATCTGGTGTCAACAGTATAGTTCATTCTGTGATAAATAAATAGCTTAAATCTATTTTTATTTATTTTTAGTTTTGCATTAATGATGTATTTCTTATTTGACTTATATTAAATGAATATATGCACATTATTATCAAAAATCTAAGTCAAAAATATTTGATGTTGGGTGCGGAGAGATAGGAGAGACAGTAGAGTGCTTGCCTTGCCTATGGCCAACCTGGGTTTGATCCCTACCTAATGTCCCATTTGGTTCCCTGTTGGATTGCTCTCCTAGGCTTTTCAGGTTTAACATTGGGTTGTCCGCAGGAAACATAAATTAATTGGATTTCACCCATTCCAGTGCTCCTGGAGTCACATTCTTCCACCAGGAGAACACCCAATCCTCTGCGCTTAACTTTAACCTCTCCTTGTGTCCTTCTTCCCCTACATGCTAGTCACATTATCTCCCAATCAGATGGCTTTGGATTTTGTATTGTAAGTGATATATTGTTTTTTTCTTTCCTTTATAACTTTTCCATATTTCCATGTTAGAACAATGTCCTTTTTTTGTATAGACACAGGAAGACAGTAAATGCTATGCTTTTGTAATATAGGAATTCATTGACTCAGAAATATTTACTCCTGGGCATTAGTCAAATTTATCTCGGTTACCCTCAGATTGACCTTAGTTCCTTATACCCCAAAAGGAGGGTCACACATTGGGACTTGGATGAACCAAGTGCAAGCTGTGAATAAGCTACTCTGGCCTTGACATGAGACAGGCTAAGCTCCACAAGAAGTGTAATAAGTTAAGAGTATGGTCATGGAACAGATTCTGACACAATCCATAGAGAACTGACTGAGCATGGAAAGACCATGTCAAACTTATCCAAAGTATAGATTAAAAGTCTATACATTTTACTGTGTTTATACAAAATGACAAGAAATGTTGAGAAGAAAATTTAACATCATCATGGGTTATAGGTAAAAGAATCCAGCCCTTGGGATCTCCTAGAGGGAATCTAAAGTGCTCTAACCCCTAGATGGAATTCAGCCCCTAGGCAGATCCTGTGGAAGTCTGTCCCCGGAAGGAAGGGGGCTTGACCTCTGTTCACTGTTTGCTACCTCTCTGTAACTCCCTCTCCCCACCCCTTAGGGATGTCTCTATAATTAGCCAACTTCACTTGAACTAAACTACCACTGACAACCAACACGCCTGAGGATTGATTTCTTCGTCTATCAATCTGGGCGATGTTCATCAGCACCAAATGAAACAGGGAACAGCGCCAAACCCCATCATCTACTGGGGACCTCGCCAAACCTCAGCTATTCCCAGAGACTGGCAGGAGCAACTCCTGAGCACTGCCAGGTGTGGGCACTAAAGAAGAGAAATAAAAATATTTATTGCATTTAGTACAATAGATAATCATTTTTCCTGTCTATGTCACCTAAACATTTATAATATACTATATCTACTTTTGAAGATTTCTTCAAAAGTGATTACTAATACTAATATTGCTAAAAATGTTTTATCATGTTCCTATAAATGTGCTAATACTAATGTTCTAATACTAAATGTTATAATACTAAATTATTCTAAAACTAGATGTCCTAATGGAAATATTGCTAGAAATATTTTATCATATGTAAGCAAAGTTGTTTTTGCTGTTTGTGCCTTCAATATTAAAGCAATACCTGAGAAAGGATATACCATTATTTGAAGTTAGTAGTGATACACACTTGATTTTTCTTTATGTACAAAACTCTCAGATCCTAAAATAGGATAAATTTTCTTCTCTCTCAGAACTTTCATATTTGAAAGCTAAGGCATTTCTTAGTTCTAAAAATCAGGTCTTTGTAATAAAAAGCAAAACATTATTATCTATGAACAAAAGCTCCAGCTCTGAAGTAGATGTTCTAATGATGTTTTTGAAGTCATTTTTGTCTAAAGAAATGAATAATCTATACATTTCATAAAACTCTCAATCCATAGATAAGGTTATTTTAGCTAATTACAGATATTTATATAAATCAAAATAATTTGTATTGCAAAATTTATCTGTAGTACACCAATGTTTTATAGATTACATAAATCAAGATATTTTCCATGGAAAACCAATTAAATCAATCCTGAAATTCATATTAAGTATATCCTCAATGTAAATTTTAGAAATAAAATAAAGCAGTAAGCAATCTCTTCTAAAATCATAATTCAAAAAATGGTTAAGCAAAGTCTTTTGGTCATATGAAAGATTCTCCCATTTTATACCTTTGTCTTGGAGTAAAGTCAGCACCATGTACTTGGAGAGCGGTGCTTTCTCTACATTGTTCACCTCTGTTTTTAGTAAAAAATATATTTGAAGAAGGAAAAGATTCTAAATTTACTCTAGGGGGCTACATCTTTTTGCTTTATATGAAATTGGCCCGGTGTAGCACCCTCGTGCATTCCCCCAAAAAAAAGAGTGCAAAATGAAAATTGTTGAGCCTTACAAAAATTCAGAAAATAATATGAGCCAGGAAAATATAACAAGACTGCAATAAACAAATAGAAAAGACAAAGGGAATTATGATAGATATAGTACAATAGTAGTAGACACTAGAACCATTAGAATGCACACAATGATTGAAGGAAGTAACCTTCCCTCTCCCATCGTCCCCATTTTCCCAACCAACTCACAGATTTCCTTCTCAGCAAGCACATATCAATTTACTTTGTATTGCTTATTACAACTAAATGGCTAATAAAATTATTTTTTAAAAACCAGTAAAAGGAAACTTGTGAAAATGTTTGTATGTCACCACTAGGTCAAGTTCTTGTCTGAAGGATTCCTAAGCTGTCTGTTGCTGAGTTTCTGTGCTATTATTTTTTTGTTTATTGCTTTTAGTTTTACTTCCCAACTGATTTAGTGTGCTCTGACTGTGAAGCCAGTATTACGGAATTTAGGAGGTATCCTGCAGCCACATACATAGCCACAAACTTCAGAAACCAGGATCAGTCAAAGTAGGCTGCTGAGTTGACATGTCTGCTGTGGGAGGTGGGTATGGCTGCCATGCTTTCAGAAATATAGGGGCACGGGAAGACTTCCCTTCCCCACTTTAAGAAGACCCTGGGGTTCTCAGTGTGAAAAACTGAATGTCTGGAAATGTCATTCCTTTGTTGTCCCTGCAGATATTAGTCAGGAGCAGTGGCGTTGGGCCACTGGTGTGGTAACTACTGTAGGATGTGGGTGCAGATGCCAAACTTGGCAGGCTGGGGGCTCAGCCCACTCATCTTTCCAGAGTTCCCAAGTCTTTAGCGGGGAGACAGGTGTATCACTGTCACTGTATCACTGTCTTCCCGTTCATCATCAATTTGCTTGAGCGGGCCCCAGTAACATCAGTAACATCTCCATATGTCCTGTCTCATGCTAGAAGAGCCCAAGGGCACCTGCTTGCTCCAGGAACATAAAGAGCCTCAATCCATTCCGGAATGAGGTCTATAATTGTTACTGGTATTTGGCATATCAAATACAACATGGGTAGCTTGCCAGGCTCTGCTGTGCAGGTAGCATACTCTTGTAGTCATCTCTAAGTCCAGCATTTATTGATGAACTACTCTGTTGCAAGTGGCTGCGCAAGCCGGCTGTGATAGGCTGGTCTGCTGGGTGGAGTTCTGACGAGAGGGAAGTCTGGATGTGGAAAATGGAGGCCCCTCATGGAGTGCGGGGACGTCTGGCTTGTTGCAAGGCTCTGCTGGGGTGGCGGGCCAGGGCTAGAACCCGCCATCTGTCCTGGGTGCCTCGTGAGTGGCTGGGCACAGGGAGAGCAAGTAGTAGCTCTGCCCCATGTCTGTGAGTCTCAGGTGTACCCATGAATTTTAATGGCTTGGATTGAGATTTAGTCATGAATCTGTATCTGCCACGCTGGTTCAATGGGGAGTTGATGTAATGGCAGCTGTGGGATAGTTTAAAAGTACTTTTTTGGAAAGTTGTGCTATGGGAGGTAGAGTGACAGTCCAGCAGGTAGGACCCATGTCATACAAAGGTTGACTTGGGTTTGATTCCCAGCACTCTGTGTGATCTGGCAAGCCCACCAGGAGTATTCCCGAGAGCAGAGGCAGGAGTAAGCCCTGAACACCACCAGCTGTGGCCCCAAACCAAAATTATAAAGAAATAAATGAAGTAGGACTATGATAGTCTACTTGTAAACTCCATCCATAACTTCATAAAAGCAGATTTCCTTCCGTGTTCTGTCCAAAAGATGCTTTTCTTATGAATTTCCGTTAATGGGAAAGAGAAAAGGAAGTAGAACATAATGAATATAAAGAAAATACAGAGAACAAAGGAAGGCTGCAAAGTAGGAAAATAAATCAAGTGGGTGTGGATAAAGAGAGGATAAGTGGTAACCAAAACACAAACTAAACCCCCTGAGCACCACCACACTTTGGCAGCACAGAGATGGAATTAACAAGCCAGTGGACCCCTTGGAGCAGAGCCTTCTAGTTTAATTTCCTTCAAGTTTCTTTCTTCTTTATGGGGAAGAGACACACAAAACAGATCGGAAGTAAAACTGGTCTGATTTTATTATCAAAAAATAAAAAAGAATTTTTATAAGAAAATCTGAACATGGGATACTGCAGGTGAGCTATGAGCTACCAAGAAAATAATACTTTCTCCCAGCAAACCATCTGGAAACTGTAAAAATCACTCTGATGTATTAAACATGAATGGTCCTGAAAAGAGTATGATTTTTATAGAGATAATTACATGGTTATTAATTTGAGTGTTACAAATTTAGCACTTAGTAACCTAAAACAAACTGGAAAAATACTACTAAGTGGGGTTGGAGAAACAATACAGTAGATAGGAAACTTGTCTTGAAACTGGCTGAAGCAGGTTCAATCCTAGCAACCCAGATGGTCTCCTCAGGTTCTCCAGAGTGATCCCTGAGCATGGAGCCCGGAAAGAGCATGAGCACCAATGGGTACAGCCCAACACAAACTAATAATAATAATAATAATAGTAATAATAATGATAATAATAGTCATAGTAATAGTGGGGAAGTAAAATGAGATACTGATAAGAAAGAACTTTGATGACTAGAAGGCTATAGACGATGGTTGGAGGATGGGGGGGGGAAAATTTGGGGATATTGGTGGTGGGAATAGGCACTAGTGGAGGAATCAGGTGCTGGAACAATGTATGACTGAAACCCAATCATTAACATATTTTTAATTGTATATTGCACAGTGGCATAATAAATAATGACATAGATAGACAGACAGACAGACAGACAGACAGACAGACAGACAGACAGACAGACGGATAGATAGATAGATAGATAGATAGATAGATAGATAGATAGATAGATAGATAGATAGATAGATAGATAGATAGATAGATAGATAGATAGATAGATAGATAGATAGATAGATAGATAGATAGATAGATAGATAGATAGATAGATAGATAGATAGATAGGAGTAGGAGTGAGAGATAGGGGAGATAGATAGATAGATAGATAGATAGATAGATAGATAGATAGATAGATAGATAGATAGATAGATAGATAGATAGATAGATAGATAGATAGATAGATAGATAGATAGATAGATAGATAGATAGATAGATAGATAGATAGATAGATGATAGATAGATAGATAGATATAGATACCCCCCCAAAAAAGACAAAATTTTATGAGCACACTAGGACCAGACAGTTTAAGGAAGTTCAGTTTGTCCAAAGGGAGACTCTTTAAGGAAATGCCACATTCTCTCCCTCACCTTAGTCACATTCGGTTACTGAATTCATGCAACCATAGTCAGAACTTATAGAAAATTATAGGTGGATAGAAAGAAAAGGAATAGAGAGTGGATAGGAATTCTACTTCTACCCACTCACAAAAGTGCAATTGTAAAGAGAGCCACTGCTTTGGCATATGGGCTGACTGACTCTGGTTTGTATATGCCTCTAATTGAGAGTGACACTGATTGCTCACATAACTTCCTGAGCTACGTTCATCACCCCACATCCGCACAGAGCAGAATAAAAAGTTCAGGCTGGCCAATCACATATTTCCTGCCGTGATCAAATCATCCTTTCTGATGAAAGGGTAGGATGGGGGGCAAATGAAACTGCTAAACTTTAGTCTTATATAATTTTCCTGCATATACTTAAGAAATTACTGAATCCCTTTGTATCTAATGCCATGATTCAAAGAGTGAGCAATTGGGATATGAATGCTGGCTCTCATTAGGAGAAAATGCTTCGGATAAATTGAGAAACAAATTAATGACAGCATTCCTCCTGTCAAATGCCAATAGAAATCTCTTTCCTCAGTAAAAATTCACTTCACCTTTTGTGATGTAGACCCCTAACCTAATTTGATTTCACAAGCATCTCATTCTGGAAGAGGAAATAAAAAATAAATTTTCACTGACATAAACACCAATAAGTGCCTAGTGCTTGATGAGTCTGAAGAGAAGCTTAGAAGGATTGTGAGTCATGACACTGGCAGTCAAGGACTTGGTGGATTAACATAAAGTCCTCTATTAAAAGACAAGACATGCGATGGCAGTTCAGCTGGTCGGAAACTGACTGACACTGCCCAGCCTTCAGGTCATGCAGGTCCATAATTAGTGGTGACGGTGGAAATAGCGCTTTAGTTTTTTGATGGGAAAGAAATTTCTACTTAAAAGCATTCAAAATATCAAAAGTTGAGCATTTATGTCAGCTTTTCTAAAAATCTCAAGATCTTGCAATTAATTAATGATTAGGGGTGCCTTAATAAAACATTTTGAAAAATCCTGTATGGAAGTAAAATTTTCAAAGCAAGCCAAAAGGTACTCAGTCTTGGAAACAGTTTTTCTGGCAGCAAGACAACATCCACAGCTAAAGCAGCAACTTCCGCAACAAAATTTGAGAGCTAAAGAAATAGTTTGAGACTACTGGCTGGAGGGGGTTCAAAAAATCCACTTTATAAGTTTAAGTCCTTACTGAAATTGAACATTCATGTTATAATTAGAGCTTAAATAAATGAGTCTATAATAAATGCTTTCAACCAATAGGCGTCTTGCACAAAATGAGTAGAATTGATTTTACATGACTGAAAAGCAATAGTCACAAGATGTGTTTTAAAAAAATATCATGAACTAAAAACCAAGGAAAACCTGGCTTCAGGAATGAACTTTACTCTTAATCCTTAAATCCACATCTTCTGGGTAAGTTCCAATTCCAGGCAAGATATTACAATAGTTACAGATTTTATATTCTCTAGAATTTATTTTAAAATGGTATGCTCTTTGTCCAGAAATTTCCATGAAATCTCTCTAAGTCTAGTTAAACATAAAACAATTGCTAAGCATTCTTCATAAGCCCAATTAATTTACATATTCAAGCTCCGAACTAGCAATAGTGATTATTGCAAAGCTCATAACTGTATAGTTAGAAATTACTGAGTGAGGCAAGTTATTTTTACAAATTAGGAAAGTAAAGATGAAAACTCAAGATAGCTTTCTACATGTACTTGATAATTATCTTTTCTACTTGAAAATTCCTGATTTGGAGATGTAAAATATTCTCAGCACTTTTATCAAAGGAAGAAAAATAATCAATACAAAAACTTATATATGTATGCTTATAAATGATTTTAATATTACAAAGCTGGTTGCAATTTAATTCCTTTAACATTTGAATTGATAGACAACTCATAATAATAGCATAAGATAATAAAACAGAACACATTACTGACACCTGCAACAATGTGGATGAATTTTAAAAATTATCATGCCTAGTAAAAAGGAAAAAGAGAAAAAATCTATCACACTTAGGAGAATTTATGTATGTGTTTCTAGAAAACGGAAGCCAAGAACAAAAGAAAACTGATCAAAAACAGTGGTTACCTAGAGGATAAGGGTAAGGGTCCTAAAAGGGAGCAGTAAAATGGGGAAATTAAAGCAAGGAAAGGGACACCTGCCCTTCGAGGTGTTGTAGGTGTGGCTGCGGTGCCCAGCTGCGTTGGCAGGTGGCAGACAGGAGATAGGCTTGTCTACACCCCCAGGGATCTGCCCTGTGGGCCCTGGATGGTGGATGGTCTGACATGGGAAAAGACTGGGCCCCCTGGGTTGAACCCAGAGCCTGACAAGCTACCCTTGGTGTATTCAATATGCCAAAAACAGTAGCAATAGAGATGAACTGGACAAGGGACAGACGAGACGCACAGCTGCCCGGCCCACGGGGGAGCAGCCAATGGAGTCTCTGAGGAATCAGCTAGTCCCTGGCCGAGATCAGCATAGCTCCTAGGGTAAAGCAGTCATGTGAGGGAAAGCCATGCTGGCCAGAATTGGAGCAGGGATTTGTGCTCCTCCCTCTCCATGCCAGTGGGCATGGCTAAGGGCTCACAGCCTCTGCAACCAGATGAACCAGACAAGGGGCAGACCATATGCATAGCTGTGGCAGTGTGCAGCTGCGCAAGAGGCTTAGATAACAAAGTAGGCTAGGACCAGGTCCTTCCCAGGATCTTTCACATTTGTACACCATAATGATCATTGTAGTTGTAACAAACTGGGGAGGTTGATGGGGAATGAGGAAGTATAATGTCACACTAGAACTCACTACTGAATAATTGCATCATAAACTGTAAGGCAAGTCACAAGGTGTAGGAGAAGAGAGAGAAATACAGACACAGAAATAGAGATAGAGAAAAAGATGAGAGACTCAGACGCACAGGGGGAGAGGTGCCATCCGGCTTTCCCCTAGCTCAGCTGACCATGAGTCTCCCAGAAGGCAAGCTGGATTTTGGGAGTGGGCCCATCACTTCTGTAGGGCCTCGGAAGCAGCCAGATGAGACTCGCTCACCATAATAGCCACCATTATCACGGTCCGTACCCCACAGCTCATCAGAACCCATGCAAGAGAGATGCTGATCTCAAGACCAGCTTAGAGCAGCCAAGTTCCAGCCCAGGCAGGCGGCTCTCAGAGGCAGAAATCACCAAGCATTCCTGGAGATGGAGCTGGGGTACCGCTTCCCCTCTCTGACCCATCCCGGAGGCCTGGTGGCCCTGCCCATGAACTGCCTTGGTGTTCTGGGTCATGATACAGAGACTCAGATGCACGGGGGAGAGTTGCTATCTGACTCTCCCCTAGTTCAGCTGACCATGAGGCTCCCAGGAGGCAAGATGGGTTTTGGGGGAGTGGGCCCATCACCTCCGTAGGGCCTCGGAAGAAGCCAGATGAGACTAACTCACCATAATACCCACCATTTTTGTGGTTCAGACCCGGTACATCAAACTAGTGGAACCAGTCATATTCTAGAATATATTACAATCTACGATGTATAAGAAAGGGAAGAGAGAAGGAGAAACAGAGAGAAAGAGAGAAAGGAGATAAATAACCTGCCCTGGAGGAAGGCTGGGGAAAGGGGAGGGAAGTTGGGATCATTGGTGATGGGAGATGGGCAGGGGTGGAGGGATGGGTGTTGGAACACTGTAGAACCAAAATTCAAACATGAACATCTTGTAATTGTATATCAGTAGTATAATAAAATATTTGTGTGTGTGCACGTGTGTACAAGTATGTGCGCACATGTTGCGAGTAGTGGTGCTCAGGGCTTGTTCCTGACTCTGCTCAGATATAACTCTGAGGTGGGGGTTTGGGGGGCTTGTATAGGGTGCCCACAAACACCTTACCCATTTTTCTTTCCAACCCCTTAGTACTTATGTTTAGCTTTTTTATTTTTGGCTTTTTTGGGTCATTTTTTTGGCCCCTCATGGGGCAGAGCTGCTACTGGCTCTCCCTGTCCCCAGCCACTCATGAGGCACCCGGGAGGGATGGCAGGTTCTAGCCCTGGCCCGCCACCCCAGCAGAACCTCAAAACAAGCCAGATGACCCCCGACTCCTTGAGGGGGAGTCCATTTTCCACTTCCGGATTTCCCCTCGTTAGAACTCCACCCAGAGACCTATCACAGCCTGGCTCATCGAGATCTACCCTGCAGCAGTCTTTTTTTAAATGCGGCCCAGGTATGCTAACCCAGAGACTCACAGACATGGGGCAGAGCTGCTACTGGCTCTCCCTGTGCCTAGCCACTCATGAGGAGCCCAGGAGGGATGGCAGGTTCTAGCCCTGGCCCGCCACCCCAGCAGAACCTCGCAACAAGTCAGACGAGCCCCCACTCCATGAGGGGCCTCCATTTTCCACATCCCGGACTTGCCCCTCATCAGAACTCCACCCAACAAGCTGCAGCGCGGTTCATCAATAAATGCTGGATTTTTAGATGACTACAAGAGTATGCTACCCGCACGGCAGAGCCTGGCAAGCTACCCATGTCGTATTTCATATGCCAGATACCAGTAACAATTATAGACCTCATTCCCATGACCTGATGGAATGGTTTGAGGCTCTTTATGTTCCTGGAGCAAGCAGGTGCCCTTGGACTCTACTTGCATGAGACAGGACATATGGAGATGTTACTGGTGCCTGCTTGAGCAAATCGATGATGAACGGGAAGACAGTGACAGTGACAGTGATAATAAAATATTTTAAAAAATTATCATGGACTGAGAAGATTGGCTGAAAACTCCACATTGGGACCCATGGCCTAGAATGGAACGAACAGGGTGAGAGACTGAGTTCATCATGTCCATCAAGACCATTCATGGGAACTCACAGTTCCAGAAGGCTGAAGTGAAACGTTGGACATGGGAATCTCCTGGCGGACAGTTCCACAATGAAATTGACCACATCATCTTCAATCGACGGTTTTGTCTGACCGATGTTGCTGTCATCCCCAAATTCCAAACAGGATCGGACTACAGTCTGCTTCATGCAAAATTCTACTTCACACAACAGGGAGAAAAGGCTGCAAAGTTTAAGAAGAGAACTCCCAGAACGACCACCAACTGGGAACTCTTTGGCACCATTGCGGCAACGTGGGAAGATACCATCATTGGCGACATTGATGAAGAATACAACCGACTGGTTCAGCACCTCCATGATTGTGTGAAGAATGCCGAGAGAGAGAAAGACACAAAAGGACGCTTGTCTTCAGAAACTCTTGAGCTCATTTGCCAACGTGGCAAGGCGCGAGTCTCAGGTGACCAAATTTTAACGTTCAAGCTTGCAAAACGGTGCAGATAAGCAATAAAAGAAGACCTCAAAGACAGGAGAGCAGAAATACTGGAAGATGCAGCAGAAGCCGGGAAAAGCATTTGCACCGCCCGCCTGTCCTTTGCCAACTATAAGACCAAGATGACTGCCCTCCGATGCCCTGATGGATCTATCACATCTTCCAGAAAGGCAATGGAGAAGATTATTCATGACTTCTACTCAAATCTCTTTGATAGCCACATCCACCTGCCCACATACCAAATTACATAGGACGGATATGTCATTCCCATCGTTCTCCCTTCTGAAATCCGACATGCCATCTTGTCGGTAAAGAAGGGAACAGCACCAGGCCCAGACAAAGTCAGACCCAAACACCTGAAGAATCTGCCGTTGGTACTCATCAATACACTAGCTCGGCTCTTCACACGCAAACCTGTCCAAATGCAAGGTGCCCTTCCAAAGGAAAACCAGCAGGACAGTTCTACTGTTCAAGAAGGGATACATTCATGACATCGGCAGCTACCGCCCCATCTGCCTGTTGTCTGTCATCTACAAGCTGTTTACACGAGTCATCCTGAACAGGATTGGCAGAACACTAGATGAAGGACAACCATGCGAACAAGCAGGCTTCCGGAAAGGATTCAGCACAATCGACCATATCCACACAGTAATCAAGCTCATTGAGGTTTGTAGGGAGTACAAGATGCCGCTCTGTCTCACTTTCACTGATTTACAGAAAGCCTTTGATTCTGTGGAGACTGAAGCAGTCATCGAAGCCCTAGCTAAACAGGGTGTTCAAACCCAATACATCAAGATTCTTCGTGAGCTGTATTACGGATTCATCACCAGGATCTCACCATTCTACAAAGAAGTGATCATTGATGTCAAAAGAGGGGCTTGACAGGGTGATACCATTTCACCAAAACTCTTCAGTGCCACCCTCGAGAACATCATGTGACAATTAGAATGGGAAGGAATGGGAGTGAAGATAGATGGTCGGCAACTACACCATCTCCACTTCGCTGATGACATCGTTCTAATAACACCAAACATTAGCCAAGTGGCACAAATGCTGGCTGACTTCGACCGAGAATGTGGAAAGATAGGTCTACAGCTTAATCTAAAGAAAACAATGCTTATGAAAAATGAACTAGTTCCAGAGGCCCCATTCACTCTCAATGGAACAAACATCTCTGAATGCAGCAGTTATGTGTACCTAGGTCGAGAAATCAACATGATAAATGACCTAAAACCTGAGCTGCGCAGGAGGAAAAGAGCAGCATGGAATGCCTTCAAAGGCATCGAAGAAATAGCTAAAAGGACAAAGAACCTCCAGCTCTGGGCACATCTCTTTGACTCCACCATTCTCCCTGTATTAACACACGCCTCAGAGACCTGGGCCCCACGAAAGCAGGATTAGAATACTATTCGGGTCTCGCAGAGAGGAATCGAAAGAGCTAAGCTTGGAATATCACGCCTCACTCAAGTGAGATAAGGAATCCGGAGTTCTGACCTCCTTCGCTATTTCTGAATCAGGGATGCTGTCTCTTTTGCCAAGCCATCGAAAATCAGATGGGCTGGACATGTAATGCGATTTGGAGACAACTGCTGAACTAGAGCCGTTACCGAATGGATACCACGGGATGTCAAAAGATCACATGGCCATCCACCTATAAGATGGTCTGACTTCCTTGTCAAGACCCTGAAGGAACGGTTTGAGGCTCTTCATATTCCTAAATCAACCAGATGCCATTGGGCTACAAGGGCACGTGATAGGGCCCAATGGAAATGTTACTGGCGCCCGCTCGAGCAAATCGATGAATAACGGGATTCAAGTGATCAAGTGATCAAGTGAAAAAAAAAATAAAGCAACTAAATCCCTGTGTTTACAATTAGGCTCCAGAATTAGTATTTTTTTGTTATAAGGAACAGGATAGTAAATATCTTAGGCCTTGCAAATCATTTTGTCCCTGGGGAACTACCCGATTCTGCTACTGATTTATCTAGTCACAGATAGGATGTAATTAAATGGGTTTTAATTGTGTTCCAGTTCAACTATTTATCAAAATAAGGAGCAATTCTCACCTAACCTCTGGGACCAGTGTGCTAATAATTGTTGAAATGGTAATACCAGCCCAGAACTGAGCATTGAATGTGGGCAAAGGGATTATATGATAACCCCCTAAATGTATGTATTGCCAGCCACAATGTGTAATAGAAGGAAGATAGAGAGAGAGAGAGAGAGAGAGAGAGAGAGAGATAAAGAACCTGCCATAGAAGCAGACTAGGGGATGGGCAGGGAATTGGGGACACGGTGGTTAGAAAGGTGCACTGGTGGAGGGATGGGTGCTGGAACAATGTATGACTGAAACCTAATCATGAACAGTTTTGCAATTGTATATCTCATACATAAAATTAAAAGATAAATTAAATTAAAAAGAAAAATAAGCAGCAGTTTGAAGGGGCTTGTAAGTCAGAGTTTCCCAATCTCTCATCATGACTATGGGGATCACTCCATAAGGTTGTAAATATATGTAAAAACATATCAGATTGTGCACAAACGTTCTGCCACTATTATAGGTCAAATGTACCTCAACCAAGTTTTTAAAAGATAAACCAAAAATGAATAACCTTAGTGTCCCGTAATAGATGGGATAATTTCTCTACTATGGAGTATAAGTTCCTGTGTGCATGTGCTTTTATATTCTTTCTGTATTTAGATTTGTTGCAGCCCCTTAGCAGCATTAAATTGACGTGTCATTACCAATGACTTTCTTCAGGTTCTCTCTCTTCCTAGAATGTATCATACTCACCAGCTGTAAGATTAAACAGATACATGCAGGCTTCCTGAACACCTTCTCTTTTTGCTCCTATGCTTGCACTATTGTGTGTGTGTGTGTTTAAAAATACGAGCTTTTCTCATATACTTGGGTTTAAATAAATTCTTATCTATTTTCTGGATACTTGAAAGATAACTGTTATCCCTGTTGCAGTACCTAGTATACTTTAAAAACACTGTTTTAAATGACTCCTATTATTGCAATTGTTTTACAGATAAGAAAACTTAGAAGTAGAAAATTACACACTTAACTCAGAAGTACATGGTCTTAAATACACAACCTAGTGCTGCCGTATCTAACTGCAAGAGCTTTCTGTTTATTCTTGTTGTTTTTTTTGTTACTACAAATGTGTACACTGTCCATGCTGACATCTTGTTCTGACCCTATCACTGCTCTCCTTCATCTCCTAGATACACCAAAATGAAAACTGCCACAAACATCTACATTTTCAACCTTGCTCTGGCAGATGCATTAGCAACCAGTACCCTTCCCTTCCAGAGCGTCAATTACCTAATGGGAACATGGCCCTTTGGAACCACTCTCTGCAAGATTGTGATCTCCATAGATTATTATAACATGTTTACCAGCATATTCACCCTCTGCACCATGAGTGTTGATCGCTACATTGCAGTCTGCCACCCTGTCAAGGCCCTGGATTTCCGTACTCCCCACAATGCCAAAATCATCAATGTCTGCAACTGGATCCTCTCTTCAGCCATTGGTCTGCCTGTAATGTTCATGGCAACTACAAAATATAGACAAGGTGAGTAATTTGGAGGCCAAAGCGATGGCATGTTTGTCAAATAATACATTTATGGAGTCATGTGACAGAATTTATTGATTCATCTATGACTTAGTCAAATTATAACCTTAATGATTCTTTTTATATTTTTATTTTTTTTTTTTTTTTTGGGGGGGGTGTCACACCCAGCAATGCTCAGGAGTTCCTCCTGGCTCTGCACTCAGAAATTACTCCTGGAGGTTCTCAGGGGGACCATATGGAACCATATGAGATGCTGGTAATTGAACCTGGGTCTGCTGCTTGCAAAGCAAACACTGTCCCCTGCTGTGATATGGCTCCGGTCCCTAATGATTCTTTTTAGCATGATGCCTGTATTCTTTTGAAATGGGGTTTTCCCCATGATTTAAATTCCACTAAATATTTTAAATAGAAGATAATCTATTAGTTTGTGATTTCACTATCTTATCAAATGATGAGAAAATAACATAACTCTCAAGGGTAATTAGAACTTAGTCACAAAAGACTTCGAGTAGAGAATTGTCTTCAAATTTTTGGTCATTGTATAATTTAATCTTTTTAGCCTGTGTATCATAATGATGAAATGCCACCAAAAAGTGGCATAAAACTAACTATCCATTAGCCATAATTTCTTACAGTAATTATATATTCTATATCAATGTTGACTCCATAGAAGACCTAGCTCATGGTGAGATCTAAACTGATCAAAGTGAGAAAATATTACACATTTTTTTTTTTATCTGTTTGTCGATTTCCGGCGGGCATCAGGGGATCGAGTCCACCTCGTGGGCCCGGGGGGACCCACCCCCCTGCGGCGATCTGTGTACATTTTTAATATAAGTAACAAAAGAATTCTCACTGAAAAATCAACAAATTGTTGAGTTTCCCTCATGAATTCTTTACTTCCTTTAAGTTTTTAAATGTCTTCTCTATTGACTTCTATAGTATAATTTTCTTGTTAGCCTGGTGTGTGAAGCTTTATAAGCAAAGAGGCACAGATAATTTACAATGAAATGATTTGATGTTGTTGTTAAATCTTCCTTGTATTATTTTCTTCTAGGTTCCATAGATTGTACACTAACATTTTCTCACCCAACCTGGTACTGGGAAAATCTTTTGAAAATCTGTGTTTTCATTTTTGCCTTTATCATGCCCGTCCTCATCATTACAGTGTGTTATGGGCTAATGATCTTACGTCTCAAGAGTGTCCGTATGCTCTCTGGCTCCAAAGAAAAAGATCGGAACCTGCGGAGAATCACCAGAATGGTGTTGGTGGTCGTAGCAGTGTTCATCGTCTGCTGGACTCCCATTCACATTTATGTCATAATTAAAGCCTTGATTACAATCCCAGAAACTACTTTCCAGACTGTTTCCTGGCACTTCTGCATTGCTCTGGGTTATACAAACAGCTGCCTGAACCCAGTTCTTTATGCATTTCTGGATGAAAACTTCAAACGATGCTTCAGAGAGTTCTGTATCCCAACTTCCTCCACCATTGAGCAGCAAAACTCTACTCGAAATCGTCAGAACACAAGAGATCATCCCTCCACGGCCAACACAGTGGATAGGACTAACCACCAGGTATGCAACTTCTAAGATCCTTGTTCCTGCTAGGATGAAAAAAATTACTGAACTTTGTTCTAATCCAATATTTGAATCCAGCAGACAGAGATTAGTAACTAGGGCATTGAAGCATGAGGTCAGAGCAGAGAAGAGGAAAATTTGTCTCTGTGTCAGGAGTTTAATTATATGAGTTGAGCTCCATATATCTGATATTGATTTACTTAGATATATAACAGGAAAACTCTAAAGTTGTTAAAAATAATTACTATTTCCACAGTCCACTCCTTTATGCAAAATGGCTTTGGTACTATTGTGGAAGTGATCTTGATTCTTATTATTTCCCAGTAGTATTATATATTTTATATATGACACCTCAATAGCCCTGTCACTCTCGAAAGGTGGTTCTGCTCCAATCTTGTGGTTAACTGCACCAAAATTTTTTTCCCCTTCCTATGAAGGTAACAGTTTCCAGAAAATTGTGCCACAGCAAAGTGACAGGAGGTAGGGAATGCCTGGAATCGGGTCCACCTTGTCAAACCATTGATTTGGGCATTCGTATTCTGAACTCTAGAATAAATATCAAACACATAATTTTGTTAGTTTTAAACCAATGTGTATAATTGCCATACCAGTTATGGTTAATAGCAGGAAGAGTGATCATTTATTGAGATATTTCTAAGCACAGAAGAATCCAGAAAAGGTCTGCATGGAAGATGCGACAAATTATAATTCTGTGGAACAGAAAAGACAAGGGAAGAGAACATCTCCATGTTACTACTAGTTTCAGAACCCTCTGGTTTGAAAATTTGCATTCTGTCCTTAAAGCAAACATAGCACTTAGTGGTAATTTAAGTAAGTCCATTTTCAGAGGGCAACATCATGCAATCATTGCAGTCGGCAAAGCTGGATAAAGTTGAACTCAAATTTAAATCCCTTGAGCCAGAACTTTAGACAGAGTTTGAATTTTCTAACTCTTTTTAGAAAAAAAAATCAGAAAAAAAATTTTCTAAAAAAAATTAGAAAATTTTCTAATTTTCTAAGGTTCTGAATTTGCCAGAACCTTAGCAAATTTTCAAACCAGTGGGTTCTGAAACTAATAGTAGCACAGACATGTTCTCTTCCCTTGCCTTTTCTGTCCCACAGAATTATAATTTGTCGCATCTTCCATGCAGACAATCTTCTGGACTCTTCTATGCTTAGAAATATCTCAAGGTGCAGTGGCAGGAGCTCTGGGGGACACAGGCGCCAGATCGAGAGACTGGTGCTTTCATCACAGGTTGCACAGACAGGGGGCCGGAGCGATAGCCCAGCGGGTAGGGCGTTAACCTTGCACACAGCCAGTCTGTGCAGGCCTGGGTTCCATCCCTGGCATCCCATATGGACCCTCGAGCACCACCAGGAGCAATTCCTGAGTGTAGAGCCAGGAGGAACCCCTGAGCATTGCCTGGTGTGACCCAAAAAAAGAAAAAATAATAAAGGTTGCACAGACAGGCCTGTGGCAGATGCTGGCTGCCACATGATCATTTGCTTCCCCACGTCCACTCACCCCCAACTCCTTGCTCTCTTCTCTTCCCACCCTTCAATGACCCCCCCAGCAGGGCCCACCCTTTATCTTACAGTTGACCACAGTGACTAGAGTAAGGTCCAGCTGGATCTCCAAAGGAAACATCAATCTTCATAGTAAAGATATTAAGTAACGTTCACATGAACACAGGAATGTGTAGCCCCTTGGGAGGATGAGCGAGGATGGTGGAACCACTTCCAAGTAACGGAAAGAATCGACTTATCATGCCTCACTTCTAATTCCAGTTTAGAAATAAAATCCAGGCAGAAATGTTTTTCCGACTCTTGCTTCTTTGCCCTTTTGTTCTGTCCTGCTTAGGCACTTCTATTGCTGCTCCTTTACTAAGTAGCCTTCCTCAGCAACTCTCAACACCCTGTGAGTAACAAAGAGGGCAGGTTGGTGTGACTTTTCTCCTCCTGGGGATTAATGTATGAAAGAACACACTTTGAAGCTCTTAGGGCTAAACCAGGGATACAGTATTTTAGCAATGTAACAAGATATTCTCACTGAAGCAAGTGAGGGCAGTTGTGCAATACGGATGATTTCTCCCATGACTCCCCTCTCACGTATAGCACTTTAGGTGTGGCTAGTGGGCTAGTACCTCGGTCCAACCTGGAGCTTTTTCATGGCGGTCCCGTTGGATTCCCTCGGAGCTCTGCTCTGGCCTTACCCTCCTGGAAATCCAGCCTGTCTGGGACAGTTTCCCCTGAATTCAGTTGATTGCCCTCCAGTTGCCCCGTGGGATTGGCCTTGATTCTCTTCCAATTCCAGCATTTTCACATTAGTGTGGTGCTTGCACAGTCAGGGAGAGGAGAAAGGAAGCTAATTGGGAAGCTCTGTTCTAAGTAACTAAAAGGTTTGCTTTAAAAAATACATCCAATTAGGGCTTTTCTCCCTCCACTGGTCTCTAGGAGCTGTATCAGTGTCAGATAACAGCAGAAATACATTAGCCCTGGAATTGGCTGTTCTCCCAAAAACGCCCAGCTGGGAGAGCTGGACACAGAAGAGCGATGCCAGGAAATAAGGAAAAAACACTCCAGCCCATCTGAAAATTAAGATGAATCAAAGATCCTTGTCCATAATCACCACTGATGCACCATTGTTTGAATCAAAGCGGTTACATGCAGACCACTCTCTGGAACGATTCATAAGCCTTTGGTGATAGACTCCATACCATCAAAATAATAAAACTATTTGAAGGAAATACCAGATATTTTGTAGAGGTGTTCATCAGATTTATCGATTAATTACAAAGATTATGTTCCTGAACGATTTTTTTCTACATCCAGATTCATCATATTGAGAAACAAAACTAACTGGATTTTCATTAGCTTCTTTAGTTGCTTATTTAAAGTCTGTAACTGTGGTCGATATTCGTGTGCTGCCTGCCAGTTTGTATTTTCTCCGAGAAATATATTCTAGTTGTCACATCTCCTGCACATTAGTCCCCTTCATATTCTGCAGATCAGAGATCCAATATCAAACCTTCCCAGGGTGTCTGTATTCTGACAACTGTACGCTGAGGCCATGTCTATACAGCGCAGTCAAGTGGAGAGTTGACAGTTTTCAAGGTAATTTGATAAACTGTATGAGAAAAAAAACTCTGTGCCCCCAGTAAATTTTGAGTCACACTTACCCTTGTAAGGGTTATTCTGATAGCTTTTGCTCCCAAACAAATTGTAGTGCTTCCAAATTGTAGTGCTTGAGGCAAACATTCAGTGGTTTTAAGATCTAATTTGGGCAGTTGGGCAATATTTCCTATCTTGACTGGGTTTCCTTTGTGGTGAATAGCTGCTGACAGATCACCCATCAGATATCAGATCTAGATGCCTCAGTAAGAGTGGCGCCTTCCCATGGCTCCTCATTCTCCAAGATAGCCCAGCCTGTTCTATGGTGGCTACAAGGTCTTGATCAAGAGGTGAGAAAATACCACCCTTTAAAGATGAGAACTACAATCCCCAGTGCAAAGGGGTGTGGATCCATACAAGGAAGTACTTGAGGCCACTTCTAATCACTTTCATTATGTATTCCGCATCGGATAGGCCTCCCACTGCTTTCTGAGGACATGAAGCTCATCAGCCTCGCTCCTTCTTATATATTTAGCACCTACCTAGCATCATATCAGGCACGTTCAATGATACTCCAAAAATAACTGTTGAGGGAATGAGTGATCAGAGGGCTCATGCTATTTCAGGACTGAGGGTGCTAGGAATGACCCTTCCTTACATAATTGGCTGACAATCCAAATGGCTGAGTAATACACTTTTCCAGGCTTACTCTCCAGTATAGGAAAATATTCACTTAAGGGCTTGTTCATTTTTCTCTTCTCCAGTGTTTAGTCCTCTCATAAACACTTATGCTTTTCAAAAATAGATGTTAAATGCTTATTTTCTAATTTTGTTTTGAACACGTGCTTGGATAAAAGGCCAAGGACTGGACACATTACTCTAAAGAGGGCTCGCTCTCACTAAACATGAAAAAATAGAGGAACAGAGGAGTGTAAATTCTTTTGTGTATTCCAAGGTTCAGCTTATCCTTCTAGCTATAGAATCCATGCAGGATTTCTGTTCAGCTTGTGGTTTTTATCGCTTCTAAATCCCAGTGAGGCAAACACAGGCATAGGCATTCATTTCCCATCTGTTGTTAATGTAATTTAATTTCTCTGTGTATGTACGACCCTACTGTTATCCTTAGTGGACGGGGCTTTGCTCCAGAACTTCCCCCTCCCATTTGCTCACATCAGTTCAAGTCTAACTCAGGTCTTGGCCAGCTGTTGCCAAACTTCTATCTCTGCCTGGTGGTGCTACAGAAATGACCCCCAACATGTACTTTCTGTTTAACATCCAGATGACTTTTTGAAAACATAGAACTTGGTGTGCTAAAAGAAATGAATCTATTTAATTTAAAAAGATTCAATTAATTATAACCATGATGTCATTTGTGGTGGTTGGAAAACGTGTGGATTTTTTTTTTTTTTTTTTTTGGGTCACACCCGGCGATGCTCAGGGGTTACTCCTAGCTCTGCACTCAGGAATTACTCCTGGCGGTGCTCGGGGACCATGTGGGATGCTGGGGATCGAACCCGGGCCATGCCGTGTGCAAGGCAAAAGCCCTACCCGCTGGACTATCACTCCGGCCCCCCTAAGATTGCACCTTTCGTATTTTTCTTTTTTTGGGTCACACCCGGCAATGCTCAGGGGTTACTCCTGGCTCTTCGCTCAGGAATTACTCCTGGTGGTGCTCGGGGACCATATGGGATGCCGAGGATCAAGGCAAATGCCCTACCTGCTCTGCTATCTCTTCAGCCCCTACATGTGGATTTTAAAGTGATTCTGTGTGCACACATCAGCTTCCTAAACTACTGACTCTGATGGGTAAACATGAGAAAATAAACGCTCAGAGTGTTTCAATAGTCACAGAAGACCAAAAAGATCGGTAAGGTACAGAATCTAGACAAACACCAGATCCTGACAAGAACTTCGTATTTCACAGCTTTCCCACACTATATCCTCATGCCCTCAAATATTATTAGATGGTCTCTTCCAGAGTTTGCATGCATTTTTTCATGAGACCCAGAAAATATACCTTCTGAGGAACTCTCTACAACATTCTGGTTAATTGGGTCAGGACAGATAGCATCTGACTTTTGAATACAACATTAAGCAATAAATCATTTTTTGTAATTTTGGGGTCACATGTGGTAGTGCTCAAGGGTTAGCCCTGGCTCCGTACTCTGGAATTACTCTTGGCAGTGCTTGGAGGACCATATGGGATGCCAGCATCTAACTTGGGTTGGCCTCAAGCAAGGCAAATGCCCTACCTATTACCTGATCACTCTGGCCCTGGGAAAAAAAATATTTGAACTGTAAATTTATTTAAGTTACTCTCAATTTAAGTTGAAAACTATTTCAGTCAGGCTGATTGTTTTAAATTTTCTCACTGCATCACTGTATCACTGTCTTCCTGTTCATCGTCGATTTGCTCGAGCGGGCACCAGTAACATCTCCATATGACCTGTCTCATGCAAGTAGAGCCCATGGGCACCTGCTTGCTCCAGGAACATAAAGAGCCTCAAACCATTCCATCAGGTCATGGGAATGAGGTCTATAATTGTTACTGGTATCTGACATATCAAATACAATATGGGTAGCTTGCCAGGCTCTGCCGTGTGGGTAGCATACTCTTGTAGTCATCTCAAAATCCAGCATTTATTGCTGAACTGTGCAGCCGCTTGCAGCCGCGCCGAGCTGGGCTGTGATAGGCTGGTCTGCTGGGTGGAGTTCTGACGAGGGGAAGTCCAGATGTGGAAAATGGAGGTCCTCATGGAGTGGGGGTCGTCTGGCTTGTTGTGAGGCTCAGCTGGGGTGGCGGGACAGGGCTAGAACCTGCCATCCCTCCAGGGCACCTCATGAGTGGCTGGGCACAGTGAGAGCCAGTAGCAGCTCTGCCCCATGTCTGTCTCTGGATCAGCATACCTGGGCCAGATTAAAAAGACTGCAGCAGGGTGGATCTCGATGAGCCGGACTGTGATAGGCTGGTCTGCTGGGTGGAGTTCTGATGAGGTCATTCCCATGACCTGATGGAATGGTTTGAAGCTCCTTATGTTCCTGGAGCAAGCAGGTGCCCATGGGCTCTACTTGCATGAGAAAGGTCATATGGAGATGTTACTGGTGCCCGCTCGAGCAAATCAACAATGAACGGGAAGACAGTGATACAGTGATACAGTGAGAAAATTTAAAACAATTTTCTCACCAAATGAATTTTGAGTTTAGCAAAATAACAGTGATCCTTAGACAAAGCCTTAACTTTTTGCCTTATCTACAGCAAAATAACATAGTTATTCTTAGACAATAGTTATTCACAGTTATTCTTAACTTTCTGCCTTATCTTCAACTAGTATCTTCTTAGTAATATAGCAAGACCATTCTGAAAGCCTATATTTAAAGTTCTCCCTTGATTATTTTAAAATCAAATAATAGGTCAAGGAGTATAAGATACTTTACATTTGTAATACTCTCATAACTGTATTATCCCCAGCTAAACTAAAATCAGAGCCTAATTTTGAAAATCATCCACAACATTCTCAAAAGCTGAATTTTGATTTCATTTTGTAGAGCATCTGTAGAGAGCCAATTTGAGCAAGGAAAGCATTTCAATTCCATGACAAAAGCTGCAAATGAGAATTACCGATAAAATTACAGAGGTTGACCACATTAATGCATATTTTGTGAATGAAGCCAAATAGCTATTCTTTCAAATCTATGCTTTAAAACACTGATTCAAATTATGAGTGTGAGTGTTCCCACATGTGTGTCTGTGTATGTCACAAAAGGGCACATTTGCTTCTTCATACATCTGTGGTAGCAGAGTGCTTACAAGATTAATGTGAATACTGTGCAGAGGAATAAGGCACACTTAGTATATTGACCATAGTCCGAGAGGACTGTTTCACTGGACTTATGTTTATTCCCTGTAAATATTAAGTCTTAAAACCATTGGTAATCATATTCATTGACTAACTAGTGTCTAAATGTCTGTAATCCTCTTAGGTATTGATTATTACCACTACAGTTGAGGGAATCATCATTAAAGGAGTGAACATTTCTATGATCATAGCTAAAATTGAAGTGGCTGAAGAATAAAATTAATTGAACTTGAACTTATAGTCATATTCTTGATCAAACTAATCTGGTTTTCACTCTTCTCTCTACTGGCCCTTTTTGTTTTTGTGTTGCTTTTGTTTTCTGTCTCCACTAACAATGCCCAGGGTTTATTCCTAGCTCTGTGCTCAGAGATAATTCCTGGCTAGCTCAGAGGACTTTATGAGAAAATAGGGATTGAACTCAGGTTGGCCACATGCAAAGCAGGAATCCTACCCACTGTACTATAGCTCTAGCCCTCTGTGTTGACATTTAAGAAACAAATCCAGCATTTATATATTGACAGTTTAAATGCTACACAGTTTGATGTAGGGTAATGTAGAGATATTTATAGTGCAATTGTTTGTGTGGGAAGATCAACATTCAAGTAGTTTCATGATTAGAAGAAGACATTAGAAAGTCAAAAATAGGAATGTGAACTACCATTATTGAGCTTAAATATCTTAATTAAAATATTTGACATCGTCAAAATCATATTGATCTTCCCTGAGTGACAGTTTTTGTAAGTCAAAATTTTGTATTGGTGCTGGAAAGATTCACTGGATAGTTCTGTAAACTGACCTTATGATCATAAGTATAGTCATATAGGTCCTACTTAAGGAGACAGCCATGTGAATGGTGCTGGTGTCCAGAGGGGGCCAGGTCAGGCATCAGGAGAATATTCTAGTTGCTACACTGTGCCTGACCAGTGCACACTAGAGTAAATCTCTTCATCCTAAAAAGAATCTAGTTTTTTCAACTGAAGAAATACTATCATCTTGGTGAATAGAAGATAATCTTGTATACCAGAAGCGCAAAGTGACTGTTGATACAGGAATCACCTACAATTATTTGAAGCGGAATAGTCTGATCTTCTAAGGGGCTATTTTTTAAAATCAGACTAGCTACTATAATTCTTGCAGCACTTTTGTATTTTTGCTCTAATTCTTGCTAATTGTTGATAAAATGTGGTTCTACAGTTTCTTTTTAAAAATAACCTGAGGGACCAAGAGATAGTACAGTAGGTAAGGCGTTTGCCTTGCACGCAGCCAACCTGGGTTCAATTCCCAGGATCCTATATGATCCCCAAGCACCACCAGAAGTAATTCCTAAGGCAGATCCAGGAATAACCCCTGAGCATTGCAGTATGAGACCCAAAACAAGGTCAACTGTTAAAAAAAAACCCTAAGATACTTATTTGGCTAAATTTAAGAGTGAATTCCCATCTTGTAATCATTTAGAGTGCAAAAGTTCTTACTAAAATGTAGTGTTTTGGAAGGTGTCCGTGTTTAAGCTGTCAACTTTTAACTTTCAACATACTTAACTTTCAACATACTTATTATTTATTCTATGTTTATGAATTTTAAATGTAAATTTATAGTTTGGAATATTTTGTTTTAGGTATTTTCTTTATAGTTTTTCTCATTTCTTTATTTTTTAATTTTATTATACCACCATCAGATAGTTACACGTCCGTTCATGATTGGTTTCAGTCATACAATGTTCCAGCATCCATCCCTCCACCAGTGCACATTTCTCACCACCAATGTGCCCCGTTTCCCTTCCCCCACCCCCGCTCCCTTATGGCAAACACTTTTCTTCTCTCTCTCTTCTTTCTCTCTTCTTTTGAGCATTGTAGTTTGCAGTACATTTGCTGAGGGGTTATTATGTATATTGTTTCAGGTATTTTCTATAAAAGTGAAATGATCAAGAAGATAACATTTTACAAACTCATTATTAACTCTTGAAGGTAATTCTGACTTCTAAATCTTTCAGTAGTTTGCATCAAATACTTCAAATTGCTACAATTTTACAATACTGATTAAATTATTTTGGATATAGCATTGTGATAAATATGAATTCCTAGAGCTAAGATTTTTTCTGATTAATATTTCCCTAGAAGTCAAGAACCTGTATATGGAACTTTTTTCAACTTTTTCTCCCCTACACTCAGAAATTTTATCTTACATATAAATTTCAAAGTCTTGAAATAAGTAAACATCTTGTAATAAAAAGAAACATTAGGACCACACTCCCTATAACTTATATTTTTACTGCAACAAAATATTGCATCACTGTATCACTGTCTTCCCGTTCATCTTCGATTTGCTCGAGCGGGCACCAGTAACATCTCCATATGTCCTGTCTCTTGCAAGTAGAGCCCAAGGGCACCTGCTTGCTCCAGGAACATGCCCCTTGGCTCTACTTGCAATAAAATATTGCATACATATTATTTATACATAAATTATATTATTATATTATTATACATATAATTTATACATAAATTATATATATAATGGGAAAGATGAGGTAAGTGCCAAATAAATACTTTTTTAAAAATATTAATGGTTTTCAAAATGCAGATACTAAAGATCAAAATACAGATACTTGAGAGCCCATGTGAGTTTGCCTAGTTGCATTATGAATGACTTATGTTGCAAGCATAAATATCCATATATATTGACTGGACCTGTATTCAAGACAAGTATGAATATGCTTTACCACTTGTTATGTTATTGTTTGTGAATCAATGAAAACAAATCATTTGTGTATGACTCATTAATTTATCAGGAATACATGCAAATAACTATCCTGCTAAACTAGTACCATCTAATTTTCAAACATCAAGTAAATAAAATCTGAGAGTGTCATTATGTTATATAGTGTAAAACATAAAACAATGGTCCTCTCAGTCTAAGAATGAATGCATAGAAAAATAATCATGTCACTGTTTATAAAAAGAGAATGGTATTTATTAGTAAATAAATCATTATTAGAAGTAGAAGGAAGGGGCCAGAGCGATAGCCCAGTGGGTAGGGCGTTTGCCTTGCACGCGGCTGGCCCATGCCGGCCCGGGTTCGATTCCCGGCATCCCTGAGCACCACCAGGAGTAATTCCTGAGTGCAGAGCCAGGAGTAACCCCTGAGCATTGCCGTGTGTGACCAAAAAGAAAAAAAAAAGGAAGGAAGGAAGGAGGAAGGGAGGAAGGAAGGAAGGGAGGAAGGGAGGAAGGGAGGGAGGGAGGAAGGGAGGGAGGGAGGAGGGAGGGAGGGAGGGAGGGAGGGAGGGAGGAGGGAGGGAGGGAGGGAGGGAAGAAGGGTAGAGACTAAAAGTGCCTTAAATAAATTTCCACTTGAAAATAAAAGCTTTTTAAGACTCTTTTTTAAAAGGGCTTAAAAATAGCTCAAGGGTATTTTTTACATTTGATTTTTCAAAAAAAATACAGCTTCAAAAGTTATTGAAGAAACTAAAAAACCTGCTGGTAGACAAAGAGACTGTCTATATCAGAATTCAAGTTCATTGAAATGTAAAGCCACACTGTGGTCAGGGAGGAAGTACAACCTTTGAAAATGACACAGAGTTCCAAGCTCCCAAACAAGATATCTCCGCAGCTTGGCTGGACACAACCTGTGGGTGCCAAAAATAGACAATGTGACTCAATGGGCCAGAGAAAGCAGTTTACTCCTCACAGCTCAGCAAACAGCGGGGGCAGCAACAAGGGTCTTAGCCCTGTGCCCATGCCCTGCACGATGGAACCAGATTACAGCTTGGCCTGAAGTGGATTCGCAGCAATTGAGAACTCCACGCTAATGGTTCAGCAACTCTTGCAGCAAGCAGTAAAACAACCATCCTCCTCCCCAGGGGTGAGCACCACTAAGTAATCATGCTGAGTGCCATGGTTTGTAATTGACTATGGAGCAATAGAAACAGCTCAGACCCAATTAGGTATCAGGCCTTGAGCTCAACTCCTGAGAAAGAAGGTGCAGAGATGGTTTCTTTTTTTACTTGGGAACCAGAAATTGTTTTTTTTTATAGAAAGGAATTGGAAACCAAGTTGTGATCTATCATACCTAAATCTGTCTCTCACCTCCCCACCAGTGACCCTTCCTGGAGTCACTCCTTGAGTATTAATGATCAGGCACTGAACATGCATGTGAATAATGGATACCAATGCAGGACGAAGAGCAATGGAAGTGGTAAGAGGGTGTCACATTCGCCCCTTCCCAAGGTTTAATTACAGCCATTTGCTTGATTTCAAGCCTGACTATTGAATGTGTGGTCCTCACCCTCCAAAACCTAGTGCATTTGTCATTTGGACACTGGTATCAAAAAGGACCTCTAAGACCTGGGAAATAGCTGATGTAATAGACAACAGACTTGACATGTGCAAAGTCCTAAGTTGGAGGGCTGATATCCAGAACTCCCCACGTTCTCTCCCCAGATACTGCCAAGTGTGGCATGTGTGCAAAAAAGACCTAAACTTCCATTCAGCCCTTACCTGATCTTTCTCTCGATTCCTATTTTATCCTACTCCACTGAAAGATCTCAGACACCTCCTGGGATGAAGATTCATCATGCCACACCCACAGCCCCTGATTTTATTTAAAGACTTTCCACTCAGACCCAGAAGCAGAGATCTCTGATGGATGAATTTGCTGTGGAAAGCCTCTGGCTTTCTAGATCCTTGAGTAGAGGGAACTTGGTCTGCATGAATGAACCTGATTCTACAGAGGCCGCCTGGGCTTTCTCTACAAGAAAGGCCCCAGCATTGCAGCTGGATTTTATTTAGAGAACCCCTATTTTATGCATTCTAACTGCCTACTAATCTGGAAGGAGGAGGATTTTCCAGTTGTGGACTTGATCTTGTGTTGCAGAAACCTTGGTGTAAATGTGTTCTTTCTATTCTGGGAATTTATGACCCTAAAGTTCACAGAGAATCCCATTAAGAAAGGAAATGTATCTCACGGTGGTATAATAAAATATTTAAATAAAAACTCTAAAAAAAAAAGAAAGGAAATGGAGGACTGATCTTTCCAGCCCACCATGCTCTCCCTTGATCTCTCTCTCTCTATCCCTCCCTCCATTTTCCACTCTGGAGAAATCCATGTTCATGTATTCCTGTATTCCTGTCTTTCTTTGCACAACCTTCTAAGTAAATTTTGTTCAAAATAAACGTCTTGTGGGCTGGAGTGATAGCACAATGCATGGGGCATTGGCCTTGCTCATGGCCAACCTGGGCTTGATCCCTGGCACAGCATATAGTCCCTCAAGTCCTCCCAGAGTAATCTATGAGCACAGAGCCAGAAGTAAGTCCTGACTACCACCTGGTATGGTCTTCCCCCATCCCACCCCACAGCCCCCTCCCAAAAAAAAGAAAAGAAAGGGAATGGAGTGCTTCTTTCTTAGAGGAGTGATAATTTTGACCAGGCATGTAACTTCCTAGGGCTGGAATTATAATTGAATTAGCCTCTGTGCAAGGTCATTCCAGGATAGAGCAACTTCAGTTCTCTGGTATTACTCCATAGGATTTTAACACCTCAGAATACACTTCTTGGGTTGACCACAATTTTAATTTTTATTGGAAAAATAGGGCACAGTGGCAATTCTCATTGTGGAACATAGCTTTGAGCCAACTCGTTAAGCCCAGAAATTTAGACCATGATTGCCTAGGGGCTTTGCCAATCTCTTGTGGCATAATTTTCCTTACTCCTTAATCAACTAATCTTTTTTTTATCAAAAACATCCTAGGATGGCCTTCAGTTTTCCATCACTGTGGCTGCGAGTAGCCCTGGGACACACTGCCCTCTTCATGCTTTTCACTGCTATTTAAAATTGAGCACTATTACACTCCTCTCTGTGCATCTCAGCAAGCTCTCCTTGCCCCCTTTTTCATCTGAAAGTATCCATTCACCTTGGTTCCATTGGGAAGCTTATTAAATTTTCTTTCATACCACCCATCATCCTTCCTTTGACTCAGTAACAGATAGAACACAGTTTATCCACTACCCCTCTCTGTAACACTTTGGTCAGATGGTTTATTCCCAGCCCCCAAAGACCTGGGAACCTGGTCCATGAGCTCTTATAAGGTATCTTGAACCTGGTTCAGGAAGCCTTACCTGTGTTCTCACCCAAGCTGTCTAACTCTCACTCCATTTGTCACACCATGCAGCACACAATCGCAAACTCTGAAAATGGAAGAAAGTGAGAAGGTGACTAGGAAAGCAGGCAAACAGATTGTGTTGCCACAACCCCCTGGGTGTTGAAAGTAAACAGGAAGCTTCACCATCATACTGCCTCCCTCTCCCATGTCTCACAGAGTCAGTGTAATGGGACCATATGGTGCTACATCCAACAGGCTCTGTCACAGTTGAGACTCTATGCTGTTTGCCTCCAAGCAAGCAAGCATGGCCCCCTGATAACTCAAAGGCAACTAAAATACAAAACTACTGTGAAGTAGACGAGACTCTTGTGAAGGCTTGGAGAAATATTTAACTGGCATTAGTATTAGTCTTTGGTACAAAGACATGCCATCTCAGAAACCCCCTTCTCTATCCTATAAAGGCATTTCCAGACAGATCTTGGCTCAAAACATTAGAATACAATAGGGCCCAGGTGAGGTGCTGGGAGAAATTACCTAAGGGCATTTGACCCTTCCTGCTTCCCATAATAGTGAGAGGTCTGAGTTTCAGGGGTATAAAACCAGCCTGCTTCCTCTCTCTTTCTCTCTCTCTCTCTCTCTCTCTCTCTCTCTCTCTCTCTCTCTCTCTCTCTCTCTCTCTCTCTCTCATTTTGGGCTTGCACTCTTCTTGGGAGTCTTGTCTCCTCTTTACAGGGCCTTTACACGTGGTGGCTGCCATCTTGGCCTACACGTGGCTGGGGTTCTAGCCAGGAATCCTAAGCACAGGGTTTTTCCTATTGCGGATTTGTATGCCTAAACCTGTGATAAGTAAAGCATTTTAAAACTGCAAAAAAAAAAAAAAAAAAAAGCTAAAATATCTACCCACTTGGATGAAAGAAAAAAGCAAGCCTTTTCCAAGAGCATAAAGTCACCCAGTAATCAATGCTATGAACCTATTTCAACACCTATGTGACTACTACAAAACTGTGTGTCAGAGGACTGTTAATTCTTGCATTTGGGCACAATTAGAAAATATGTTCAGAAACTACCAGGCTGCCTTGCTAATGATAGTCATAATCTCCCTGTCTTTTATTTTGAAGAACTATTTAAGAGGGGGCATAGCGGGTAGGGATAGTCCAGCGGGTAGGGAGTTTGCCTTGCACGTGGCTGGCCCATGCCAGCCCGGGTTCGATCCCCAGCATTCCATGTGGTCCCCCGAGCACCCCCAGGAGTAATTCCTGAGTGCAGAGCCAGGAGCATTGCCGGGTGTGAGCCAAAAGGCAAAAAAAAAGAACTATTTAAGGGAAAGAGATTATCTTAGTATTACGTGGTTCAATAAGATAATGTGTGTGTGTGTAAAAGGAGAGAATGTAAACAGTGTAAAATGTTAATAGGAGTTTAATCTAGGCCACAGTACCATAGCATAGCTTGCACTGTTCTTATGTTTTTCACTTAAACTAAAATCTACAAGATAGTTTTTTAATTACCTTCATTTTATACTTACTATTCAAGGACTTTCTGACTCTCCACCAGAAACCATAACAATGAGAGTGACAACCATGTGTTAATTACAAAGCATTTCATTTACACAGCCCTCCTCCCTTATTTGAAAATATCAAATCACATTTTTCATGCATAAACAAATGTCATGTTATTGTTCCACATCTATGCTAACTTTATAGTACAGGTGTAATGCTAAAATTCTCAAACTTCAAATCAGTTGCTACTGAAAATATATGATTAATTTTGATAATTGGGCAACAAATAAAAAGTCTGTGTCTAAAAATAAATAAAGTCAATGCCTTTCTTCTTTTGGAATTTTGACTAAGGCATGAATAGTTCAAAGATAGCAAAAGAGGAAGAGCCACAAACACAAGGAAACAGTTTGGATTAAAATGTGTGTTTTCAAGTAGCCACTAATACTATCCTAAAGATACCTGATGTGCTATTCCTGTCGATTAGTACATACTAACATAGTTGCATGCTTCTGCAAGAGATGATTCATGATGATCCACAAGAGTAGTTTCCAGGCTCTTAGAAAAATTCAGAGATGGGCGGAGTGTTAGCCCAGCGGTAGGGCGTTTGCCTTGCACGCGGCAGGCCTGTGAGGCCTGGGTTCAATCCCCGGCATCTCATATGGTCTCCCGAGCACCACCAGGAGTAATTCTTGAGTGCAGAGCCAGGAGAAACCCCTGAGCATTGCTGGGTGTAACACAAAAAAGCAAAAAAAAAAAAAAAAAAAAAAGAACTCAGAGTTGCTGTGAGATAACACAGGAAGGGTTCCAAAGAGCTTTGACACACAGAGATGTTACTCAAGACGCACATACTACGGTGAGATCTGAGCTGCTCATTGTCTGATTTTTCTTTTCTTTCAGTTAGAAAATCTGGAAGCAGAAACTACTCCATTGCCCTAGATGTCTCATGCCATTCACACCCTCACTGATCTGGCAAATCATTGCAGGATGTGTGGGAAGCTCTAGAATCCACCTTCTGGAGGACCAAACCCTTTTCCTCTCTGGCCGTGCCCTCTGTATATTCAAAGAATGTCCAAACCAAGTGCAACACTGGGAAGGAAAAGACAAGACCAAACTAACAAGTTCAGTTCATATATCTAACCACCAAGAAGACACGAGCTGGGATGAAAATGTGACGTGGTATGTGAATTGAGCTCATGGTGGAAGATGACTCTTCTGTACATTGTATTTTATTTTCATGCAAATATTTTTGACTTTATTAAAGAAACAAATCAATTATTAAGTTTATCATAGTAACACAAAGTAAATGCTACCTCTCTGATCAAAATAACAGTGTAGAATGTACCATACAAGGCTTTCTAGGAATCCTTTGCTCTTTTTTTTTACTTTTTAGTGTTAGTTTTAATATTGTCTTCTGTTAAGGACGTAATCTCCAGCTTCATTTGTTGACTGTGTGTTTCCTTAAAGAATAATATCTCTCTTACCTATCACCATAATTGCAAGGGAATAAAGTAACATGAAAGGTAACATAAAACAAAGAAATACGTCAGCCATTGAAAGGTGGATTCTTGTGTATCGTGAGCACTTTCAGAGTCATAACAGGAGATTTTCTATTCTTAGGCTTTTAGTACTTTTAACTGTGCAAGCTTTAACTGTGCAATTCCCTTGCCTCCATCCAAGTGTTCTTAAAAGTAATAGTGGTTCAATGAGATTATCGCTTTATCCATTCAGGAAGTCCTGTTATTATTATTATCCTTTTAAATTCTGCTTAGAGCACTTATGCCTTTTGAATCAGTGTGTCAAAATAAAATATGCTTTGTGTCAGAACAGTTTAAATTTATATATATATATACATGGATATATGGATCCATATATATGTATATATATGGATCCATACTTGTAATTTCAGATCAGAAAGTCTGTATGTCAAATGACCATCAAGAAAAATGAATGATCTCTGTCCCTTGATCATCTGATCACATTGGGCAGTTTAATATCATAGATTTCAGAGTCCTTTAACAAAATTAAACACCTCTAAGGAAAAAAATTGATGATCTATTTTTCAATCCTGTGTACTTACTTGGACATGAATTATTAAGAATGACCCAAAAGTCCTTTCCTAAAGATTGTGTTTCTTTAATGTCATCACCAATATGTTGCTGTTTGATCTTTGCTAAATGTCAAGTTTTCCTTTGTAAAATGCCAGTCATCTAAGTAGTTTTTCTAAGACAATTCTCTTTGCCTGGTTTTCTTTGGTCTGAAGTATGGTCAAGGTTTAGCAATCACACATATGATTGGATCTGTACCAGTCAGGTCAGATGGCCGATGTGAAAGAGCTCTCCTCTTTGAGCTATTCTGTGGTAATCGTTGAGTAAGCTGAGTTTTGTACATGTTTGGGGAGGATATTCTCAGACTTTTCCAAATATCTAATGCTGCACCAAAACCACCAGCAATGTACTTATGACCCTCAATTCAGTCAACCCTTAACGTAATCAATTCACCCGCCCTAGTTTTTTGCTGCCACCTCTATGTTTCCCCCTTGAATAATACCAGTTCTATCTGAGTCCAAGAATTTATTTTTTTACATTTTGCCAGTTGATAGTCTATATTAGTAAAATTATCTAGAATAATCTTCCTCCTTTTGAAATGTTTCGCTTAGTGTAAAATTCTTTTCCAAACATATGCATCATTTGCCTTTCATTTTAAACCCTTTTTTGGGGTGTCTGAATTGATCAAATAAATCAAATAAATGTCGTTGTCAATAAAGACACATGAGAAAATGTATCCAGAAAACCTGAGAAAAAGTATTCAGTGTCTGTAAACTCTCAGACTTGCCTTTAAAATTCATATCTGAGCCTGCAGATAGTGCAACAGAAGGGTTTTGTGTCAAATATAATTGACTTGGGTTTGACCGCCAGCATATCATATGATCCCTCAAGCCTCACCAGGAGTTATCCCTGAGCAAAGAGCCTGGGGTAACTTCTGAACACAGCAAGGTGTAGCAAAAGAAATAGCAAAAACAAAACAAAACATATATAGCTGTTCTTTGATCTAATAGGGCACAAATACCTGTCAACCAAAGGCAGGGTTTCAGGAAGTCAGATGTTTCAGGCAATGTTGCTGTCTAGGATTCCATGGGTTGTGATAATATGAACTAAACTCATGCAGTCACTGAATGAGGAAAAGCCAAATGCCAAAATGTGACTTAATATTGCCTTTTTAAACTTTAAAAATGTTAAGCACTGATTTCAAGAATGTAGCACAAAAGAGATAGTATAATATGTAGGACATTTGCCTTGCACATGCCCAACCTGGATTCAAACCCCATAACTACCCACTGTCCTCCAAGCCCCACCAGGGAGTGAACCCTGAGTACAAAGCCAGCAGTAAGCACCTCTGGATGTGGCCGCCCAAGCAACCAAACAATATTTTTAAGAGTATAATGTTGTTTTATCAAGTCTTAGAGTTCCAATGTCTCTCCACCATCATCTCTGAATACCTTCTACCTCCCACCCTACTATCTCCACTTAATCAAACTCAGTTTTGAAGGCAGATCCTCAAAGTTTGCCATCATTGGCCAATCTAGTATATTGCTTATTCCCTTGATTGTTTTTTATTCCACTTATGAGATATAATTTGGTATTTCGTCTCCTTTCCACTCACTTTGCTCATCATGACATTCACCCATTCCACCTGAGTTGCACTGAACTACAGGATTTTGTGTTGTCGCATAACTGTATTGTATTCCATTGACCATATAGGCCATTGATTTTGTGTCCACGCATCTGCTCTTTATCACTTGAGTTGCTTCCAGATCTTTGCTATTGTGTTAGTGCTACAATGAATACATGAGTGCAAATATCTTTTGAATTATTTTTTGTGCTCTTGCCTTCTCATGAAGTCTTATAAATGCTGTAATGATCTGCATTTCGTATACTAGGTTGCAGACTAAAAATAATAAGCATTATCTTTAAGTTTTCACATTTTATCATCAAAGTAAATATACCTAGGGTTGTGAAAGATTTGTAATTTTAATTAAATGCATTAGCATGTATACCTTTATATATGTATACATATGTGTGTATATATATATTCATAAAGCATTGCTAAAGCTTCCACAGGCAAAATGGATAATTCAAATAAAAAAGGATAGGGAAAACAAAACTTTTTATACAACTCCCTGTAGAAGGAAATTCTTGTTTTTAATGAGTATATCTTCCCCCTTTAAGTTTCATCAGTAAATGCTCAGGATGAGAGCCTTCTACTGAGACTATACCACCTACACGGTAAGCCTGGCAAGCTACCCTTGTTTTATTTACTTGTTATGCCAAAGACTAGTAATTATTATGGACCTCAGTTCCATAACCTGAAGAATGGTTTCAGGCTCCTCCTGTCCCTGTAGCAAATAGATGCCCTTGGGTTTCACTTACTTGTGACAGGACTAATGGAGATGTTACTAGTGCCCACTCGAGCAAATCGAGGAACAATGGGAAGACAGTGATACAGTGACAGTGAATGAGTATATAACAGTAGGAATTATCTCACAGGATGACATGAAATCACTTTTTGCTTTTTCATAAAGCGCTTTTCAACAATCATTCTTTTGTCTATTGACAGAATCCTAGTTAAGACACGTAAAAGTAAATTCGTATGTTTTCAATACTTTTAACTCTAATCCATTTTTATCACAAATTTTCTAAACTATCTGCCCCTAGAGAAGGAGCAGCTCTCTCATACTGACTAAGGTTTTTCAGCAAAATCTGAAGATAAAGTTCTGCTTTGTTTCACCTTTTTATTTGACATTCACTTTTCTGAAAGGAAATTCATTCAGGTTAGATACCCCAGGATTATAGTCTGTAATTGTGAAATGGAAGTTTGCTGAAAAAAAACTAACCTCGAATCTGAAGTAGAATGTGTGTGAATATTCTCCCTTCGTTTGACTCCACTGTATTTTGCTCCTGCATCTCTTTTCCTGCCAATAACTAGAAAGACGACAAGAGGGGAGATGGTTGTCGGCAGGGGCCAGGGGAGGTCACCAAGAGTCTTTTACCAACACTGACAATGGGGGGACATCAAAAGGAACTTGATTCCACTTTTGTTTCAAATACTCCCTTCCATATTCTGGATCCATCTTAACAATATAATCAAATCAAATAAAAGAATTGTGGAGGGGTAAACAGCTTGAGCTTTGGGGTCATCTAGATCCACAGATCAGAATATATGTTGTCATATTGGGGGTTTGTGACTGAACAGCATTTAAGCTCTCTTAATTTCAGACTTCTATTAAACACAGGGTCCAAAAATTAGCAATCTCATTGGATTGTGATGGACAAAGAGAGATGCTATATAAATTTGGCTCACCATGTAACAAATCTTTCCTATTTATAGCAAAGAGGATAAAGGAAAGCTATTAGTGTGAAAAAGATAAAAATGATGACTTCACTGGAAACTGTATCTGAAAAATCTTAGCACAGAACTCTAAGGCAACTTCTATTCAAGAGAAAGGGGACTTTTCAAGACAAGAAACTTCTTTTGAAAATAAAGTCCAGCATCAGAATGGTACTCTAACAGCCTCAAAAAGTAGGGCTCTTGGGACTAGAGAGATAATAGAGTAAGTTTTGGCCTAACCCCAGTTAAACGCCCAGTACCACATATGGTTCCCTGATCACCACCAGGTGTGATTGCTGAGCACAGAGCCAGGAGTAGCCCCTGAACATTACTGGGTGAAGCCCAAGCCCTTTACAGTAAAAAAGAAAAAGAAAAGAAAAGAAAAAGAAAAGAAAAGAAAAGAAAAAAGAAAAAAGAAAAAAGAAAAGAAAAGAAAAGAAAAGAAAAGAAAAGAAAAGAAAAGAAAAAAAGAAAAAAGAAAGAAAAGAAAAGAAAAGAAAAGAAAAGAAAGAAAAGAAAAGAAAACAAAAAAAAAAAAAAAAGAAAAGAAAAGAAAAGAAAAGAAAAGATGTGTCTCAATTTGTACTTGATCACTTGAATCCCATTATTCATCGATTTGCTCAAGCAGGCGCCAGTAATATAACATTTCCATTGGACCCTATCACCTGCCAATGTAGCCCAATGGCATCTGGTTGATTCAGGAATATGAAGAGCCTCAAACCGTTCCTTCAGGGTCTTGACAAGGAAGTCTGACCATCTTGTAGGTGGGCGGCCACGTGATCTTTTGACATAGCGTGGGATCCAGTCGGTAACAGCTCTAGCCCAGCGGTCGTCTCCAAATCGAGTTACATGTCCAGCCCATCTGATTTTCGATGCCTTGGCAAACGAGACAGCGTCCCTGACTCTAGAATAGCGACGGAGGTCGGAACTCCGATTCCTTCTCTCACTTGAGTGAGGCGTGATATTCCAAGCATAGCTTTTTCGATTCCTCTCTAAGAATTTCTCAATTTGTGCATTTGAAACATGTACATTTGAAACATTGTACATTTGAAACATCTCTCAATTTGTACATTTGAAAAATGTCTCATTGTTGAAGTAGATCATTGGTTATTTGAAAACAAACATTTGAAAAAAAATAGCTTTACACTGGTAAAGGAATATTTGTTTTCTAAGATAATATAACATGAATTGCTATTACCATTACTTATATCCACACATTCATAAATTTCATTCTTTAAAAGGTATAATTTCACTTATTTAATATTATCTAAAAGATGTTCTAAGAATTCTATTTCCAATATTATCCAAGTATATCTTAGAAGTTGAAATACAGAAACACAGACACAAAACCTAGCAGGAAAATGTAACTAGGTCACAGAAAATAAGATTATTTCTGGCCACAAAATAAAAAGTCCCCAAAGTATACAAGGTCCTTATGCAGATTAATTCTATTTATACATTAAAAATCTAAATAAAATCATTTTGGCAATGACAGGAATTAATGTTTCCTTCAAAATGCATGGAAATGATAAAGTGTGTGCATGTTTTATAAACGAAAAGTAATCTACATATACAGACTTATTCTCTACTGATAGTAGCCAAAATGAGATACACTACAGTTGATTTTTCTTACTATATCCACAAACACTACAAAGATTGATATTTTCCTGAGCTTTCCCAAATTTTGGAGCAAACAAAGTAAAGCTAGGACATAGTTTCTCAACTTCCAGGATTCTCTTCCAGATACACATGACTCCCTGAGGTTTCAGCACGCAAGACATAAATTACTTCGTCATCCTAGATACACTCACCAACAGAAAATGGACACCTAGAGGAATCTTTACTGCCCTGAATCCTATCTAAATCCTCAACATTATTCTTTTCTCATGGGTCATATTGCTTGGGCCAAATAGAACCCTTCATTTCCTCAGCCTTGTTTTGCTCAGTTTCAGACACTTCAGGGTTCACAGTAACAGAACACAGATTGCAGATTCAGTGTGATTCAGTGTCAGTAAAAGTTAGGGTTTAAAGTGACAAGTTAATCGAAGGATCTAACTAACTAAAGAACATCTGTCTATGAGCCGTTTAAACTTGGGAATCATTTCAACGTTTGTTGTTTTTCACTGTGAGCCAGATGCTAGAACTGCAAGGCTGTACATTACAGAACTCTGCTAGAAGTAAGCAAAACTAAATGCCTTAGAAAATCTTTTGCACTTGTGGAAACAATATGAAACAGTCTGATGCTAGTATAAAAACTGTCTAGCACTGATTTTATTAGTCCCAATTGTTTCAAAATAAGCTTACATATGTTTATATTTTCAGATTATGTGTCTTCAATTGGGTTTTACAAGAATTTTTACAGTAACTGAATCAATCTGTCCCTGTACATCTCAGTTTGCATATCTTTATAATTTATTGTCATTCAGAGACATCTTATAATCAGATATAATTTGCTTCTCAGTCCTCAGACATAAGAATAAAATTTAAACCAGTTCACTTAAAATACAAAGTTTATTTCTGAATTCCAAACTAATGGCATAAATTTTAAGCTATGTGCATGTGATATATATCATACATACATTATATATATATATATATATATATATATGAGAAAAATATGTATTTGTTTCATGGTTCCAGAGATAAACACTGTGGAGTGTTTTGGAAGAACAAGTTTTGGAGTCACTGAGGAAATGTCATCTTATTACTGTCACACACTCTGTAATAGGAATATTTCACTGTATCACTATATCACTGTCTTCCCGTTCATCATCAATTTGCTCTAGCAGGCACCAGTAACATCTCCATATGTCCTGTCTCATGCTAGTAGAGCACAAAGGCATCTGCTTGCTCCAGGAACATTAAGAGTCTCAAAATATACCAGGAAAAGATAATATCTCTAACTTTCTTCTCTCAGCCCTGCAAACTGATTTTGAAAATAACCTAAATCTTGAGAATATAATATTATGTTCACTTTTAAGTCTTATAGGTAATTTCTGTTATTTTGCTTCAAATTTTAAAATGCCTTATTTAACCAGCAACACCTACCAATGTTAGCAAATTTTCGCTACTTTAAAAAATACAAAATACCAAACTTAAAAATAAAGAGAGAGAAAAACATGGAGGGAGATCAGAAGGAGAAGGAAACAACTATTCTTAGAGTTTATATAAAACTGGACGTAGTTACCTACACAGAACAACATGAGTAAACCTCATTAATCCAAGCACAATAAAACTGTGCTTAATTAACAAATGCCAGAGAAAAGGGGGGAGGAAATTACATTTGTGTGAATTGATGATTGTGCTTTCACTATCTACAGTAGTAGACAAAGCGAATGATTCTCTGGGAAGAAGAGTAATGATTTTTTCCTGTTTTGAGTGGGTAGAAGTGCTCCCATAGCACAAATCTGAAAAAATGCATCATCCTCTCCAGAGATGGGCTTCGGTTTGCAAAGATGCTTTTCATAGTCTGTATCTGTTATGGACATAACCATCCCACATTGCTATATATTTCTAACAATAAACCATGAAGATCTTCTAATCTTCAATAGGCCTGAGTAGATTTGGTCCCAATAGATATTCCCAGTTCTGAGTTATGAGGAACCAATTAATAGACATGGAGCCATTATGAAATTCTCAAAGAGTCTCCACCTAGAGATAAACTTATCAATACCATTTATTCCTAAATGACATTAAAATTTTTATTTTCTCAAAATAAGAACTTGGAAGTTTCTTGGAATTTACAATATGCAGCACCTCAATGTAAGATGCAGGATAAATTCTGTAGTCTAGGGTATCACATATGAATTGCTTTTGCCATGGTCAAGATTATCATGCTTTGAAATGAGTGGGCACGTTGTCTAAGGTAGTGTATCTCATATAACTGAGGATTATATGCCCACCTGTGGGTCTCAGATATTCCAAAGGTGCAACAGGTGGAAATCACACACAGGGGGCAATGATATTAGACTAGGACATTAGTCACGCAGTAAGACAGAAAAAGAACGAAGGAAGAAAGGAAGGAAGAAAGGAAGGAAGGAGGGAGGAAAGGAAGGAAGGAAGGAAGGAAGGAAGGAAGGAAGGAAGGAAGGAAGGAAGGAAGGAAGGAAGGAAGGAAGGAAGGAAGGAAGGAAGGAAGGAAGGAAGGAAGGAAGGAGGGAGGGAGGGAGGGAGGGAGGAAGGAGGGAAGGAGGGAGGGAGGGAGGGAAGGAGGGAGGGAGGGAAGAAGGAAGGAAGGAAGGAAGGAAGGAAGGAAGGAAGGAAGGAAGGAAGGAAGGAAGGAAGGAAGGAAGGAAGACACAGAAGGTTTAAAAAACTGGTTTAAGAATTTTTACTATCCAAGACTCATAAAGCACTTTCGTTTTTATAGTGAGTTTGGATAAAATGTTCAGTTAGGAGTTACAGAATGCTGCCCTTATTGCCTGTGCTTTAACTTAACTTCTTTGTTGACTGGTTAGCCCATTGGTTGGCCTGGGGGTGCTGTTACTGTTGTTCAATATTTCTTTCTCCCAGGTTATCCATTATTACAAAAACAACCTCTACTAATTTCTCCACTGAGCAGATTTTCTAGTGGTCAGCATAAGAGGTATTATCACCAGAATAAAGAGGAAAATTCAGGTATATCATTGCTTACAGCTAAAATAGCCTCCTTTTCTACATCATTTTGACCTGAAGCAGTCAGAATTGAATCTGCAATAAACTGAGGTAGTACAAATCCCTCAGCTCATATTTATTCTTTTGCATCCCTGCAGGTGGTAAACCTGATCCCCATTGCCTGCTCCTGCCTCTGTGGGGGTCCTTTAGAAAACAGAAAAATAACAAGACCTTCCTGTTACTTCTTTCACAGTGAGACAATTTGTTCTCATCTGCCTCAGGCTCTCCCAGTGCTCTAGCCCAGTGGGAAACTCTCTCTGATCACTGCTGTATTAACTCAAAACTCATTTGCTTTATGGAAATTCACGGTTCTTATTTCTCAAGGGAATAGAGAAAACCAATAGGTCTCCTACCCAGCTGGTACTTTACATGCAAGTTACTGCATCTACATAAATTAGGCTTAAATAAAGTGGGATTATTTTCAAGATTTATAAAGTCAGTTTTGTAAATAGCGAATCTGCTTGCTGTTTATGAATCAAATACGTAACTTCAACAGGGAACAGGGTAATGATTTTAAAATTCTTGTATTTATAACCAAACAATGAACTTTTTTTTATTTGTTTCCCGATCCAATGAGGAGGGGCATAAGGAAAACTGAACCTTACAATGGCTTCTTTGACCCCTAACTTACAATCCTTACAAGTCTTTCTTTTTTTAAGGATGAAATTGATCCTTACAAGTCTTTCTTTTTTAAGGATGAAATTGATCAGAAACCAAATTCATGACCCTAATTGTGTAATACAATTCTAAAAGTGGTGGATGACCCACTTTATTGTAAGCCATGTTTAGTGTAATAGAATCCCAATGAAAATCTAAGAATTGAGGCAGTCCATTGAAACTCTTGCCCTGGGTGTACCTTTGCCCTCACATACGGAGGCACACATAAAAATTATTATCTCCTTGAATGCATCATTTTTCTCATAATAAGACTGAAGCTTCCCAGAGAAAATCAGATCAGTTTGGTTAGTTTACTTATTGATTCAGAAGGCTGTTGAAACAATCATGCTGGTAGCTTTCCAACCGGTTGATATCTCAGTGAGAGCTAGAAACTAAACAATTAAAGGCACCAAAAGAAAAAGACTATTGTACACTTCCTGCAGAGCTGAGAGGACAGAGAAATTCAGTAAATGGCAACCGCCCAGCAACCACCATAAACTTAAAACTACAAATATTTCCTCTTGCTCTACAGTTGTGTAATACACACACGTTCATTATGAAAGTAGCAAAATAATATGACTTAGCTAAATATATACTACTTGACTCTTATGTTGAAACAGAATAGTCAATATCTTATGATATTTCAGAGTATACAGAGTTCATGTCATAATTACATGACATTGGAGATTCTTAGTATAAGTGAGTTTGAGTGTTCACTGCTGAAAAATCAAAAAATAGAAACCTATAAATTGTATTTTCTTAAGAACTTGTACATTTTATTAAAAATAGTTTTATACATACTCTCAACCATATTTAGCTCATGAAATTATAAATATGTGAAGTCTTTGAATAAGTCAACCTCATAAAGATCAGAAGACCACTGTATATTTTTTTAATTTTTTATTATATCACCGTGAGACATACAATTACAAAGGTGTTCATAATTGGTTCTTGGTAATACAGTATTCCAGCACCCATCCCTCCACAGTGCCCCATTTCCAAGACCAATGTACCCCACCCCCTCCCACCCACCCCCAGGCTGCCTCAATAGCAGGTACCCCTGTTTCCTCTCTTTCTCTCTCTGTCTCTCTCTCTCTCTGTCTCTGCATCTCTCTCCCCTCTTCTTTTACACATTGTGGCTAGCCCTGCAGATATTTAGAGTTTATCACTTAAGTCTCTTTGTGTATATTCAATGGTGAGTTTTAATCTGCCATTACCATTTCCCACACTTAGTAAAGCACTGGTATCTATTTATATCCTATTAATGAATGCAGTCATTCTATATCTGTCCTTTTCCTTCTGACTAATTTCACTCAGCATGATAGTCTCCATGTCCATCCATTTGCAGGTAAATTTCATAATTTCATCTTTTCTGACAGCTGCATAGTATTCCATAGTGTAGATGAACCACAGTTTCTTTAGCCAGTCCTCTGTTCTCGGGCATTTAGGTTGTTTCCAGATTCTAGCTATAGTGAATAGCACAGAGATGAACAAAGAAGTACAGATAGTGTCTCTGCTATGTGTTTTTCGGTCTCTCAGGTATATTCCCAGGAGTGCTATTGCTGGATCAAATGGGAGCTCAATATCTAGTTTTCGGAGGAATGCCCATATTGCTTTCCAAAAGCACTGGACCAGTCGGCACTCCCTCCAACAGTGGATGAGAGTCCCTTTTTTCCCCACATCCACGCCAGCACCAGTTGTTCTTGCTGTGACCACTGTATATTTTTAAGTGTTAGTTTAGTTTAGCTCCCTTCCATTGGGAAATTTTCATTAAACACTATATTTCAAAAATTGCTATCAACATAATATATATACATACATAACTAGAATGGAAATTTGGAAGTTGTAGAATTAAGATTGTAACAGAAAGTAATGAATAAAGTAAAACTACCAATGGATTGACTCCTAATTTCAATGGCAAAATCAGTGAATTACTTTTAATAAATTTATATTATATTTAGAATTAAATATAAGGTGAAAGTTAGAAAATATGACTTTTTAATTATATATTCCTTGTTTAAATTTAAATTCCCACACAAACCATCAATTCCATCAATTTGAATGGTAATATTCTAGAATCAATGAAATTTAATACTAGTTTATATATAATGCTCCCACTGTAAAAATATCTGATGCAATTCACAATATAAACTTATACAAATTGAATGAGAATAAAATGATAAATATTGTTATATACAATATAAATGGAATACATATGAAATACATACCCAAATTAACCTACTTATTAATTTAATTTGACATAAAATTTCCATTAATTTTTATAAGAAAGAAGAAATACCAACTTCCACAAATTCATTCTTTTGTTATTATCTACTAAATGTATTATCTACTAAATATTCAATTATTATTGAATGTATTATCTACTAAAATATTCAATTCTAGACACTTAAAATGACTAGAATGTATTATCTACTAAAATATTCAATTCTAGACACTTAAAATGGCAAACATTTTGATATTTGTTTTCTTAATGTTAATTTTTTAAAAGCTATTTTATAAGTACCTTTTAAAAGCTACTTATCCCGGGAGGGATGGTGGGTTCTAGCCTTGGCCCGCCACCCCAGCAGAGCCTCGGAAGAAGCCAGAGGAGTCCCCACACCATGAGGGCCGCCATTTTCCACATCCAGACTCCCCTGTCATCAGAGCTCCACCCAACAGAAAAGCTGATCACAGCCCGGCTCATCGAGACCCACCCTGCAGCAGTCTTTTTCAAGCCCAGCCCAGGTATGCTGATCCAGAGACTAACAGACACGGGCACAGCTGCTATCGGCTCTCCCTGTGCCCAGCTGATCATGAGGTACCCAGGAGGGATGGCGGGTTCTAGCCCTGGCCCGCCACCCCAGCAGAGCCTCGCAAGAAGCCAGAGGACACCTCCACACCATGAGAGCTGCCATTTTCCACATCCGAACTCCCCTCTTGTCAGAGCTTCACCCAGAGTAAGAGTTGATTACAGCTCGGCTTCTGCGGCTGCTTGTGGCCACATGGTTCATCAATAAATGCTTGAGATCAGAGGTGACTACAAGAGTATCCCACCCGCATGGCAGAGCCTGGCAAGCTACCTGTGTTGTATTTGATATGCCAAATACCAGTAACAATTATAGACCTCATTCCCATAACCTGATGGAATGGTTTGAGGCTCTTTATGTTCCTGGAGCAAGCAGATGCCCTTGGGCTACACTAGCATGTGACAGGACATATGGAGATGCTACTGGTGCCAGCTCGAGCAAATCGATGATGAACGGGAAGACAAGTGATACAAGTGATACAAGTGATATTTTATAAGTGTAATTTTAAAAAGGAATGTATTTTAAAACCTGCTCTATCAATGTTGCACACTTACATTTTTATTTGTAGACAAATAACATTGTATTATAGTGTTACATTCTTTAGAATGAACCATAAGATATTAAATTGATTAAAGCCTTTATAATCAGAGATATTGCTGTATTCATAAGATTAACAAAAACATGAGGAAGTTCATTTGCTGTGACAATGAAACAATGGTCTTGAATCATGCTTTTTTTTGTGCTTTTTAATTTTATCAAGGCACTGTGATTTGCAGTTATTCATAATTGAGTTTTAGAGGTTGGAATATTCAGCACTGATCCTTCCAAGGTGAGCTTCTCTCCACCAGTATTCTAGGTTGCCTCCCATTTCTACCTATCCCTGTCAGTCTATGCTCTTGACAAGCACATTTTAAGTATCTTGCAAGCACCAGTTTAAGTTGGGCTGTTAAAGCTTGAGTCATGATTTCAGAGCCATTGACTCTGAGATTTGCATACTTTAACTCTGTCCTTCCATACCACCACTGATGTATCTGAATCTCATTGACCTGCATCTTGTTGCTTCTAATCTGCCTCTTCTCCCCACCCTCCACTCCCATTTCTTTCCTTCTCCTCTCTATAGTCTGGGACAAGGGTGAGCTGAGCATATCCCCAGTTATTCTAGTTATTCTAAATACCACAAATGATATTACCCTGTGCTTATTATTCTTCTGCCTTCATTTCACATGATAACTTCCAGTTTAATCCACGTTGTCATAAACTGTGTGATTTCAGCGTCCCTTACAGCTGCATAATATTCCAAAGGTTTTGCATATACCACAGGTCATGATCAACTTATCTGTCACTGAGCATCTAGATGTTGGATTTTCAAGTGTGAATCTAAGCATTATTAGTTAGGTGTTTTGACATTGCAATTTTTGTGTAATATCAATGACTAATTTTTTCTTTGCAAAGATAATTTTCATTGGAAAAGAGATAATGTGCTATATGGTATTAACTACATTTGAAATTCAGGCAAATAAATCCACTCATTTTTAAAAAGATGCCCAATTTTTAAATACATTTATCTGGTGAAACATATTGTTTATGTGGGAAAAGTCAAAATACTATAAAGAATATGTTTCATTAAATGAGATTCTCTCTGCTTGACTTAATTCAAATATGTTTAGGTTATTGCTCACAAACTAGTTTTCTTGCAAGCAACAGAAATAGAAAGATTTGTAATTTCCTTAGCTCAAAGTCAAATATGATATAAACTATCCACTTTATCCATCAACTCAGTCAGGGTTTTGAGTGAGTGGAATTGTTCATTTTCCTTGAGGTAGTTGGGACTGAAAGAAAAGACACAAATAAACTTTTTCTCCCATGAATTTAACCTCTATGCATTTACCAGCTATGTACAAAGCATGTAAAAATTCCAACTGAAAAATAAACTCTGCAACAACTAAAGGTTTTGCTTCCAAGAAAACAGAAGTAATTGCATCATTCAAAATGAAGTATAAAATTCATACACTTAACCATGAGCACAGTATATGTCCTGGATTTATTTTTAATATCTTCTCCCATAGCAACTTTTACCAAATTAAGTTAAAATGCCTTTGCTTGGGCATCTTTATTTTATCTTTGTAATCTTGCCAGGAAAAATAGAGACAAATGAATATTTTGTGGTGGTAGTAGTAGGGGAACTTCAAAAAATATGCAATGTTCCTTTATTTTGATGGCCTGTACTTTATTTAAATATGGAGTGTTTTGGTTTTGTTTTAAAGAGAGGATTAGTCTCACTATAAGTTCGTCTCCATTATTGAAAAATAAATATTTCACTGCAATAAAAATTAAAAATCCTTTTTCAGAGAGGTTCAGGGAATCAGCTCTAACTGATTATACAATGATCTGTCGTGAGGCCAAACGTTCACTTGTGAATCAGCAAATTATCATTATATTGTCTAATCATTAATCCTCTTGGACTAGTTAAGATAATTGTATATAAAAAGACGACATTTTCATTGTACTATCTTTGTTGTAACTGAACACACAATACTTGAGGTTGTATTGTAATTTTCTTGCATGTAATGTATGATATTATATGACTAATAAACACAAACCTAGTAGTGGCATAATCTACAGTCTTCTCTTGTCTTATTTCTGTGAACACAGTAACTGGCTAGTTGAAAAACACATATCCCAGGTAAGTGTTGCAGATGAGCAAATAAACAGGATGAAGAGGGCTTTTTCCCTTCAGGAATTAATTTTTTGAACTAGGGTCTATTAAGTGAAACAGCCAAGACTCCTTCTAGAACTACTAAGCTTAATGAAGAGAAATAAATCTTCTGATGGTGAAGTTGATAGTTGTACAGTAGTGTGGGGTAGAGAATAATTGTAGACTTATTTCTATATGTGTGTTCTAACCCCCTGAAGCACCATATTGTAAATCAATGCAAAAAAGTACTAAAAACCCCCTGAAGCACCATATTATTGTAAACCAACGAAAAAAGTACTAAAAACTTAATTGAAAAACGGAAGAATGCAACTATATTTTTTCTAAAAGATTAAGCAAATAGTCAAATCCCATCTACTTAATAAAATTGAGTTTAAAGTCTTATACAGTGAAATTCTTTACAAGAAACACAAAAGTCTTTGAGGGTAAAAGAGCAAGCTTCAAGTTGTTAGGTTTGAGTGTGTGGTTATGTATTCATTATTGTCATTACCAACAAACATACAAGGACTTTAGGATATGGTTATCCTAACACTATAACACAGCTATACAATATCTCAGATTTACATTGGGAACTCCAAATCAAATAGTTAAATGACTCATAAATGGAACTAGTTTTTAATTTAAAATAATGCTTACATTTTCTGTATGTGCCACTAATATGTGCAACTTTCTGAAGCAGCAACTTTTTCTGCTGTCAAAAGTTCTGAAGGTGTTCTCTTATCTGGCAATACCCTCAGATGTCATCTAATGGGCTTTAAAACTCCTTGTGACTATTTCACAATGTATTTTTATTCACTTATTCTACTATTTATGAACAGTTGGGTTGTTCCCAATTTTACGGTATATTATTGTGGGGCAGAGGCACTAGCTGTGCTCAGGCTTACTCCTGGCTCAGTACTCACAGCTGTCCCGTGGAAGTCTCAGGAGACACCCCACTGCTGAACTGTCTCTCCAGCCCCTGTTTCTATTGTTAAACTATCCGAACAACGTTAGTACATAACATCGTGTGTGGTACACATGCATATACATACACACATATATAAATAGATGTGCATTTTTCCTGGCTGCATATCACTGGATGGAACACTGGTAAATTAACATCCAAAGATATTTTTAAGAAACTAATTTATTTCCTCTCCACCAGAGTGTGAAAGAGTTCCAATGCTCTACATCCTTGTCAATAACTGATACCATCCATATTTAGCAATTGCAACAATTTGTGTAGTATACTGATATCATTATTTGCCTAATTTTCATTTATTTAAAATGAATTACGTAGCATATATTATAACCTCATTGGCATTTGGAAATGCCCTCTTGTGAATTGCATATTGTTTGTCTGTTAATAGACCATATTCCGTTGTCTGTTCACTTATAGTTCTCAGGCAGCAGTCCTGCAATGGTTAAAAATACTGGAATTGTCTTTTCCTGCTCTGAGCCTTAACTTTTTAATGGCCCCTGAATTCCTTCCCCGCTCCCTTAGTCTATCTCTATGGCAGGCACTTTAGCTTTTCTCTTTCTCTCCTTCTGTCTCTCTCTCTCCTTCTCTCTCTCCCTCTCTTTCTCTATCTCGCTCCCTCCCTCCCTCTCCCTCACTCCATTCTCTTACACATTGAGCCTTGTGATCACTTGATCACTTGAATCCAGTTATTCATCGATTTGCTCAAGCGGGTGCCAGTAACATTTCCATTGGACCCTATCACGTGCCAATGTAGCCCAATGGCATCTGGTTGATTCAGGAATATGAAGAGCCTCAAACCGTTCCTTCAGGGTCTTTACAAGGAAGTCTGAGCCTTGTGATACATACATTTAGTGGTTATCATGTATATCCCTTTGCCTACATTCAATGCTCAATTCTAGTCTGGCATTACCATTTCCAGCAATTATTTGCACACTGGCCCCTTCTCTGCCTTACTTAAACTCTGACTCCTACACACTTGCAGAAGATTCTACCCACTGAAAAGACCTCCTGATCCATGTTTTGCCTGGCCTTGGGTATTAGTATCATACTATTTTTTTATATCCCTCAATGAAATGCAGTCATTCTATATCTATCCTTTTCTTTCTGACTAGTTTCATTCAACATGATCCTCTCCATGTCCACCCATTTATAGGCAAATTTCAAAACTTCACTTTTCCTAGCAGCTGCATGGTATTCGATTGTGTAAATTTACCATAGTTTCTTTATCCAGTCTTGTATTCTTGGGTACTCAGGTTGTTTGCAGATTCTGGCTATTGTGAATAGTGCTGCTAATATTTCCTTTTTTAACTTAGATATCCCCTTGACCCAGCGTTAGTTACTGAAAAGACTCTTTCTCTCTGTATTTCAATATGCACATGCTGTAATTCAGATAAACACACATACTTGACTATTTCTTTTAATCTCTTCTATTTGTCTTTGAGCACTGCTGTAGCTACCATAAATTTTTCAATGTTTTCAGGTGTCTAAAAGAATAAGGTTTCTAAACTTCATCCTCAGGACTTACTTTACTATTATTTCCCTTTACATTTAAATTGTAGAATCAATTTGTTAATTTATACAGAAATGGCCTTTCAATGAATACAAAGTGTTGCCTGCTGGGAATAAGACTATTGAGAGACTATTGAAAGTTGAGCAATCAAAGATACTTTAAACTGGAGGAAGCCAATGCTACAGAGCCTTGAATGTTAGTTAAGGAATAAATACTTTATTTGGTGGACATTGGGGAAGCGTCAACGATTTTAAAGCAGGGAAGTCAAATAATGGAATCTGGATTTTTGAATAACCTCCAGGTAGCAGCATCCATGCTCAATTCTGTGCACCAGATTTCCCAGACACCTACCTTAAAAGTTGGGCATAGTCATATTAGGTGCTGGGGGGAAAAGGTGGTGCTTTTGGCAACATCGGCATCAGAAGCTGTTCTATGCTCCTAGGAGCAGCGACCTAGAATAAATCCCACATGCCAGAACCAACACAGCCAGCTCTGCGCTCCTCCATGAGGCATCACTCACAGTTAGCCCAAACCTCTGTGTGAGGGACAGGAGAGCTCTACCCTCTCTGTTTATGTCTAAAGGGGAAACAGAATTCCCTGCAGTATCAAGAGGATGTGAGCCGTGCCTGTCTGAAGCTCTGCCACTTGCATTCTGTCGACATGTCATCCCTCCCACTTCCTCAAACTCTCAGGATGAGGCAAAGAATATACCAAAATTGATGCAGAATTCACACGTCAAAAGACACACTAGTGAAATGAAGCACATACTGAACAAGAGCTTATTAGAAGGATATTCAGCCATGCTCAAACGCCTTCTCCTCCAACTCTGACCCAGATAAGCAGGAGCAATCAGGCAGTGCTACAAAGGACAGACAGTGCTGCCAGAAGTTGCATTTAAAGTTTCATGTGCACTTTAAAGCAAGTGAAAGGAAAATGCTGAGAAGAGAAAAATGGAAATATTAATGATCCCTTAGCTGAAAGAGATGACATGAACTAGTCGCATAAATTAGATTCATATCAAGATGCCTCAGAGCCTTTGCCACCCGGGTTTATGAGATCATGGGATCCAGGCTGTGTTGGGGTCAGTGGAATATTTCTGTAGGTTCTGTCAATATTCCTCATCTTAAATAACGCTTTGTTCGCTAGGTATCATGGCACTGGTTGAGGATGTCATTTACAGAAGCAGAACAGACTGGAGCAACTGGAAGTCTAGAGAACAGTTAGTTTCCTTGTACTTCAATGTTGCTTGCCTGAGGAAGACTTTTCCCAATGTCATTGCTGTTAGGTTCTCACCAGTGAATGTTAGTTTAGTTTCTAGTTCTAGCTTCTCCCTAGCTATGGGCTCTGTGACCCATGTATAAAGGACTTGGGCAAGCCACAGACATCAACATCTCTGACTCATATAGGCTTTATACCAAGGCCATTTGAGCCTCTCAGCCTTGACAGAGAAACACCGAAGAACACACAGGAATGAAGGCAGTGTGCAGACTCTGTTCAGAATGTGCCCAGCACAGCTGTGTTGCAGTTTTCTCATGAAACTAGACGTGTGCTTCTTCAGAGCAAAAGGAAAACAGCATGCTGAGAGAAGCAAGGGAGCTAAAATAGACAGGATTGAATACTTCCTAAAGAAGCTATAATGCAATCTTCATAATTATTATTACTGCTATTGTTATTATAAAAACATTCACAATTTCACTGGTCTCTGTTTTGGATTTGGGTGTTTATTTTGGGGTTATACCTGACGATATTCAAGGTTTATTCCTAACTCTGTGTTCAGGAATCATTTCTGATGGGTACCAGGGATTGAACCCAGGTCAGCTGCATGCAACGCAAGTGCCCTACCCACTGTACTATTACTCTGGTCCCCTAATACGTATTTTTAACCATTCTGTTTGGAAGGTAGGGAACCACTGTTTGAGCTTTCTGAATGCTTGGGATTAATAACAGAACCAGTCAATGGTAATAAGGAGAGAAGGATGAAGGAACATCAGGGGAAAAGGCAAAGTTACAATTATGAATAATTGAGTTGAACTTTTAGTGGTAAAATTAGCATAGTGTCTAAGTGTCTGGGTGTGTAAATATATATAATTATATATACATATATATTCAAGGATACACATTTGAAACACTTTAAAATGCAATATGACTGTAATTTTTTTAAATCAAGTTATAAAAAGGAGGGTACAGTGATAGGGAAGAAATCATTCCATTCTGTCCATCCAAAAAGCCTGAGACATTGTATCCTGGGAAATTCCAGTGTGGACTCATAGAAATGGCTGAGTTAGTTTGTTGGGTCCTGACCCTCTTGTAAGAGTGACAACACAGATAGTCTTGGTTGAGTCGCAACAAGGGCTATTTGCCTAGATTGCGGCTTCTCCATCACTGTTTTTATCTCATCCCAGCTGTCTGTCCCAAAGCTCTGAGCTAAATGATCCCTATGTACTTAAAAATTTAAAGAGTCTTGAAGGTCACTCTATTTAAGTGCCTTCCAATGATCAATAATTTGTTAATAAATATATTGTGAACATTCACTGAGAGAAAAGCATGTAGTCATTGCAAGAGATGATATTAATCCTTAGCCTCATTTAATCTTCACAGCCACTTTATCAGTCAGAACTAGCACAATCCCATTTTATGGATGAGAAATTCAGACAGGTATTTATATTCTCCATATTAAACCCAGGTAGTAAGTTTTCAAAACTCGGGCCGGAGCAATGGTCCAGCGGGTAGGGTGTTTGCCTTGCACGCAGCCGGCCCATGCCGGCCCGGGTTCGATCCCCAGCATCCCGTATGGTCCCCGAGCACCATCAGGAATAATTCCTGAGTGCAGAGCCAGGAGAAACCCCTGAGCATTGCCATGTGTGACCCCAAAAAAAAAAAAAAAGTTTTTCAAAACTCTTAACTTCCATGTCGCACAACTCCTTTAAACAATTATTTTCCATCCTGATAGGAATATCTAGGATTGAAAAAATAAAAGTATGGCCTGGAACAATAGTAATGTGGGTAGGTCTTTTGCCTTTGCATGTGGCCCACTGACATCCCATATGGTCCCCTTAGCACCTCTTGCAGCAGCCTCCGAGCATAACCAGATGTTGTCCAAAAAGCAAACAAACAAAAAAAAGGAAATAAAGGTAAATAGGGGCTAAAGGTAAAAAGAGTATCTATCTGTATAGCAAAAAAAAAAGAATATTCATCCATTAAAAGTTCACGTTATCGTTGAATAAGCTTGGGTGGTCACTTGTCACTTGTCTTCCCATTGTTCATCAATTTGCTTGAGCGGATGCCAGTAACATCTCCATTCATTGGGAAGGAGGTCCATTATTGTTGCTGTTTTTGGCATATCGAATACTCCACAGGTAGCTTGTCAGGCTCTGCTGTGGCTTTGGGTTCATCCCAAGGGGCCCAGTCCTTTTCTATGTCAGACCATCAACCATCCAGGGCCCATGGGGCAGAGCCCTGAGTGTAGACAAGCCTGAAAAACATACATCTCATATACTCATTTCTCATTTGTACAATTATTTCATTCTCTTTTTAAAAATATTTTATGTACTTTTGACAGAATAAGTTAAACATAAATTAATTAGTGAGAACAATATACCTGGAATATTAGGAGTTATTAATTTTTTTTTACTATTCTGCTCTGCTTATAATTTTATATTAATTTATCTTTCAGAGTCAAAGGGAAGCATGTATATGGTTTTCATGAATGAAACTATAAAGTGATACAGATTAAGTTATTCCAAATAACATATGTTTTATGTGCTCTGAGAGTTCAGAAAAAGAAAAAAAATCACTTCTGTCAAAGTTAGTCTGGAAAAATAAGATCAAGCAGGTAAGACAAAGTAAATATGGAAAGGAAATTAGTGGATAATAAAGAACATCAGAGGCAGAGGGATTCTCAAGAGATAAATAGGATAAAAGGAATGACTTGTACTAAAAATATGGCAACAGATGCCAAAAGAATCACGGTTGCTAAGTCTCACCAAGTCAAGGCATAATTTACAGGTTTGGTTGTGCCTGGATACATAATGTTGAACCTATCAATCATCTGAACAACATGAGCAAATTCCTGCTGTGTCCCTTGGGAAAATGATCTTGCAACCATCCTTCCCTTTATCTGTTAGTACAACTTCCCAGTTCCTCTGTTCCTTTAGGCCTTTAAGTCTCTGGGGTGTGAATCACTCTGAGCCTCTTGCATTTGCTATGTTTCATGCCTGGTTCACGACTCACTGAATAAAATCAAGAAAGATCTATAGAATTGACTTTCTTGATCTTGATTTTTTTTTGCTTTTTGGGTCACACCTGTCAGTACTCATGGGATACTCCTGGCTTGACACTCAGGATTTACTCCCATTGGCACTCAGGGGACCATATGGGATGCCGGGGGAATCGAACCCAGGTCGGCTGCTTGCAAGGCAAATGCCTTACCCGTTGTGCTATCGCTCCTGCCCCTTGATTTTTTTTTAACACTCTGAAGACATATATCTCAGTGTCAGTATCCATATCCCTGCTTCCAGGGACCAACATCCACAAGCAATATTTAGTGTTCAATCAACTAGCATCAGCATTAGGCATAATTATCAGATCCAGAAAAAAGAGACAAAAAAATACAAGAAGATTTAGTCTCCTCATTCAAAAAGCTAATAGGCCAGTGTAAAGCAAGGAAAATTAAGACTGCCTCTGCACTAGCATAATAATCAAAATTCTAAGTTTAGGGCAAGAGTGATAGTACAGAGGGTAGGTCATTTACCTGGCACATGGTTAACCAGGGTTCGATTCTTGGGATCCCATATGGTATAAACCCTTGAGCACTACCAGAAATAATTCCTGAGTGCAGAGCAATGAGTAACCTCTGAACATTGCGAGGTGTGACCCAAAAAAGCCAAAAAATTAAATAAATTCTAGGTTTTAGTGCCACACTGCCCAAGTTTTACCCCTAACTCTTCTACTGACATATTCTGATATTCTGAAATTATAAAATTGATCTGATCATGATCGAATCCCGAGATTTGCCGAGGGCGAGAACATTTCCATGGACCTATCACGGCCAATGTAGCCCAATGGCATCTTTGATTCAGGAATATGAAGAGCCTCAAACCGTTCCTTCAGGGTCTAACAAGGAAGTCTGACCATCTGAGGTGGGTGGCCACGTGATCTTTGACATCCCGGGATCCAGTCGGATTCATAAGGAAAATCAGTCAAATATGGCTGTCCAGTCAGACCAAATGTATTGATCTTCTGCAGCATCAGATCCCAATATATTCCTGCCAGGTGTGCTGAAGTACAGACAGTCATTTTAGTCCCTGTTTGGCCCTAGGACACCGTGAAATTTTATCAGCCTTTTCCTTCATTGCGTTAAGGGCTCTCGGGTCAGGAAAATAAAACATTTTTGTTACATTATATCGAAACCATTGACAGCTCCGGCTGGACTATATTCTCATTTGGGGCTCTCAGAGGGTGGGTGATATTTTGGTGTTGATTAGGCCGCGAAGCTGGTTTCTGCTGGGTGTCCGAATATAAAATTAATGGTTATATTGTTTCAGATAATATTTTAATATTTTAGAATGCCTCTGCATAGAATTTAGTCTTATACAACGAGAAACCAAAGCCTAATCAAGATCACTTGCATCACTTGTCTTTCCATTATTCATTGATTTAATCGAGCAGGTCCAATAAAATCTCCATAAATCCTGTTGTGTGCTAGGATAGTCCAAAGGCATCAGCTCACTCCAGGAACACCAAGAGCCTCAAACCATTCGTATCATGGCAATGAGGTCTATAATTGTTACTGGTTTTTGGCATATCAAATATGACATTGGTAGCTTGCCAGGCTCTGCCGTCTGGGTGAGATACTCTCCATAGTAGGCTCTCAGTTTGTGCATTTACTGATGAACCTTGTGGCCATGCTTAACAGAAGAGATAGGCTTTTCTCTTGGATGGAGCTCTGATAAGCTATGGAGTCCGGATGTTTGAAAATGGCTGCCCTCATGGTGCCGGGGTTCCTCTGGCATCTTGTGAGGCTCTATTGGGACAGCGGGCCAGGGCTAGAACCCGCCTTCTGTCCCAGGCACCTCATAATCAGCCGAGCACAGGGAGAGCTGGTAGCAGCTCTGCCCCCGTTTACTTGTGTCTCTGGTTCAAGCTTGTCTCTGCTTGAACCAGTCACACCTCACTGCACAGTAAGATGGTTCCCGTATATCCTTCAGTGGAGGGAAACCCAGATCCATGGAGATTTGTGGACTTAGTCAAGATACAGCACGGAAAAACTTCTACTGATGGTTTAGGGCAGTAACTGGAGAAACCAAGACTCGGGAATCACGCCTACTGTGCACCCAAGAATCAAGAGTACATCTATGCTCAGGCACACTCAGGTCAGCTTTATGTAACTGCTGTCATTCTGACTGATGGAAATGACTGCTGTCATTCTGACTGATGTCATTCTTTAACTGCTGTCATTCTGACTGATGGAAATTACCACAAATAGTGATTGGCCAAAGTTCAATTATAGATGACCTTTGGGTTCACTTTTTCTAAGAGTGGACATATATCTTTGCATATCCCAAGGGGCACTGGAAAACCAATAACCTCATGACCCTAGATTTTAGTCAAGATTCAAGATGACTCTATCTTGGGCTCAGAGAGAAGCACAGCAAGTAGGGTCTTTGCTTTGCATGTGGCTGATCTGGTTCATCTACATCCCAAATGGTCCTCGTGCAAAGCCAGGTGTGGACTCTGAGCACTGCCAGGTGTGGCCCTAAAACAAGACAAAGTAAACAAAAAATGAGGACTCCATCTTTGTTTTACTTTTTTGGTAGTTTTTTTTTACTACATATCAATCTCTTTTTTTGTTTGTTTGTTTTGTTTTTGTTTTTGTTTTGAGTTTGAGCCTGGCTGTGCTCAGAGCTTACTCCTGGCTCTGCAGTCAAGGATCACTCCTGATAATGCTCAAAGAACCATATGAGACGCCAGAGGTTGAACCCCAGTCCGCAGTATGCAATGCAAATGCTCTTCCCATTGTATTATCAGTTCAACCCTAAGTGTCAAACTTGTTTCCAGTTACCAGTAAAAACTATCTGATTACTTTAAAATAAAAACTACCATTATGTGGACACTGCACAAGATAAGTTAGGTCAGTTAAGCTCCTGGACAGAATTCTTCACTTGATAGTTAAATCTTTTAATCTTCTCCTGATTTTTTGCATATGTTGCCTTCTAGGTTGAATTAATGAACAAAAGGAATGTTGAAACATTACTTTATCCACTATACTAGATTAGCCTGACATGTTATGCTTAGAAGAAGAAGAAACTAGTAGAACAGAACAGATTCCTGACTTTTGCAATGCAGCAGGTCCTAAATGCAGCAGGAAAGATAGGAAGAGGAGCCTCTGTGTGTCCGGCATCAGAGAGGCGGGAGAAGGCTTCCATGTCCCTTGGAGGACTATGCTTCCAGTGCATCACAAATCCATCTAGTTCCCTCTTATAATCTCTTATTTATAAACTTCCTTTCTTTCTCGGGGGAAACACATTAGAAACTGGAAAATAAACAGATAGTTAAATAACTACCATCATGGGAAACGACAAAGCAATTAAAGAAGGGGACCTTTGATTCATCTCTATCATCAGCTCTTGGCTCTGGTTACAGATATGTCAGAAAAGGCAAGACTGAGCAATGGAGATGCCCTTAATTTTTAAATTTTTTTTAAATTGAATCACCATGAGATACACTGTTACAAAGTTGCTCATGATTGGGTTTCAGTCAAAGAATGATGCAGTGCCCATCACTTTACCAGTGTAAATTTCTCCACACCAATGGTATGGAATTTTCCTTCAGGAAAGAAAGGAAGTCATTATGACTGCAGCTGGGGCTAATACAGCCATAACTCATTTATTTCTTTTCCGGGAAACAGTCGGAGGGAAAGGCATTTCAGAACTCTGGCAAGTGTGGCTCACCTCCACTTAGGTCAGCCCCTCAGTCTGTGCTTGCTATAAACTGAGTCAAATGCTTTTCTTTTCTTTTTTATTTTGTCTCTTTGGGGGTCACAACCAGCAATGCTCAGAGTTGGTCCTTGCTCTGCATTCAGCAATGGTCAGGGAACCATACTGGATGCCCAGAATCAAAGCCAATGCTCCCAAAGCAAATATTCTACCCACTATATTGTCTCTCCAGCTCCATGAATCAAAAGTTTTTAATCCTCTCCAGTATGTAGGAAATAAAGCACATGACCTCATGGCCAAAATGGCTAGAAGCAGAGCATGATCCAGAGATTACATCTTAAGTTTCTCATTGATGATATATCTTGGAAGAAACCACACTTGAATCAGCCTAATTCACATGAAGTTACAGGAAAATTAATGAACAAAGGAATGTTGTTCATTCCTTTTGAGGAATGAACATGAGGGCAGAAACACATTCCTGCCCTCAGCAGAAAACCAGTACAGAAGGCCTGAGAAATTGATACGCAAGTCACTCTCTGGCCATGAGTCAGTTTTCTTCTCCAAGCAATTAGCAATTACCAGCATTTATTCAGTGAGCAGAATTCAAGCAGACAGACGCTGACAATCCATCATTATCACAACAAAAGAGCCACAGCTTTTAGCCTCCCAAGAGGAAGCAAGATTTTCAGAACTTTCAAACTCACACTGCTCCCAGACCTATGATTTATTTCATTATCCATCTTAAAAATAAATCATAAAGTTCAGCCATTTACTTGTGAGGACCTGGTCACAGATAATCTCTCCAGAGCCACATACAGCTAGAGAGCTCTGAGACTGCTGAGCCCATAGAGGGTATGACCTCTACATCTGCTACTGGGCTACCTTCTGGAAGAGGGTACCTTTTGCCCATCCTCAGCTGCCTGGTACTCCTTTCCCACTTCCTTATCAGTCAGCTGCTATGATAAAATCTATTCTTTGCTACAGTAAAGACAAAAAAAAGCGAACAAATGACCTATGCATGGTGCTAGGTTTTAAGTGCCACACCTACAGATTGGTTAGAGCATCGGCTGTGGAATCAATGTCAAACTGGAATCAAATCTAAACCAACTCCTATAGTATATGCCTAATACTTTGCCTTAAGGATACACCTAAATTAAAATTTTTAAATGTTCATGAACATCTTTGTAATGTCTATCTCATGGTGATTCAATTAAAAACATTTAAATTAAAAATATATGAAAATATGTATTTCAGGCAATTGGTAATTGAAAGAGAGCATGCATCCTTAAATTAAAAAAACTCATAAAACAAAAATGGAGTTTATTCTATAATGATACAGGATAAAAGGACATGTATCAAGAGGATCTACAAATTATAAATACATATGCACCCAACAGAGTAGCAACTAAATGTATAAAGTTAGGGTCAGTTAAGCTCCTGGACAGAATTCTTCACTTGATAGTCAAAACTTTTTAATCTTCTCCTTCCCATATGTTGTCTTCTAGGTTGAATTAATGAACAAAAAGGAATATTGAAACATTATTTTATCTACTATACTAGATTAGCCTGACATGTTATGCTTAGAAGAAGAAACAAGTAGAACAGAACAGATTCCTGACTTTTGCAAATAAAAAGGAAAGAAAAAGACTGGGAAGAGATTGTTAACAAAATGTTAACAAAATGTAGGAGAACCATACAATGTGATGGAAGAATACTCCAGTACCCTGCTTTATCACTTGTATCACTATTGTATCACTTGTCTTCCCACTGATCATCGATTTGCTCAAGCAGCTCCAGTAACATCTCCATTCATTGGGAATGAGGTTCATTATTGTTACTGTTTTTGGCATATCGACTACACTATGGGTAGCTTGCCAGTCTCTGCCATGGCTCTGGGTTCATCCCAGGGGGCCCAGTCTTTTTCTTTTTGTTTTTGCTTTATATGGGTCATACTAGCGACACTTCGGCAGAGCCTGGCTAGCTACCATGTCATATTTGATGTGCCAAATACCAGTAACAATTATAGACCTCATTCCCATGACCTGATGGAATGGTTTGAGGCTCTTTATCTTCCTGGAGCAAGCAGATACCCTTGGGCTACACTAGCATGTGACAGGACATATGGAGATACTACTGGTGCCCGCTCGAGCAAATCGATGATGAACGGAAGACAAGTGATACAAGTGATATTTTATAAGTGCAATTTTTTTTAAAAAAGAATGTATTTTACAACTTGCTCTATCAATGTTGCAAACTTACTTTTTTTATTTGTAGACAAATAACATTGTATTATAGTGTTACATTCTTTAGAATGAACCATAAGATATTAAACTGGTTAAAGCCTTTATAATCAGCTCCCTGTGCACGGCTGACCATGAGTGCCAGGAGGAAAGGAGGGTCTAGCCCTGGCCTGCCATCCCAGCAGAGGTTCATTAATAAATGCACAAGATGAGAGCCTACTAATATTCCACCCACACAGCTGAACCTGGAAAGCTATCCATGTTGTATTTGATATGCCAAAAACCAGTGTCAATTATAGTCCTCATTCCCATGACCTGAAGGAATGGTTTGAGGTTCTTCATGTTCCTGGAGCGAGCAGATACCCTTGGGCTACAATAGCATGTGACAGGATGTATGGAGATATTACTGGTACCCACTCGAGCAAATCGATGATCAACGGGAAGACAAGTGATACAAGTGAAGTGATACTAGCGACACTCAGGAATTACTCCTGGCGGTGCTTGGGTGACCATACGGGATGACGGGATCGAACTTCGGTCAGCCGTGTGCAAGGCAAATGCCCTACCACACGCTGCTATCGCTACCACATGCTACCACATGCTACCACACACTACCACATGCTACCACACGCTACCACATGCTACCACATGGCTGCTATCGCTCCAGCCCCCAGTCTTTTCTATATCAGACCATCAACCATCCAGGGCTCATGAGGCAGAGCCCTGGGTATAGACAAACCTGTCTCCTGTCTGCCACCTACCGACACATCCGGGCACAGCAATCACACCTGCAACACTTCCAGGGGCAGGTCATTATCGCTCCCACCCCCACCGCCAGCACCTCCAGGGAGTAATTCCTGAGCAGAGAGCCAGGAGTAAACCTTGAGCATCACCGGTGTGACCTCGTTACTTTAGACTGAAGTAAGAATAAAAGTAGATGACTTAAAACAAAAGAAGCATGTAACAAGTTCAAAACCATAAATTCATCTTTGTTTAGAATAAGTTTTACAATCTTTTCTTAACTAAAAACTAGTTTCAATTAAATGAACACTGTAGTACCAGTTAAGGAGGGCAACTGGTAGGAATAAAAGGGAGGGAGATCCCAAATCGTAGCTTACAAATCCTGTAAAGACCACCATCATTATTAGGTCAGTCTTCCTGGTGTGTTTCTACTCATAGAAGTAAAAATTCCAAGACTGTCATCAAAAAGACAGAAACAAGAAGCCGCCAAGCAAGCCTTGATGAAGGGGCTGCTCCTTACAAGCCCCTGAAGCCCAAGCGGTGGGTTTATCTCGCTGCGTCTCTGCAATGACCCTAGTGAGCTCATTCTGTCACTGTCCCTGCTACTCAGGACCACCCAGCAGGGGACAGACAGCCTGCACTGGGCATAGACTGCCCCAGCCTCACGCATTTCCTGCAGGGCCTCAGAATTAAAAACACTAGTTACCGGGGTGGAGCGAGGCCGACCTAGGTCCAAGCCCCAGAATCCCATAGGGTCCCCTGAGCACCACCAGGAGTAACCCCTGAGCATGGCCAGATGAGACCCAAAGAACAAAAACTAAAGCTTGAGTGTGATCTACCCCCACACTGAGGCCTTTGTCCCGCATATCAAATTGGCCACTAGGGGTCAAAGCATTTACAGTGGCGATAGGCATTGGTGTTACAAAGGGTATGGCCAAACAGCGACTGCCATAAACTGACCGTAGATCCACAAAGTCCAGCAAAATACAGTAAATTCCAGAAACACTTAACCACCCACGGGGCGTTTTATTTTCAACTGCATCCCATTGGAGAGGAGGGACCGATCCCATTACCCACCCTCAGGATGCAGAAAGCAAACCCTGCTTTATATAATGGATAAATCTTCTGACCAAAAATCCAATAAGCAAACAGTGAGCATAAATAGTATGATAAATCTGACAAACTTTGCAGAAAACCATTCCATCCAAAAAATAGAAAGAACACTATGTTTAAATATACAACACATTCTCTAGGATCGATTGCATTAAGTCACAAAACAGTCTTGGAGATTTAATAAGATTACAGTGGCACCCCAAAACAGAAACAAAAACTCAATTTAAGAAGATTAAAATAATAAGAAGTTTCTTATTTAAACAACTGTGCTATGACTGAAAATCAATAGTAGGAGGAAAATCGGAAAATTCACAAATATGTGAAAATGAAGCATCATTCTCCTAGCAAACCAATGGGTCAAAAAGGACATCAGCAACAAAATTGTAATGGAGATATAAATAAATATGATAATACAACATATCAAAACTTGTGGATATAACAAAAGCAGTTCTAAAAGAACACTTTATAGGGATAAATGTTCTTATTAAGAAAAAACTATTCCAAATAAAAGCCTAGTTATACCTCAGTGAATTAAAAAAAATGACTAAAGCCAACCAACATAAGCAAATGGAGGAAATAACAAAGGTCCAAATGAGAAACTAGAAAAACAACAAAAAAAAATTAAAGATGCTAAGAGTTGTTTTTTAAAGAAATAAACTTTTAACTAGATGAAGAAAAGAGAAAAAATAAATGACAAATGAGTCATTGCAGAAAACTTCACCTAAACATAAAGAAATTAGACTACAAATGCTATATAGAAATAGATAGGGTAGCCTAAAAGAATCTTGAACATTTCTAGAAACATACGATCTATCAATACTTAATTGGAAGAAATAAAAAAAATCTGAGTAACAATAGAATGAATCAGTAGTTAAAAAAAAATCCTCTCAATTACAAACGATCAAGATCTGATGGTTTCACTGCTGAAAACTACCAACAATTCAAGGAAAATTAACAGAAATTCCTCTCATACTCTTGCCAAAGAGAGAAATTATACTTTCAAACTCATTTTACAAAGCCAGAATTACCCGAATGGTAAAGTAAAACAAAGACACATGAGAAAAGGAAATTAAAGGCCAGTTTCCTTGAGTAAAACAGATGTAAATATTCCCAACAATTTGTAACAAAATAAATTCAATAGTGCATTGAAGAATTCATATATTATGATGGAGCAGGATTTATCTCTATATTACAAAGATGTTTCAGTCATAAGAACCAATGTGATAAACAACTTTATAAGAAAAAAAGCAAAATCACATGACAATCTCAGCAGAAAATGATTGTCATGATTTTGAAAACTTCAATAGTGTGCATATAAAGACTATGCCCCAAGACAATAAATGCTATATACGTTAAACCCACAGTTGACATCACACTCAAAATTGAAAAGCTGAGAACCTCATCTTTAAGGTCGGGAGCTCTAAAGGACAACCACAGTGGTCACTTTTATTTAATGTAATATTGAAGTCCTTATCAGAGTAATTAGGGTTATCAGGGAGCAGAGGAAAGCATCAAATCAGAAAGAAAAGGGCTAAATTGCTTCTGTTTGCAAATGATATGGTTTTTACACTTGCAGGAGCAATGTTGGGCTCGGCCTGGGGCTGAGTCAGTTCCATGGGTTGCTTCCACATGGGGCCGGCCGAGCAGCACAGCTGTGGGTCTGAAGTGGATGGGTCTGGAACTCTTCTGTGGTTGCAAATTAGCTGAGTCTGGCATGGGTGGGTCTCTCTCTTCCAGGGCAACTGGCATGGAGTTTTGGGCCCTGCCCTTTCCTCCGCCTCCATGCCAGTTATCTAGATTGGGCACAGCTCCTCTTTATACCCACTGGACCCAGAGTGGGACAGTTAGAATTTACCAGAAGACTACCACCCTGGCTACCTTGAGACTATCATTTAAGATTATAGGAAGACTCATACTAGTTTGCCCTCAAGCAGGCGAGTGTGACCCTTTCAGTATACAGATAACAAGATACTCAGAATCACACTGGTACAGAAAATAAATAAGAAGAATCTAGATGGTACTCACAAGGTCAATTGTGAGTACCATCTAGATTACATGAAGCTCATGAAATTAAGATGTATTATTTCATACCAGTCCCCCCCTATCTCTCCAGTGTTTTTCATAAGAGATCATCTTGGAAGAAGGGATTAGTCCTTGGCATAATCATTTGTTTAGTCCTGAAGTAGGGTGTGGCACCACCCTTCAACACTCTTCTACTATCTAGAAGCTGTTCAGAGTTCTTTGCTGACAAGATCTTCCCTGAAGTTAGGATTACTTTTGTGTATATAAGGGGACTGATTTGAGGTACTTTCTCCTCTTTGGTGGGGCTCCTCTCTGGTGGGATCCACTTTGGTGGAACTCTAGTGGGATCCTCTTTGGTAGCAGTCTTGGGCTCTCGTATGTGGTCTAAGTTCTGACCAGAGCTAGAGGTTTTCCATTATATTGGATTGTGGTGGTAGAGCTTGTTGTACTATTAAAAGCCTTTTGGAACTGTGCCAGACTCATGTTTCCAGGCGAGAAGTGAACTTCTGTCCTGATACTGTTCTGGGACCTCAGCAGTTCCCCAACAGAAGAGTAAACATTAAATTCCAACAAAGTTTTTGTATGTGTGCAATAGGGGTATTTTGTGCATTATAGATAAAATCAGTTTCTATGTGATTGCTTTTGAATAATTGTGACCTTCCTTCATAATTTATGTGTATGCTAAAGCTATTGGCTTAGAGCTGAAAGAAAACCTTTTGTGTTCTGAGCTCATCCAGGACTGAAACACTATTCAGCAAGGAAAAATACAATATCTTCACTATGCTAAGCTGCCAGACTAGCATAGAGCAAAAAACAGCTCCCTGTGTAGAAACATCATATATAAGTCGTATATAATTTGGAATAGGTGCCAAAGAATATTGTTAGAGAAAGGGAGTCTGATGAAATGATGTATTGCAGCCCCTCCTGAGCAGGGCACAGGGCAAAGGAAGAAAGCTAAAGAACAAGTGGTTTCTATGTTAACTAGTTTTATTTTGGTACCAGAGGCGCTCTAAAGTACACATCGTGCCACAGAGTTATTCTACTTGTAAGATAAAAGAAATGTATTTTTGTGCCCCATATAAATCAGCTTTTTTGTCACTAGCTGCTGATGAAATAGTGGGGAAAGGAGGAAGAAAGACAATCTCTCTGGGGAGCAAACGCTATTCAGCAGAATTCTAAAAGGCTGAAGAAGGCATCAGTGCTATGGTGTTAGCAGCCAACATCTTCTGGGAATTGGATCAATGTATCTGGACAAGAATCTGATCTAGGCCCAGCCAATATCCAATGAAATGTTCAGGTCCTCTTGCTTTACATATAAAGTTTAATAATTTTTATAAGTCTAGTAGTCAGAGTATCCAAGCAAATTGCCAAGAGATGAGTAAGGGTACAGACTCTAGACCCACTGTGAAATGCATATTAAGGTCTTAAACAACATACTAGCTCCCTCATTCACGACACAATTTAGATTTCCGTTGCCTCACATTTCTCTATGAGAGCTCTGATCCTCATCCTTGAATTGTCTGAGCCCCTGCTTCCCTGTTTGCCTAGCTCCTACTTCACTTACCAAAAAGCTACCTTAACTTTTGGTAAGTAGCATTGCAATTCTGCTGCAATGTTATTACTGGAAACAGAAGTGCCATCACAGTAGGTCATCTGAATTGCAAGCATGTTCTTCCCTTCTCCACTGTTTAACAGTTACTCTACTTGTGATTTTTATGAGCAGTGGGCTCTGCCAATATGGAAGAGCCATTCAATACTTGGTGGTGTCCTAGCACAAGGCACCTAAAGTAACTAGGTGACAATCATAGTTTTAGATTACTGGGATTCTTACAACCTTCAGTGATTGATGCTTCATCTCTCAACTCATTAGTCTAAAGCAGTAGGGTCCCAAACTTCAGGACTGGAGAGATAGGACAGTTACAAACGCCTTCCAAGAGTATCATCTGAGTACAGAGCTAAGAATAAGGCCTTCCTAAGAACATTGGGTGTGACACTTCTCACCGAAATGAAAGAAAACAAAAATAAATTAGAAATTAAAGTTTTAGGAATGAGAAATACAAATTCCCAACTGGATCATTTGCAGGGATGGTAATTTTGCATCAGCCCTATTTTCACCCCAGGGCCCTTTCCTATGTAGTTTAACCTGTTGTCAAGAGGATGCATATAATGTCAGTTTTTATAAGTTTTTAAGCAGTAAACCTCATCGCAGAAGAAGATCTAGTACTGAGTACTCACAGGGTGTTTCCATTGGTAAGCACATCAAAAATACTTTCAAGGAAACTTCCCAACGCTTTTGGAACAACAGCTTCTGAATATACAGAATATAACGGAACCATTGAATCCCATGGTCAATCTCTTGACCATACACTAGAGTTTATCTAAATAAATATTGCACTAACAAAATGCCTCAAAGCAGGCAAGTTAACCACAGATGTTTTTCTCACAATTCCAGAGGCTGGAATTCTGATACTTGGGTGACAGCATGGTAGGTAACTGGTCTCTGTTAAATAGAAGACTGACTTTTCCCTGTATCTTCACATGTTAAAAGAGAGTGGGTTGGTTCCCTGGCACCCTCTTGGAAAGGAACTAATCTTACTCTGAAAGGATCCAACTTCATGACTAAATTACCTCCCAAATATACTACAGTTAAATATCATCACACACGGATTCTATGTCAACATATGGATTTGAGGAAGACAAAGACTCCCTCTATTATGGCAATGTTGTATGAGATCGCAGGCATCTCCCAGGCATTCCAGGAACCTTGAACAATCAAGTAGACTAAAGTACTACAGAAAGCAAAAGAAATCTATCTGCCAATCCTGCACAGGAAGAAACATTTCCTTGTTAAACCTGACCCACTTGACAGCAAGTAGGGGCTTAGTTACCTCAAAAGCACGATTCCTTGTTAAGACTCAGAATCTATCTGCATTACTCGAGATCCATACATTTAGCCTGATAGGAGCCATTCAAGAGAGTATGCATTTGGGGTTCCATAGGTAACCTCTCTGCCACTATGTTGTCTCCATTCATGAGCCCATGACATGAGTATCCAAATAATAGTAGCTGGTAAAGTAGAGAGTAGCTGACATACCCTAGCCACTTGGTTATGTAGAGTTCCTTCTGCTATGGGATGCTCTTTGGCAAATATTAGCATTCACTACAAGGATCAGATTGTTCCACATTATGGAACAATTTCTCATATTGTTCTGCTCACTTTTTCAAATATTCTTATGGCCCATGACTCACTGTCAGATATTACTTGGGTCATTTTGCTCTGTACACAAAGTGGATTATCCACACACATTGTCTGCAGTTCTGACTCTGGAGAAGTTTTCAAGTTACATATTAATGAGGCTTTAGGGAATAGTAGATAATTTTGAACTTGAACTCTCTCATTCATGGCAAGCCACTAATGCACTAAGTTCAGGCAATTTTCTCCTCTGACGTACAAGAACAGTTTTACCATCAGATTAAATGCAGGTACTGAAGGCGAAGTGACTGCATGGGCAGCATTGCTATCTGAATCATCTATTAGGTAATTTCATGGGGCCTTCAGGAGATGCTAAATGTACCCATGCTCAACAGTGAACTGTCTCTGAGCCGGCCTTTGATGGACATTGAATTTATGTCTAACAGCACTCACCACTTGGTGGCTGCTTCTGGCTACAAAGTCAGCTAATAATTCAGGATTGGACGCTATGTGATGGCTTATATCTACCTGATTTAAATAGCACACCAGGAGATATCTTTAAGGGTGACTCTCTCTGTATTGCAAATGGCATGACTTTGTTCCATTGTATCTATCACTATCTAGTGATAGATAGTGATAGTGATAGAAGAGTCACAGAACATATCCCTAGGAGCTCTGGAACAGCTTCTATATTGTAAACACCCCTACATGGGATATGCTAGGTCATATGGTGTAAGGGGAAGAGAAAAGGGCTCAGCCAGCCCCTGGTAAGTCCAACATAGCTCCAAGGGTTCGCTAACACGTGTCAGGGAGTATTGCAGAACTCCTCTAAGAGCCTCTGCATCTGCTCTGGATTGCCTCCTGCAAATCACTTCATAGGTAAGGGGATAGTCTAAATGTGGCAGTTTATCTGACCACGTATTCTGTACTAGCTGATATAAATATTCTCTCGTGCTGCCACAATCATCGTGAGACTAGCAAGATCTTACCAGCATATTTGCCTGGCCACGTTGGATCTCTAAGTAATTAGACCAGAAAGAAATGCTGTTTGCCTCCAAGAAAGCAAGCATGGCTCCCTGATAACTCAAAGGCAACTAACATACAAAACTACCGTGAAATAGAAGAAACTTGTGAAGGCTTGGAGAAAGTTAACTGGCATTAGTATCAGTCTTTGATACAGAGACATGCCATCTCAGAAACCCCCTTCTCTACCCTATAAAGGCTTTTCCAGGCAGATATTGGCTCAAGACATTAGCATATAAAAAGGCCTAGGTGAGGTGCTGGGAGAAATTACCTGAGGGCATTTGACCCTCCCTGCTTCCAATAATAGTGGGAGGGAGGTCTGAGTTGCAGGGGTATAAAACTAGCCTGCTTCCTCTCTCGCTCTTTCTTTTTTGGGCTCTCTCTTTGTGAGCTCACACCCTTCTTGGGAGTCTTGTCTTTGTCTCCTCTTTATAGGGCCTTTACACGTGGTGACTGCCATTTTGGCCTACACGTGGCTGGGTTCTAGCCAGGAATCCTAAGCACAGGGTTTTTCCTATTGTGGATTTGTATGCCTGAACCTGTGATAAGTAAAGCCTTTTAAAACTGCGTTGCATTCCTGAGTCTTCATCCATTCCCCACCGGCTTCAGAGGTAGAAGGGAACTCTCTTCCTGGCACTGTCGGGGACCCCGGCGGCATTCCCCACAAGGGAGGGGCCACGCTGGCCAGACTTGGAGGCGGGATTTGGGCCCTCCTTCCATTCCTCCACTTCCATGCCAACAACCCCAGAAAAGAGACATGCCAGACCCACAGCTCTGTCAGTGCACGGCCAACAATCTTAGATAGTACTGGAAGTTAGGATCAGGTCCTTCCCAGGATCTTTCTTTTTTTTTTTTTTTTTGGGTCACACCCGGCAATGCTCAGGGGTTTTCCTGGCTCTGCACTCAGGACTCACTCCTGGCGGTGCTCAGGGGACCATATGGGATGCCGGGGATCGAACCCGGGCCAACATGGGCCGGCCGCGTGCAAGGCAAATGCCCTACCCGCTGGGCTATCTCTCCGGCCCCTCCCAGGATCTTTCATATTTATACACTCTATACAGTTCTAGGCAGGTTCTAGCCGTGGTCCATCATCCCAGTGAGTCTAGCAAGAAGACAAAGGAACCCCCCACACCATGAGGTCAGTCATTCTCAACATCTAGACTCCACAGCTCCTCAGAGCTACACTCAAGAGAAAACCTGATCTTTCCCCATTGAGTTTCATCAGTAAATGCTCGGGATGAGAACCTTCTATTGAGAGTATACCACCTACATGGCAGAGCCTGGCAAGCTACCCGTGTTTTATTTGATATGCAAAAAATAAAATAGTAACATTATGGACCTCATTCCCATGTCCTGAAGGAATGGTTTGAGGCTCTTCATGTTCCTGGTGCAAACAGATGTCCTTGGGTTACACTTGCTTGCAACAGGATATATGGAGATGTTACTGGTGCCCGCTCGAACAAATCGATGAACAACGGGAAGACAAGTGATACAAGTGATACAAGTGCTGGTCTAAGGGGAAAATGTTCTTGGATTCTAGTTTACTCCTGATGAAGAACCCATTAGTATTCTGCCCTCCCCTTCTGGCTACAAGGTTATCCTATCACTCAATGAATTAAGTCAGAACAATCTTCCCAAGTACAAAATGTTGCCTTGAAATTTGAACCCCATTCAGACAATGCTTCTTCCTGGTAGAAATTCAATGTGAACTAAATTATCCTTTACTTTCAAAGCAAAGTCCTGGGTTTCCCCATACCATGAGACTCCTTAGTATTTTTCATATTCTTTATACCCTTGGTTCTTTATAAAGTTGATTTCTTACTCTCTGGAGTGAATGTGTCTAACCACCGTCTCTAGAGCTTGTACTTCTGCTTTATTTCATGATGCTATCAACAGAGAGAACTGATGTGATAGTCTGTGAACTGTTCACATAATCCAGTTACCTTTAAACTGTATAATTGAACATAGTGGGACAGTAATACAAAGTTTGAGCAAGACCCGAAATGTGTAACAGTCATCTCATATCAATGTGAAATGCTTCTGATGACCCATTATAGTGGATATTGAAAGGACACAGACCTGTGCACAGAATAGGTATTGAAAGGACATTGATCTATGAAAGGACAAAAAATTAGGGAGCAGAGAGATGGCACAGCATTTGTCTTGCACACAGCTGACGAGGGTTCGATCCCTGCCATCCCATATAGTTCCCAAAGCACTGCCAGGAGTAACCCCTGAGCATTGATACATGTGCCCCCTAAACTCCAGAAAGAATACTATATCCAACACTATCCTCCTCCCTCTAAAATTGGGTTTTGTCCTCCCATCACTCCATGGGCTGCTCCATGTGGGTCCAGCCGCGCAGCCGTTGGTCTGGTCTGTCTCTTCTCCGACTTTGCTGATCGTGGTGGCTGCAGGCTCATAGCCACACCCACAGGGACATGGAGGTGGAAGGGATGGGGTGAGGGGTCCCAATCCCTGCTCCAAGGCTATGCTGGATGTGAGTGGGAGGGATTGTGGGGACATTGGTGGTGGGAATGGGATACTGGTTGAGGGATGGGTGCTAGAACACTGTATGACTGAGACCCAATTATGAACATCTTTGTAATTGTACATATCACGGTGATATAATAAAAATAAATAAAAATATAATAAATAAATAAATTTGGGTTTGGGTTAAATTTGCTGGAATCCACCATCTTTGTCATAGGGACAAATGGAATATGTATTGGTGGGAACTGCTGCCCATGTACCTTCAAGCCTCTTATGACACCACAAAGTCTTTTAAAATGTTTGATGTTGGCACAGGGTTTCCAAGATGTTCTTTATAAGAAATGGCTTCTTCTCCAGAGTGAGGCCCGTTGGGCTCTCAGCTGCTAGCCTTAGGGTCCAGCACTTTCCCCGCCACAAGACCATTAAGGGCAGGACCTTAATTTTCCCCTTAGACCGACACTTGTATCACTTGTATCACTTGTCTTCCCGTTGTTCATCGATTTGTTTGAGCGGGCACCAGTAACATCTCCATATGTCCTGTTGCAAGCAAGTGTAACCCAAGGACATCTGTTTGCACCAGGAACATGAAGAGCCTCAAACCATTCCTTCAGGACATGGGAATGAGGTCCATAATGTTACTGGTTTTTTGCATACCAAATAAAACACGGGTAGCTTGCCAGGCTCTGCCATGTAGGTGGTATACTCTCAATAGAAGGTTCTCATCTTGAGCATTTACTGATTGAGCATTAAGGGCAGGACCCAGAAATGGGCCCTACTCATAAGGTTATACCCAAAACATCTGTGCTTATCCTAGCTAAGGTGAGGCAGAATGTGCCTGGTCTTCTGACCTCTGATCAGAACATAACCATTACAGAGATATGTAAATAAATGATTGTTTCCTTGCAAATGTTACCTTGCAAATGCTAAATCTGTGATTGTCATTTGTTTTGAAAATTGTTATCTGTTACAATGGCCCAGGAGCTTGCAAACGGCCTGTGATGTGTGCTTGTATCCCCTCCGCCCAAATTTTGTATAAAAGACTTAAACTTTCACCAGTAAAGCAAGTGCTGCTATCCAGAACTCCCTGCTGTATGGGTGTCGTTCTTTCTTTCCTTCCTTTCCTTCCTTCCTTCCTTCCTTCCTTCCTTCCTTCCTTCCTTCCTTCCTTCCTTCCTTCCTTCCTTCCTTCCTTCCTTCCTTCCTTCCTTCCTTCCTTCCTTCTTCCTCCCTCCCTCCCTCCCTCCCTCCTTCCTTCCCTCCTTCCTTCCTTCCTTCCTTCCTTCCTTCCTTCCTTCCTTCCTCCCTCTCCTGTTCCTCTCTCTTCCTCCCTCCTCCCTCCCTTCCTCCTCCCTCCCTCCATCCTACCTCCATCCCTCCCTCCCTTCCTCCCTCCCTCCCTTCCTTCCTTCCTTCCTTCCTTCCCTCTTCCTCCCTCTCCTGTTCCTCTCTCTTCCTCCCTCCCTTCTTCCTCCCTCCCTCTATCCTACCTCCATCCCTCCCTCCCTTCCTCCCTCCCTCCCTCCCTTCCTTCTTTCCTTCCTTCCTTCCTTCCTTCCTTTCTTTTTTTTCTTTCTTTCCTTTCTCAGCAGCAGCAGCAGTGGCAAGGCAGAGTTTCTCCCAAGTCCATCCCTCTCCTTTTCCGCAGGAATAAAGTCTGGCAAGATCTAGGTCTTCCTCATTTGTGCCGGGGCTGCTGACCAGGGCCCCCGACAGAGGCCCAAAAGATGAAACAAGGAATTGTGACTTCCTTCTGAGACAGCAATGATCTGTGAATCAAATGATCTGTGATTCAAATGTATATCACACATGCATACCCTTTCTAACATGTTGTGTATGTTTTGTAAGGATAGCCTGTTCATATCAGCAATCTCCAAAGATCCATATGGCCAAGACCCTTTGCCTCAGGTTATATTTCATACTTGATGCTCATTATAATACTTCTGACTAACTTGTTTAGCTGGGTCCTGCTATCTATTCTCTGTATTTCAGGATTCTGCCATCCCATCACTAAATGCAAAAACTTTGAGCACCCACACGACAGAGCCTGGCAAGCTATACATGTAGTATTTGATATGCCAAAACCAGTAATAATAATAGACCTAAAGGAATGGCTTGAGGCTCTTCATGTTCCTAGAGTGTGCAAAGGCCCTTGAGCTATACTAGCAAGCGTAACAGGGACAAACTGAGATGTTACTGGTGCGCACTGGAGCAAATCGATGAGCACTGGGAAGACAAGTGATACAAGTGAAGTGATACTGTCCCATCGCCACCAAAAAATTCTGTGCCTTCATTATACCTTCTACTGACAACCTCAACCATAGTTACCGAAGGCTTCCAAGGATGCTGGTACTTGGTGACCAATGCAATTCTTGGTAAACCGTGCCCTCCTACTGGGTCCCCAAGTCACATAATCAACTGGCAGGTTTTTCTGGTTTTCTATATAATAGATAGGCTCTTCCTACTCCTTAATCAACCAGATGCCATTGGGCTACACTGGCACGTGATAGGGTCCAATGGAAATGTTACTGGCGCCCGCCGAGCAAATCGATGAATAACGGGATTCAAGTGATCAAGTGATCAAGTGATCTATATAATAGATATTGGGGGAGCCTTTTCCCCACATCTCTTCAACACTTAATCCCTCCCTCCACATTCATTCAGGGTAATTCTGACATCTCCACTTCATCTCCACCTGACCTTTCATATTTTGTAAGCTACTAAAACTTTTCAGTACCATATTAGAACTGTCTGCAGTGACCTGAGTCAGGGCCTCAAATCCTGTGTCACGTAAGAGAAGGACTCTATTGAGCCTATGTAATAAACTCCCCTTATACTCAATGTATAATCTGCCCTCCTAGCTTTGACTCCAAGGTACCATGTCCTAATTCTTGCCAGTTTCTTGGCCAATAACCAGAGTGATTTGTCCTATAAGCGCTCTTCTCTACAGCAGATGCAGGGTTTCCCCCATTGGGTCATGCTGAAATTCACCAGTTAGACTGACTGGCCGAGAGGCAGGGAAGAGAATGACAAAGATAAGGACTGACTTGTAAAACGTGAAGTCCCAGGACTGCTTTTCAGGAATCGAGTCTTGAGAGTAACTGCTTCCCAACATAGAAGTAATTATTTGGCTGGCTGAAAATTCAAGTTTCTCCAGTTATTACTTTAAATGAGCAAATGTGAGCTCGTCACACTTCTCCATGCCTTTGTGGTGCTTACCAACAACTTTCATGCGGACGTCTCAAAGCCCAGAGACTTGCACCAGTGGGACACCTCAGTACCACATTGGATAAGGCCCATCCCAGTCACCTCTGACACCAGAATAATAATGGACAGAATCTCCTTTTTTCCTCCCAAATATGGGGGCATCCCCGAGACTTCTGGCACTGGAGAGTTGAGACATCCTCTGAGGAGACTCCAGTGTTGGTTCAAGAGTATGAATTTCTCAAGTATGTGTCTAGAAAAATTTAAGACCAACATAAATACAAGCTTATTTGCTGTCGTCTAAAAAAAAAAATAAATTTCATGGTCAGCGGTGATTTACAGTGCCCAAGATCCAGAACTTTCCGTGCTCATCCATGGGACAGTAATGGACAGTAATCCATTCCCAGGAGTGCCCTGTCCCTTTCACAAGGGGTGAAGCCTTGGTCAGTCTGATATGACACAGCAGAGCACAGAAATTCCTGATTTGAAAACCTGAGTTGTCCTTTTGCTTTACGATACTTGGCATTCAAAAGGGATGTTTATTATTTTACTTGCTATGTATGGTTTGGCATGTGGCCACACCCGGCAGTGTTCTGGGGGCTCCTCCTTGCTCCGTGCTTGGAGGTCACTTCCAGCAAAGCTCAGCGGACCAGGGATGTGGAGGGTATAAGCTACTCATTGCTAGGCTAGCTTCTCACCAGGCCTGACTTCAGGCTAAGCATGTTTCAGTGACGCTCAGGTGATGTGGGGGGCCAGTTCCCCTGGCCCTGGGCAGGCTCTGTTCATACCCCTAGATTATGTCAGCCTCACCTAGACATGAAATAAAACACACACACACACACACACACACACACACACACACACACACACCATACCTGCAATGGCTTCTTTTCTCAACTGTCTACTTGCCAACCTTGGTGCCTAACACAAAGCCCGTGCCCAACAGGGTGCTCTAGGTGTGGGCTTCACGCAAGACAAGCACTTCAATCTCTGCCACTATTTCCGCAATCCCTTATTTTACCTTGCATAGGGGCTGGGGTCAGGGCTTTGGTGCTGGGTTAAGGGCCAGGGCAATACCTGGAGATCTACGGGGGTGGGTACGGTGCCAGAGAGCAAATGCGGGCGTCATAGAGCTAGGCATGTGACCTACCACTCCAGCTCTCTCCCTGTCTCCCAACAGCTTCTGATAGCTAAATGGTCAGGGACATACACATGGCACGTGCTAGGATCTGATTTTGAACCTTGGTACCGCATGACCCCCTGTTATGCTGGGTATAATTCTGGGTGCCCCCAAGTACCACCAGGTGTGACCTGGAGGGACCCTAGCCATGCTGGGGTATCCTTACAGGACTACGCAACCCAACAACCATAAGTTGTCATTCCATGGTGCAGGGTATTGCTAGTAGTGAGCACCTAAGCAGAGTTGGGGAGGCCAAAAAAGGTAAGAGCAAAATAAATCTTCACCTTCAAATCCAAGTATTTCTAAAATCTCGACTGTTTAGATACAGCAGCTATCTTACCTGTTTGATTTTTAAAACCTAGGTTTTTTTTAATTCTTCTCAAAATGGAATTACTTTTCTATGATGAACAGTTCTAGGTGAAATCAAATTCAAGCCATAAGGTATAACAAAGGAATTCATCTTTTAGTTAAGACACAGGAATTCCATTCTTTCTGGCAGAAGTTGGTGCTTCCCAGAGCTAGGCAGGATATTTGTTGTTGTTAATTATTTATTTATTTATTTTATTGGATCACAGTGTAATAGACCTATACAAAGCTCTCGAGTCATGCAGTGTCCCAACACCCTTCCTCCACCAGTGCACATTTCCCAATACCAATATGTCCTGTTTCCCTCCCACCCACTCCCCACCACTTTAGGCAGAATATTTAAGCTGGAGGTTCTTGGTCAGAACAATAACCAGGACAGAATCACTGGCCTTGTGTGACACAGGGAAATAAAGGGCAAAAGACAAGGTGGGCTGAATCTGGGTCACTGATCTAACCTAGGGTGTGTCAAGTTCAGGGTCCTTGCTGGTCGTCTGAGGAGGTCTCACCTGGAGTAGAACAGGCAGGAAGATGCACTTTGTAAAGAGAGAGAGAGAGAAGAGGATTTTGCCCGAACCCCGTTGGCTCTCCAGCTCTGGGTAAACTCCCAAAAGCTTCACCTGATATGACCTTATAACCCCATTTTCCACCAGCACTGCTGTGTGTGGCCTCGTGTTCTCCAACGCCACGACATTCCTGGACCTTAGCATTGAATTGTTCCTTGGCTGAATATCACTGGGTGTAGCCCGGGTCCTCCGAGCACTCTGGGGAAGCCCCTCAACCCAAAATGAGAAGGGCATGGTGAGAGCCAGGAAATGTATTTTCTCCTGGGTCCTCCACAAGGGCCAGAACACTTTTGATGTATAGTCTTCAAACACTTCGATCATAGTCCAAGGAAACTCATGTCAGACTTGTGACCTAAGGAACAGCGGTGAGGAATCACATTTTCAAGCTGCTAAATGTGTGGTAATAGGTTAACAGGTGGCGGTAATAGGTGGTCAGTCACACAGAACCGGAGCACACAGACTCCGGCACTGTTTCCTGTGGAGACCTACACATGTCTGGTGGTGAGAGAAAGGACAAAAAGAGGCAAGGGGGGTCTCAGCTAAGTGAGAATGATGGAGAGGAAACGAAGACACATTTTTTTGTCACCTAAAGGGATGAGACCAGACTCATTTCCTCGGAGGGGTGGATAAGAAATAACAAGTCATTGTTGTCAGCATCTCAACGCTGTCTCTGTGTCACCCTCACTCGATTTTAAAGGAAATTGCGTGCCATAGGTTGTAGTTTTCAGTCTGAAAGAGGAAAAATCCACTAAGCAAATGTGTAAGGGGCAAGTTGAATTTTGTGGAGCAATGGCAAATGAAGAGTATTAATTTTAATACTAATATTAATATTAATATAATATTAATTTTAATACTAATATTAATACATAAATATTAATATGTCAGGAAACGGAGGGTCACTACAGAAGACCACGTGTTTCTTAGCTATTGTTAACATAGCCAACACAAGCAGATCTTTAATTGGGAAGAGCTTCAAGGCTAGACGCAGTTACTCCCAGCTGCCACGAGAGGGCGCGAGAAGCCTTGTGGAAGACCAAGTTCAGCCAACACCGCACAGGGAGGTTTGCAGAGGCACGTGGCAGAGAATGAAGACCCGCAGTCAATTTCGGAGTGGTTTTGCGTTTTCCACGTCCTTTTACTATATACATGTTCTCTCATTTTTAATTTTTGTTACAAGACAACCTCAGAAACATAAAGCAGGAGAAACGGACCATGCCTGCGTTTTTGTACAGAGGATGAAAGCACGGTGACATTTCAGGCATCGTCTCCACATGGACGTCTGTCCCCAAACCCCATGCAGTGCTGAAAGTCACATGTCGCTCATGCACAGACCTTAGCTACGTGGGGATCAACCTCCGCTTTTGCTGAGGGGGTAGAGGGAATGGCTAAGCCAGGCCATGCTCCCAGGAGGGCCTCGGGCAGCGAACAGTCAACACCAGCAGGGAAGGTGGGAGAAGCCGCGGGTGTCCAGGCCACTTGCCATGCGCCTCTCTGACCTGTGGGTTGTGGGTGTGAGGAAGGTACTTCCCAGCTCCCCGGGACAGGGACACAGGCCAGGAATCACCGTGTTCATGGGAACCAGAACTTCTCGGTAGAGGAAGAGTGGGTCCATTTCCCAGTGCATGGTGCACGAGTCTTGAAATCCTGGTTTCTGGGAGGTTCCTTTTCAATTACACAGAAGGGCGGAGTGATTGTCTCACTTTTCCAGGCCTCAGTTTCTCCTGGGTGAAGTAGACCAAAATTGGAAGGGCTCTACATTGGCAAATCTCAGTGGCCCACCACTGTGTGTGAGGCAGGGCTGTGTGTGGCTGTGGGGACTTATCCTGGAGAGTGATCTTAGGGAAGCTCCCTGGGTACCTAACCAAGGTGTTCCCTTTGCTGTGGCTGACATGTCTTTTGAGGGTCAGCTCTTTCCAAAGACATAGAAGCATCATTTCTTTCAGTGCAACCTTCTCTCTCTAGGACTACTTGAGGAAACTGCATGAAAAGAGATTGATAGAGGAAGGTTACAAGCCCAACCCCAAGGACTGAACTCAATTTCTAAAGCTGTCTCCTGACAGGAAGCAAAATCAGCACATTCCACCTCTCAGGGTCTCTTTCAGCCAACACCTAAAAAGCAAAGCCAGGAGGAGGAAGGAAGAAGAGAGAAGGTTGAGGGTCCAAGTCCAACCCACAGCTGGAAGCTGGTGATCGTTGAGACCAAGAGGGCACGAAGTCTGTGTTTAGGACAAGAGGGTGTCCCCTCCCCATCCTACCCCACACTCACACACCCCTCTGGGCCATGGGCCCATTCAGTGCCTGGCAACACACGTGACCCGGAATCCCAGTCCGATTTCTGTTTTTACTGAGCTTACACTTGCACTTTTGATTGCAAAGACCAACCCACTCACTCAGGGAGCTAAGGCCCAACACACAGGTCAAGTCCAACTGAGGGGGTTCCCTCAGCGGGTCCAATGGAGGGAGAGGCTGGCCACAAGGAGGGAGATTCACGCTCAAGGCCTGCTGTGACCAGGGGCTCCTCCCTCACCCTCACTTCTCCGAGCCTATTTCCTCCTCTACTCGGGGAAGTATGGATAATTGTCCCCACTGGGTGGGGCCAGGGGACGCTGAAACACCCAAAACAAAGAGCAGTGCTAGGGAAATGTAAAGCTATTGGTTTCACACGCAAAGCCAGACGCCAGGTACCATCTCTTTCTCTGCCTTTCTGGAGTCTTTGCCATCTCATGTTCTCGAAGGCCTCTGATGCCCTGCCGAGATGGAAGCAGGAGGAAGATGGACCAAACCCACAGACGCTGTGTTAAGTACAGGCACCTCAGGTTTTGCCCAGGCTGGGCGCAGCGTGGTTGCAGTGAACCATCCGGTGTTTTTATCAGGCACCAGTTTGGGTCTAAAGCTAATGACGCAGAGCTGAGGCCTGGCTGCCACCTCAGAGAGAGGTCCAGCGAGGACCCCACCCAAGCAGCTTCTACCAGCCGAACCTCATGATGCGCCAAGATTTTTCACTTCTCACCTGAGGATCCATACTTCTGCCAAGCCACAATCCTCGCACCGGGTGAGGGGGTTCCCTCCTGACCCCATAAACGCACTCCAAAATCTACTTCAGAAATGACCCAATCCCCGAGAATAAGCTGGAATAAACCAGTTTTCCTCATATGCTTTGAACCAGGAACATGGCTGGGGTCCAACGTAAATCACTCTTCCCTCTATGCTGCGTGTCACAGAACGTGTCGCCCACGCTCTCACATCCCACGGCCCCTCACCTTCCTCGTAACTGCCACACAGAAGCAGCCCTCGGCTTCTTAACATAGAACAGAACAAAAGTGTTCAGAGTGGGGAAACCCTGATGGGTCCGGTCCTAAAGAGCAAACCTCTGCAGTTCAGTTGGCATTTGACTGGGGTGTTCAGCCACGTAACCACATTAGCCAACAAGGCAAAATCCATCTGACTGCTCTTTGGGAGAGGATTTGAGCAAGCAAGTTCATTGGACAACTGGGACATAGTGGAAGAGCATCTAAGGAATTTGCCTCAAAGTCAGTTTAATGAGTATCAATGCAAAATCAGACAAATGGATTCACTTTTCCTGGCCAGAAGCTCTGGGGACACGTCAGTGTAGGAAAACCTATTTCCGAGTGCACTGGCTGGTGTTGTGAAGCAGAGGAAATGGGCGGAAGACAGTTCACGCCACACCATTGTTTTCTCTTTCCCTCCACACTGGTTTACATTGTGCAGCCTAAACAACCACCCTCTTAACCACTGCTCATTAGGGAAATGATCAATTATAATTTAGTAGAAGTTCAAGTACTTGGTCTCTCAAACAACAGTTTGGGGGCTCAATTTGGAATCCTAAAAGTGACCGCTCTCAGGCAATCTCCTCAGTATGACTCACAGCCCACTTCCGGTAGGAGCTCGAAAGGTTGCTGGTCCAACTGACCTAGACATTATCTTACAGATAAGTTAAGTACAGATGGTACTCCATCTAGCTTCCTGTTGTTTACCTCCTCGCTGCTGACGCTGCTTTATATTTACAAAGTATTAAGACTTCTCAGTAAGGGAAATATTTAACAACTATTTCCATTTACTGGGCAGATAAGATTTCAGGGGTTATTTCCATTTGAATGTCAAGCCACACATTGACTCTAGCAGACAAACTGTTATGTTGACAGTCTTCTATGGGTAAGGCAAAAAAAATGTGGGTTTGGGGTGGGAAGTGGTTATTCTTATGGGGGAGAATGTTCGTGATGATTAGTAAATGAAGACTTTGATAATGTATACAGTCGTGAGTTCTTTTTAACAACAGACCCAGCACTTCTTTAGACCAAAAAAAAAAAAAAAAAAAAACCCTACATGATTTGTGTTTCATTTGGTTTAGGGTTTGTGGGCATAAATGGTATAAAGCTTAAAGTTTAACTAGGGGGTAATCTAAAGTGGAAGTCCTTTTCTGTTTCCAGAGTGAATCACAACTAATAGAGAAATCCAAGCTCTCTAGGGAGGCAGAGGGAGAGCACAGATGAAAGATTAACGCATGCCCCAACATTCATCCCACAAAATTTCCTGAGCATTCCTTATGTTTCAGTATATGTTAGAGTGCAATATAATAACTCCAGTGAATCAATAATATTCCTATTTTTCTCAAGCAAAAATCATAGACTCTGAGGCTCTATATATACTAAGCAAAACATACGATAGTATTTCATCTTTTTAAACACTAGCAATTTGATCTTCTATAAATATTCTTAAATAACATATTATATATAGCTATTCACGTAAGACATAAGAGAGCACATAGACGTACAAAAATAAAATAATCATAGTTTAAATCCTTTGTTGGTTTTTGATTCACGTTATTAAAGCAATCCAAATGCCATGGCTATCACGTCCATATTGCTTCCAAAGAAACTGGGTACAATTTTAGAAGGTGTTTTTGCAAGAACATGAGGACAAAAAGCAAACTTTCCTTATTGGAATTATTGTTCCTCTGTGGAGTTAAAAATAAAGATGTAGTGGAGGTCTCCAGCTTTAATGAAAAAGCTATTTTTAGGTTGCCCCATCAAAAGGAAAGATTACCCAGATTCTGCACCCCCACCAGGTAGAACAGGAAACTAACAAGCTCTCCTTGAGTGGAAGACAGAAGATGCCTCCTCCAGGACTCCCCATACACTACATGCTAGGAAGTAGTTCTCAATACATGGGAAAGGCACCAACATTCCAGAGCGAAGGCAGGACAATTCCACATGTCTCACTTCTGGGGTTGCTTATGAGAACATTTCTCCACTCAACAGAGAGTTTAGAGAACTGAGCAGGTCGAATATATGGCAGACTATGTATCGATTCTTCTTTGGGAAGACTCTTTCTATGGATGATAATCCCTATGAAGACGTCTTTTGTTCAAAGAATGTGAGGATACTCTTAAGAGCGATGACAGGAGAGTCACTTCTCACACCCCGTGACCATGCACAAGGACTCTTCAGCAGCCTCCGCCCCAGGCTCCATGGAAGTACTTCACCCTGAGCTGCGCTTCTCTGGGGTCACCTAAGCTGCCGTGCAGGAGCTGGACAGTAACAGTTGAGAAGGAACTGAGCTTCAGTCTTCCTTGACAAGCGAAGAAATGGCACCTCCACCCAAATCTGGAAGAGCTGCTTGGGGTAAGTCCTAAATGCCCGATCTCAAATTGAACTTTCAACACAGGCTGAGGAGGGAGGCTCTTCGTGTCCTTGGGTGGTGCCTTCAGGGGTCGATGTGGCCACGCGTTGCTGATAGATGTCCTGGATCAGAAAGAGTGTTCATCACCTTCCACTCCCCTGTACTTCCTGGCGGTCAGCTTCGGATCATCGAGCAGCTGGTTGATCACGGCCAAGTCGTGTTCTTTGCACTACACAAAGAGAAAAAGGAAGAGGAGAGGATGGGATGGATCTTAATGTCAACAAAACATCTTCCATTCTTTTACAAATGAATGCACATATACGTGGAGTGGGAACAGTATCTGTGATTTTAGACAAGACTATTCTAACACCTACGCCTCTCCTAAAAGAGCTGCTTCCGCAGGTGAACCAGCAAGAAGTGAAGAATAGCAGGCTGTCCAGTAACATCATTCCATCCATGACTTTGTGTTAGATTACTTACTGATGAGAGAGATAAACATGCCGGCCAATGCTGAAACAATGTTATGCTAAGACTTGGTTTTGTTATATATATCATTTTGCTTTAAGTAGGAGTTTCAAGCAAGAGCACTTAGGTAGCCCATTGTAAGATGAGCAAATAACTAGATTCATAGCCAAGATAGTCTGTGTGGCTCTTCCCAGCTCGATCTGCTCTCCCACACCACAGTAAGAGCTGATCTCTGTTAATAGCCTTCCTTCAAAAAATATATAACTTCGATACATAGAAGCTCACTGTCTGTCTAAACTTTGTTATACTGAGATATCATAGACTATGTTTGGTTGCTCAGGGATCACTACGGAGATAATCAAGAGTGCTCAGGACTATATGTGGTACCAGAGATTGAGCCAGATTAAACCATATTCAAGCAAGGCCCTCTGCTCTCTCTCCAGACCATCTTTAAAAGAGGCTTTTGCTGCCAATCCCAATTAAAAGTAACCTTTCAACATTTCTAACAGCCCTCTCATCTCTCTCAAATCCATCATCTCTCAGCATACCATAAAATATATTTGTTCTCATCTACTTACTCCTCTATCTAAAGTACATTTCATGAGGACAGGCAGCTCCTTCTTATATGCCTACTGACAAGTTTCCAAAAGCCTAAGAGAATGGTCTGACACTAGAAATTAATTCATATTTATTGAAAATCTGAATATAGAAAATACTTTATTTTGATTTTTAATCTCTTGCAATATGAATCCTATCTTTGTGACTGATAAAATCTTCACCATAGATAAAATATGCATATATATACTTTATATTGTTGTGTATTTTATAGACACATGTTTCATATATTGTACTATCTACATTTACATATAATTCTAGAATTGTCAACATTTATTTTATCTGAGGTTTCTGATCATAAGAAAGTACAAATACTATTCACACTCAATGTATTATTTTCCCTCAATCTTTCATTTAATAAAACCAGACTAGAACTGAGCATTGAATGCACACAAAGAGATTTACATAATAATCCTTAAAGGTCTGTAGGACAAGCCACAGTGTATAAGAGAAGGGAGAAAGAGAGAGAAAGAGAAAGAGAAAGAGAGAAAGGAAGAGAGAGAGAAGAAAAGGAAAAGTGCTTGCTATAAAGGCAGGCTGGGAGGGAGGAAATTTGGGAATTTGGGACATTGGTGGTAGGAAATGGGCGCTGGTGGAGGGATGGGTGCTGGAATACTGAATGACTGAAACCCAATCATGAACATCTTTGTAATTGTATATCTCACGGTGATACAATAAAAAATTTTTTTTTTAAAAATCATTCATTTAAGTTTTATTTTGAATGGTTTATCATATTTTCTGATTTTCCTATTGCTAAATGATTAAAATAATACCAATTTCAGCACTGAGTGTAGGCAAAGGGATATACATGATAACACCTAAATGTATGGATGGCAAGCGACAATGTGCAAGAGATGGGAAAGAGAAAGAGAGAGAGAGAGAGACAGAGCAAGAGAAAGAGAGAGTGCACGAGAGAAGAGGAGAAGTGCTTATCATAGAGGCTGGCTGGGGGAGGGAGGACAGAATCTGGGGACATTGGTGGTGGGAAATGTATACTGGTAGAGGAATGGGTGCTGGAACTTTGTATGACTGAAAATCATGAACAGCTTTGTAAATGTCTATCTCACAGTGTTATAATTAAAAAAACAAAAAAGATATTACATTTCTGCTCCCTCTCTAGGTGTTGCAGGTGTGGCTGTGGTGCCCGGCTGCATTGGCAGGTGGCAGACAGGAGACAGGCTTGTCCACACCCAGGGCTCTGCCCCGTGGGCCCTGGATGGTTGATGGTCTGACATAGAAAAAGATTGGGCCCCCTGGGATGAACCCAGAGGCATGGCAGAGCCTGGCAAGCTACCTATGGTGTATTTGATATGCCAAAAAACAGTAACAATAATGGACCTCATTCCCAATGAATGGAGACGTTACTGGTGCCTGCTCGAGCAAATTGATAAGAAACAGGAAGACAAGAGATAAGTGACAAATGACATTACATTGCTAAATATAAAAGGCAAAAAAATTATAATAATAATATTAAAGATAAAATAATACCAATACCAGGAGGTATGGCGGGTTCTAGCCCTGGCCTGCCATCCCAGCTGAGCCTCACAACAAGCCAGACCATCACAACAAGCCCCACTCCATGGGGCCCGCCATTTTCCACATCCCGACTTCCCTCTGCGTCACAACTCCACCCAGCAAACCAGACTATCACAGCCCGGATCATCGACAGGCACCCTGCAGCAGTTTTTTTTATTTTCAATCCGCCCAGGTATGCTGAACCAGAGACTCTCAGACATGGGGCAGAGCTGCTACTTGCTCTCCCTGTGCCCAGCTGCTCGTGGAGGCACCCCAGAGGTATGGCGGGTTCTAGCCCTGGCCTGCCATCCCAGCTGAGCCTCACAACAAGCCAGACCATCACAAGCCCCCACTCCATGGGGCCCGCCATTTTCCACATCCGGACTTCCCTCTTGTCACAACTCCACCCAGCAGACCAGACTATCACAGCCCGGTTCAGCGTGGCCACTAGAGGCCACGCAGTTTATCAATAAATGCTTTATTTAGAGGTGACTACAGTATGCCACCCGCATGGCAAGCCTGGCAAGCTGCTCGTATAGTATTTGATATGCCAAATACCAGTACCATTTATATTAGGTCATTCCCGTGACCTAATAAAATTGTTTGAGGCTCTTTATGTTCCTGGAGCGGGCGGATGCCTTTGGGTTCTACTAGCATGAGACGGGACATATGGAGATATTACTGGGTGCCTGCTCTAGCAAATAGATGATTAACAGGAAGATAGTGATAGTGATAGTGAATACCAATTTCAAAGGAAAATATCACACATGGCAACATATGAGTGGAGATTTGGTTCAAGAAAGTCAATGTAGTGAAGAAGGAAGGTTGAGAAATAGATCTGGCTTCAGGAAGGGGAGAGAATCAAGCAGCTGGTGCATAGCCAAAGAGGGAAGAGAAGTGGTGGACAGGATCCAGGGTAGGATGGGGAAGGTAAGAGGGTGATGGGTCAGGGATGCTGGTCAGACCAGGAGAACTTCCCTTCTCTGTGCTTGCAACATCTATACCTAGGGACCAGAGCAATAGTCCAGGAGACAGGACACTAGCTTTGCACCTGATCAACCTGGGTTCCATCCACAGGTAACACACAATCCTCCAAATCCTGCCAGGAGTGATCTCTGAGCATAGAGTGAAAAGTGAGCCCTGAGCATCAATGGGTGTGATCCCAAAACTAAAAACACAAAAAGAAACAATACTTCAAAAAACAATCATTTCCCCCAAACCATAATATGCCTCCCTATTCTGTGATCACGATGATGTTATTCACATGAAATTATTTCACGAGTTTCTCTTTGTTCTTAAGAAATTTGGACATCTGCTTCAGAGGGAAAATTTACTATTTACTAGGGAGAAGGCTGAGATAGAAGCAGATTAATAAAATCAGGATAATATATTTCTTAAAGTAAAATGAATTAAACATCCTTCCAAATCTAATCAAAGACGTTTAGGAAAGGTTCTCTTGAACTTTGGGGTAACATTCTTATATGGTTGTCAGTTCTCAGCAATTCAAATTTCTTACCATTTGGTTTGAGTCTGTTAGATCTTTTATGCATAAAATAAAAAAGCACTAGAGACATGAATAGAAAGGAAGGAAATTAATGAAAAACAAAATCTGCCGAACTCCTCCTTGTTGGGCATAGTCGTTCAGCAGCATCATGGGAGTGCCGCTGTGTTCTTCTCACTAACAGTACAGAAAGTTTACCCACTGATTTTAGCTACTTCTACATCCTCCTTACAGCCTGGCAGAAAAGCATGGTCAAATCAGTATTCCCCAAAACTATTGTGAAAGAGAAAATGTCATCCTTTGATTTCTCAATTTCTAATGGTCTTACAATGACTTGAGTCAAGACTGAAGCACTGAAAATATGCTCTATGAAAACAGTCAAGGGGAAAAGACAGTTTGCTGTTCTCGGACACCTCAGAGTAACCCCAAGACAAAGTGCAAATTGGACTTTGCAGTTTTACATAAAGACAAGCTAAGTCAAAATTGGTGAGTACAAGCTGTCAGAAGCGAACAACAGATCAGTATGTAGCACATAATATGACAGTTTGTGTGCTTCTGATAATTCCCATAAAATGTATCTGATATTCCCAAAATAATTTTCCATTTTTAGGGAAAGTTCCCATCACTAATATAAACAGTATTGGATTGTTAAAAGTCTCCTTGTTTCTACATAAAACTCTGTGGCCTTTGCTTGTTGTGCTTTAGTTTTGAAGCATTCCTGTTTTATGAATAAATGTGTCTATTAGAGCAAGACATACCAGTATGGTGTTTGAAGAAATATCACAAAATGAACACATTTTAAGAGAGTTACTATAAGGTCATTTCAAAGTCTTTCATGTGAGAAGACAAATATGTACAGAATGATCTTTCTTTCAATGACTCCATTAATGTCTGTGTTTTTTCCCTTGAGTAAGGCCAATTTCCATGTCACATAGCCTCCTACCCCATGTGGGAGGGCTGGAAACAAGAGCACCTGCCCAAGTCACCCCCAGATTCCTGACTCACAGGCTCTGTGAAATGATGTGTTTGCTTGCAGTTACTAAGCTGGTGGTATTTTGGTACATTATAATAGATAAATAATGCATAGCTGAAGGGAGGCTGCTGAATTCATTGATTCCATGACCATCATTTGTGAAGAAGAGCAAGGGACCAGATAGTAACATGTGGGTCTGCAAAACTTTTGATTCTTTGGGAAGCCTGGGTTTGCTGTGGCCAGGAAATAATGAGGTCTCTGAAGGTCTTGCACCCAGAGATGTCTGTTCTATGGAGAAACAGGACCAGTGTCTCCTGCTAGCAATGTCCTGAATTGCCCAGTGACAGAACTTAGCCCCCAGTCACTATTTCTCCCAACAAAAACGCAACATGACATCCACTGATATAATTACTAACAGTTAATCCTTCCTGAATGCCATTCCTTCTCTTACTGACATTTTTATCTCCTGCACAAGGGTCAATAGCCATGTGTCCATGACAGCGTCCCTAATCGCCTCTGGGTACCAAAACACTTCCAACCTGGGCCAACTGCAGAGCATACTAGCTCTTTTCCTCCTGCTTCCTTTGTCCATCAGGTTATATGTAGCAGTTTCAATGCCCTAGAATAGCGCCTCATACAAGATACAATTCAAAATTAAATTCAGGGAATATCTGTTCAATGGAAAACATATTCACACATAGAAGTTATCACAAACATGGGGCCGGAGCGATAGCCCAGCGGGTAGGGTGTTTGCCTTGCACGCAGCCGGCCCAGGCTGGCCCGGTTCGATCCCTGGCATCCCATATGGTCCCCCGAGCACCGCCAGGAGTGATTCCTGAATGCAGAGCCAGGAGAAACCCCTGAGCATCGCCGGGTGTGACCCAAAAAGCAAAAAAAAAAAAAAAAAAAAGTTATCACAAACATACCACAAACACAGCAGTAGAATTCTAAGATTCTATGACATTGGAGCAGTAGAATTCTAACATACTGTGATATTGAATGACGAACATGTTTGTCTACTCTGTATGTTCTATGGAATTTAACATAAAGGTCATTGGAATTAATGGGAGTGAAGCATTTTATCACTAAAGAATAGAGAGTTTCTCTGCATTAGGAAGTTTTTTCTTAAAAAGACACATTTGTCTTTTATTTTTAAACTTACTTTTTCAGCATTTTAAGACACTGGCTTTCCCTGAGAAATGATAGATATTTGACTAATGGTCATGTAGTCATCTATCTGTTGTCTGGTCCTTATGGTTGCTTCCTGGAGAAGTCAGATTTGGATTCAAAAAGGATATTTACCAAACAGAGTTCTTGTAAATTGTGGGATGATGAAGGCTTTTTAGAATCCACAAATATGCTAATTTAGGATTATTTTACAAAGTATTCTAGTCTCCTCCTGTGCATGCCATAATCTAAATGTGAAGGTAATTAAATGTCTGATATAAGAATCCATTTTATTTGCAGGAGGCCTTAAAATAATTTCAGTACATCCTGTACATGGTCCCTGGTTCCCATTGTAAAGCATCTGCTAGTGTATTACCATAAATTGTGTGCTTCCTACTGCCCCGTTCTGTTTCTTGGCTCCAGATTCTATCACTGAGAAATATTGTCTCTGTTATTTCTGAAAGCAAAGATATTCTTTGGGAAGTAGAACGGCACCTTCAATGAATGAAGTGAGTAAGATTTTATTAATACAACTATTTTCAGGGTCTCGTTGACATTTAACTACCCATGCTTTCTAGAAACTTAACATTCAAGAGAGAATAAGTCAAGGCCTATTATAGAAAAATGCATTAGGCAAATGTTCAAGAACTTTGAGAAAGTCAATCCACCTCACTCTGTAGAGATTATATTTGCTTTTCCACAAAGCCCTTCACCCCCACAAACACACTGTGCATGCATAAACCGCTGCAGTATTATCTACTCCCTCCCCTACAAGCATAGATTTAGCCACAGTCTGAAATGTGTTACCTTTAAAGTGCTATTCAATGTTCGAATTTTGTGGAGTTTCTCATTGATGGAAGGGTTTTTGCACCGCTTGACAAAAGACTTTCTCAACTCCTTTTTGGTTGAAGGGCGTCGGTCCCCAAGAGGAGATAGACTTGCTTGCTCTAATGATTTATAGAGCTTCTCCATTTCGTCATCTTCAGACACTTTTGTTTCATCTATTGAAATTTAAAAAAAGCAAGAACAATAACCTCAGTTAAAGTCAGGGACATCATTTGACAATGCTGCCTTAAAGCAAGGTCTCCCAACATCTCTATCTCTTATTTCTAGTATCCAGAAGTGTGAAATGATATTTCGGTTGTTCAAGCTACTCATCCTTATTGTCCTGATAGAAACATGTAGTCATTGTAGGGAATGGGAGTTTATCAGTTCCCAATCTCTCAGTTTCTTGGCTTATAGCACCATAATGCAAATCATCACATGCAGATTATTTACATCCATGTCTAAGTCCAAAGTGCCCCCTTTATAAGGAAAAAATACGATTGAATTAGCAACTCACTTCACTGATTGCATCTTAACTAATTACATCTGTGTCAACCCACACAGATTGACACAGAGCACATTAAAGCACCTACTAAGAGTACTTCCTGGGGTGCAAGGTGTTATGATTTTACCGTAAGAGTTTTAGAGGGACAAATGAGGCCATTGGTCTTTACAACATCCAGCCCTTCCCAAACCACATCCTTTTCACATTACCAAATACATTCATTCCATCCCAATATCTCTGGAAGTCTCAACTAACTATAGCATTAATTTGAGTCCAAAACTTAATCCAAATGTTATCTAAATCAGACCTGAATGAGACTTATGGAATGACTGATTCACCCTGGGGCAGATTTATTTCCACCTGTGAACAAATGAACTGTTTCTAAAACACAAAGATGAGCCCCGCACAGTCTACCAGACTTACGCATAACCCTGAAAACCAACGCCCCCAAATACTATTGTTCTTCTAGAACTTCTCTTTAAAGGGGGACATTTACTGTGATCTATGGCTTTAAGAAGATAGTGATTGTTCCTCATGCTGGCACACACATATCCAGTCCCTTTCTTTTTTTTTTTTTTTTTTTTTGCTTTTTTGGGTCACACCCGGCAATGCTCAGGGTTTCTCCTGGCTCTGCACTCAGGAATTACTCCTGGCGGTGCTCGGGGGACTATATGGGATGCCGGGGATTGAACCCTGACCGGCACAGGCCGGCCGCGTGCAAGGCAAATGCCCTACCCGCTGGGCTATCGCTCCAGCCCCCTCCAGTCCCTTTCTAACCAGACATTTTCAGACTTAGCCCAAACTCTTCCAGTAAAGTGATTCCATTTGAGATCTGCGATGGATCCATGTGCTCTGCTTCATCCATGTTAACCCATTATGCTGGCCCTGATCATTGATTCACAGATGAGCATATGCCTTAGGATGAGTCAAGTAAGGTCACAGAAACTTCGGTACTGAAACATGGATTTTGAGCATCTTAGGAGCAATTCTTAAACTGAGTGGTGTGATATGAGGTGAAATACTGCAGAAATCATTTCAAGAATCATGAAAATAAAAGAGACCCATAGGGAACAGTTGAGACAAGTATTATCATATACTATTGGAGTCTCTCAGCTAATAGATTGCCTCTCAATCATATACAACTTGAAAGGCCTCAAAGATAGAGAAAATTACTCAAAGAAAACTATCATTTCTATACATTATTTACATTTCTTCCCAAGAACTTCAGTCTTTATTCCTCCATTTCCTGAATCCACACTGTATAGTCTTTGGTGTCTATACATTTAACTTCCTGCCTGAGAACAATCTTTATAGAGGAACCATAAAAGAAGACTGACTTTAGGAGAAATTGAAGTAGTTTTTCCCTAAAGACAGAGAAACACACATTAATATAAGACATCAAAAGTAAGCACATATCACTTACGTAAATGTTTGTTTTGTGTGATTATATATCTTTAAGCAGCATTTGGTTTTCCTCATCTAAAACCCTCAAAAAATCACAATCACATTCTCAATATGCTTTCATTTAATGAGGGAAAAAAAAGCCAGAGGGATAGAAAAAGAGACTGAGCGCATGCCTTGTATGTGGGAGGCCTGGATTCGATTCCCAGCACTCCATAGTCCCTGAGTACTCCCAGCTGGAAACCGCAAGCACCGATCTGAGACTAGCTGGGAACACCACTAGGTGTGCCGCAAAACAAGCAATAAAATGTGGAGAACAAGTATATTTGATTGCCTTGTTATGTGACTCAAAGTACTGCTGGTCCAACCACCTCTTTGTTTTCTGTTAAAACAGTTTCAAACTGAAGAAAAGCATTCAAACCATATTTGAACACAATTAGACTTTTTGACTCAATCTGTGTGCAAATATCAAACAGACTGTCAATTAGATCATGAAAAACTATTCAGCATCATTAGTCATTCAATAGATCTCAAAAGCACAATGAGATGGTACGACGCACCTACGTTTACCAGGATGGCTACAATTAAAGATGATGGCAAGTGTAAGCAAGGATGTGGAGAGAATGGAAATCTTGCATGTCACAAGTGCAGAGGCAAACTGAAGCTGCCATTTTACAAGTTCCACAAAATGCGACACAGAGAAAAGCAGAAATTCCATTTCTAAGTATGGAATCAGAACAATTAAGAACAGAAAGCTTGGTCATGAATGATAATAGCACTTCCTAATAGACAAAAATACAAAGATCCTAAATGTTCATCAGGAAATGAATGGAAAAACAAAAAGGGGGTTTGTATCTAATAGGGATTTATTCAATCCTTAAAAGCTATGATTCTAATACATACTAAAACTGTATTAACATTTAAACTACTAGTCTATATGAAATAAGTCAGTCACATATTGCATCAGCCCCTTTATATTAAATGTCAAGAGTAGACAAAGTTATACAGACGGTAGATTTGAGTTGTCTGGGATGGGAAAGGGATGACTGGAATGAGAATAGACTCTGGTTCCAGGTTTCTTTCCATAATGCCGAAATTTTTCTCAAATTATATAGTGTTGACCACTGCATAAATCTGCACATATATTAAAATTGATTTTGTGCTATATGAAATAGATCTCAAAGTAAACATTTATTACTAAAAATACCATATATCTATGACTACCGCTCCTAGAAATATCAGAAGGATATGAAAACATTTTTGAAAACAATATTATCGCTCCTATGTTTGTAACCCTAACCCTAGAAGATGGTCAGACTTCTTCGTCAAGACCCTGAACAAACAGTTTGAGGCTCTTTGTATTCCTGAAGCAACCAGATGCCATTAGGCTACACTGGCACATGATAGGGTCAAATGGAAATGTTACTGGCGCCCACTCGAGCAAATCAACGAATAACGGGATGTCAAGTGATCAAGTGATCAAGTGATGTTTGTAACAGCCTTGTTCACAGTAGCCACAACCTAAATTCCCACTGAGAAATGACTTGATACAGAAGCTGTGGTCTCAATCCTTGATGAGACACAAATGATCAGTTTCTTAAACAAAGATCAAACTGTGCTTTTTTGGAACAAAATGCATAGAGCTTGAGAAGATTATGCTAACCAAAATAAATAAGGAAGTGAAAGGCAGTGATTGATGGTCTCATTCATATGAAGATGATAAATAAAGGGAGAAAGTGAGAAAATATAACAAAACTAAATCAGGCTTGGCAAGAACTGGGAGGAAAAGGGTGAGAGAATGAGGAGGAGAAAAGAACTTCCTGGTGACTATTGTGAGACTTTTTATTTTTATTTTTTGCTTTCTGGGTGCACAGGGATTACTGGCTCTGCACTCAGAAATTACCCCTGGCAGTGCTCAGCGGACATACGGGATGCCTGGGATGCAACCCTGGTTGGCGCATGCAAGGCAAATGCCATCCCCACTGTGCTCTCATCCGGCCCAATACTGAGAATTTTACACAGGAAGAGTGAAGCTCTGATTTTGAAATTCTACAGTATTGCTAACTAATGCTAAATCTACTTTATTTAAGTAATAAAATTCTCTTTTTATTACATTAACTGCTATATATTTGAAAATATCTATATTGGGAAATCTCTGGCAAGTTTAGTCAATAGAGAAATGAAATGCACAATATGTGTATTTTTTCCACAAAAACACTTACATATATTTTACTCAATTGTCCTAAGTATCAATAATAACTTAATTTCACCTGCAAAAATAAATTGGAACATAAAAACTTGGGCTTTAAAGGAAACACTACAGAGTGGAAACATTAAACTTATAACAGTACTAGAGTGAAAGCTGAAGGCATTTAAGCAAAACCTTAAGAAAGTGAAATTAAAAAACATCTGAGCCCATCAAGAATACAACAAATAAAATGAAGAATTTTTATATTTCTCTGTTCTCACTAAGGAACTCAGCTGTGCTACTGATAGAAAACAAAATTATTCTTTTCTAATAAATTATGTTTAGGTAAAATAAGTATGCTAAATAAATTATGTCTAGGTAAAGTGAGTATGCTAAAATCACATTTCTAATTCAACAGATTCTAAATTGGTAGGAATGAAAGCAATCTCAGAATCTTGAAAAACATGTCATAAAGTACATCTTTCTTTGGGAGAGGAGGCACCCTTGGCTTTTCTCAAGACTTACTCCTGGCTCTGTTCTCAGGGATCACTTCTTAAGAACTCAGGGGACCAGTTATAATACCCTGATGGAATGGAATCAGAGCCCGCCACATGCAAGGCCAGTAGGGTAAATTACTATCTCTCTGGCCCCAAAGTACATTTTTAAGTGAAAAACAAATGGGCCTATTTGCCTTTTTGGATAATTTTATTATTTTTAATACATTTAATGAATTTATTCCTTATATGGTAAAATGTTGGTTCATCTCTTTTCCCTATCAACAGACAAACACATTTTTTCTTCTTATGGGGCATTAGCCATAAGGGTGTGTGTGTGTGTGTGTGTGTGTGTGTGTGTGTGTTTGTGTTTATTCTCTAAGAAATAATGAAATCTTGAAACATAATCCTTAAGGTAATATGAATCTTAAGGATCACTAAAACCAATAAAAAATTCACATAAAGAATAACCAACTTTTGTTCAAAACTACGTTATTCCTTCTTTGGATTCCCTTAGAAATTGGAGCTAAGGCTAAGGAGTAAGTATGTCTACTGGAGGTTAGAGCTGTCAGGAAAATAGAGAAAAAAGAGAAGGAAGAAAAGTGGCAGCTCTGTCTCTCTCTCTCTCTCTCTCTCTCTCTCTCTCCTCCCTCCCTCCCTCCATAAAACTCTGGAAGAGTCTCTGCCCTCTACTAACCTGATCCCAGCCTGCCCACAAATTATCAACAAAGACGCAATCAATGGTGGCCTAAAGCACCCAAAAAGATTCCCTGACTGACTTTTGTGTGCAGTTGCCTGAGAGATGGAGCCACATTCGGCATCCTTGACATATGTGTGATCTAACCATGTAGTGAGCCTCAAGCAATCACTAACACACATGATAAATCAGATCAAAAATAGAAAAGACCCCAAAGGCACAAGCACACAATAAAACACAGCTCACACATGACCCCACCAGAGCCAAGACAAGATCCACAAAGGGGCCCTGCTGATGTCTGAACCTACAGAACTCGCCTGCTACCACTCTGAAAGGTGTATGGAAAATTCTTTGTAAAAATCTCTCTTCTTTTTGTATAAATATTTTTACAAAAGATAAGTTTCATTTGAAAGCACCATATTATTTCAACTACCTAGACAGAATGGTTTGTTGCTTCTTTTTCTTCTGAGCCAAGGTAAAAGATTCTCCAGTGGTCTGTCTCCCGCTGGACAGAGAAACCAAGTTCATTATTTTCACTGCTCCGTCTTCTGAAGCAAAAGAAATAAAACTGGCCTAAAATTCAAGTGTTAGCAGCACCCTTGTTGCCCTTCCTCCACGGTTACGATTCCAGGCATCACACATGAAATAGCATGAGTTTATTTCTCTGAGCCATGGAAGCATTTCACGTTCTGTCTCAGCAGCCACACTGGGGCTTTGCCAAGGACAAACTATGTTTATTTCATGTGTGAGGGGGAAAGGAACATTCATTGAAACAATTCAATGATTTTTTTTCCCCCAATGAAAGCTAGCGAAGGAATTAAGGAAAAGCGTTACATGCCGTCCCACCCAAACCCTATCTCTAGACCAGTATAAAGGGGTCTTTATACCCTGTAACAGTCTCCTCAAACCTCAGCAAACAAACCTCACCTTGTGCTATTGTTAAAATGCAGCTTTTCATTCAGTTAGTCTGGGATCCTGCTGAAACTCTAAAATATATATATATGTATATATATATATATTTTAGAGTTTCAGCAGGATCCCAGACTATATATATATATACATATATATGTATATATATATACATATATATGTGTGTGTGTATATAGAGATACATACATATGTATATATGCACATATGTATATTAGAATTTATATACATATATGCATATATAGTATGTGTATATCATATTGCATATATGCATACAGTTTACATATATGTATGTATATATACATATATACTCTCTATATGAGTATATAAAGTATATATAGAGTATATATATACATATACATACATATACTCTAATAGATATTCTAATAGATATAGATAAAGTCCAGTTCTGTTTAATGACAGCAGGATGGCTGTTCAAGGAACCAACTTGGGTAGTTAGAGCAGCAGTAGATGAGGCGATCAGCAATTTGCTCCAAAGCATGAGCCTCGCTCAGTAGAAGACTGCAGATGCAAGGATGACCACTAGAACATTGAGACTCACCCAGAAAGCAGGAGTAAATTTTTCTGTGTCATCTCCTACTTTGAGAGGGGGAAAGCTGGTTTTGCTGGAAGAAAAAATGTGCAGAACCTTGCTTTAAATCATCCTGCTTTCTGAGTTGGGTTGGTGGGAATTAAAGGTAAATGTCAGTGAGCATCTGCGTCCACTGGACTAGCTCAGACTGAGTCAAGACGTCAAAATGAGCAGTCTCCAAAGAGCAATCCAGTCATTTCATTCAAGAAAGAAATAACATATAAGGGGATTGAGAAATCGCTCAGTGGGCTGGGAGCATGTTTCTCTTCAGAGGGCAGGGTTCAATTCCCAGCTGTGCCAGGACAAATTCCCAAGCATATAACCAGGAGTAGGTCCTGAGTACCACTGGGTGTGACCCCCCCCCACCAACAAACAAACAAAAACAGGAGAAAAAAGGAGCACTGCATTTTTTAAAAAATAAGAACCTTGGTGACATTAGCAAAACGAGACAAAACAGCATTTTAACTAGCGGTTAGGAGTTCACTCCTTGCCAAGATTATGCCAAAAGAAGGAGCCATTCCTGCAAATCCTCCCACACAGCCCGGGCTATTGTCTGCTCCTGACAGGACAGGCGCGCTCTAGTAGGCCCAGAATTTGGCTGTCGAGAACGCTCTACGCAGTTGCTCTCTAAATGCTACATTTTCAACTTTTCCTCCCCCACTATCTTATTTTTGGTATTTCCTGGTGCTTTCTAGAATGTGGCTTTTCTTTTCTATTTAGAATATAAAAGCTGGCTTCAGGAGATGGGTGTGTGGAAGGAAATGTTCACATACCATCTTTCATACCCAAATGTGAACAGAAACCTTCCTGCAATCGGAAAAATCCAAGCACTATCCATAGGAAGACGCTGTGAGCAGCTGCCAAACATAAAGCACCCAACAGTTCAGGCAGACAACAGTGTTCCTAATTCCAATGCAAAGAGTGTTCTAAGTCAGAGAGCAGAAGCTCTTGTTCCAAAGTGAGGAAATGACTGCACAGTAGTTCAGGCATGCGGTGTAGCCTTCGAACAATGTTGTCTAATAGAATACCTGAGGTGGAAACCTTTACAGGCTTTCTCTTATTACAGGCTCTGACACATCTAGAGCAGGACAAAAATACTTAGAATCATAGTGATAAAGGAGGAAGAAGTCACTTTTTAACAGTAAGGATTCTACTGACCCAGAAAGCTTGCATAATACAATTCACAAGACAGGTGACCCTCTTCTGCTGCAGTTTCTTAGGGAGCTAGTTATACGTATAGACATTTTTGCTATGAGAGAGACTCGCTGTGAACTGCTTGGCCAACAGGATATCTTTGTCACCACAAATGCTACAAGGAAAGTGTTATTAACCACAGTACTAAGGAGAGAATGTCAGGACATGGAAACAGTGAAGAATAAAACACTCAGACTAAAGTCATCAAGAGGTAAACTGAAGTTCTGAGCCAAAGCCTTTTGGCTTAACCACTATGCTATATGATAAATATAATTTATCCCTTGCTTTTGAATTAAAGGATTTATTTTGAGTAGAAGAATATTTCAAATTAGGTACTCCATAGTTAGCAAAAAGCTTGGAGCTGGCAAAATAGATCAATTAAGGCAAGGTCAGGTCCCCATTCCCACCATTCTGTCTTCCAAGACAGAAGCCTTCTTCTAAGGCGCCCAAGTTTTGTTTTAGTATTTTTTTATTATAATACCATAAGATAGACATTTACAAAGCTGTTCATGATTGGGTACATCTCCAAAACTCTGGACCACAGAAAATATAGAAATTCATAAACTGGTCAACCACCAGCAACACAGGCAAGGTAGCAGGTGATTCCCTCCTTAGACTGAGTGTCTGCAGGATCCTAAACAAGTGAAATCAGCAAGTGAGTCACTGTATACACCAGTAAGTTAGAAATGGAGAAACTTAGAAATGGAGAACACAAAGTTAGGAAATGCTAGTTTGGAAGAGATGATTTTTAGAAAATCAAATAAACAATGGATGGTAAGGTCTAGGTAATAAAGAACATTTGAAATAAAAAAGGAACACTCAACTAGGAAGCTAGTGCTCTTATAATCCTAGGAAGGAAACAGACACACTTATTTCCTTCATTTTCCTATATTTGCCTTACCTTCCCTAGCGGAATAGAAAACATATTTTCTGTGGTAGTTGATGTTTATACTAAGCAGGGTAACTCAATACTCATGTTGCTGCTTGATTTTATTGTTAAGAATACAGCTATTATAGTGGACAATCTTTAATATTGTTGTTTGGTTTTATTATCACATGGCAGTGATTTTCTTTTTAAATAATCTTAGCTTTAAATTCTTAAAATGGGCATTTCATTGGCTTTTAAATGTATTTATCCAATCCTGTTAGCACTGAAAATCAGGTAAAATGCTTAATGTAGACATAAAATTTCGATTCTGCTAACATTCTTTGGAAAATAACACCAACATTGAAATGCACATAAAAAAAGGATAAAAAAAATCTTCTAGTTCATAAAAATCTAAGAGAATTGGAATGCACATTTGGTCAGGGTTTTAGTTCTTTAAAAATATATTTTCAAAACAAATGGTATTTAATAGAACACCTAATACCAAGAGATGGAAAACTTTTTACAGGCTTTATTAGTGACTCTGACACATATAGAGCAGGGAAAATATTTATGAGGCAGGAGCTAAATGAGAAATAAATAGATAAAACTGGAAACTGTCCCCAAATCAAAGACAAAACTCATGTATACTGTATACAAGTATATGCACTGTGGCCCCAAACCTGCAGGATCCACCAACCATGTGGTTATCTGATAAAGACCGGAGGAAAAGTTATGAAGGAGAGGAAGGAACACCAAGGAACAAAAACAGTGAGATCTGAACAAGGAAGTCTCTATCAGTTTCACTAAAAAAAAAATAATGAAAATGTATTTTGTTGCCCTTTAGAAATGGAGCTCTCTTTCCTTACCTCAATCACTTTAGTGTGGTCTACATTTAGCTTCATAACAGACTTTTTATCTTGTTTTCTTTGTGGGCCATATCCAGCCTGCTCAGGGCTTACTCCTAGCTCTGAGCTCATGAATCCCTCCTGGTGGGCTCAGAACCCTTTGTGGTGCTGGAGATCCAGTCCAGGTCAGCTGTGTGCAAGGCGAGCAACCAATGCTCTGTACTTACTAGACCCTCAACAAACTTACTTTTTTAACAGGAAAATTTCCAAATTAAGCTGCAGATTTATGTGTGACCATTAAATTCCAATTTGCAGATCTTTCCGTTGAATATGATGACAATACAATACAGTTTTCACTGTCTGTATCACTGTCTTCCCGTTCACCATTAATTGGCTCGAGCGGGCACAAGTAACATCTCTGTATGTCCTGTCTCATGCTAGTAGAGCCCAAGGGCATCTGCTTGCTCCAGGAACATAAAGAGCCTCAAACCATTACATCAGGTCATGGGAATGAGGTCTATAGTTGTTACTGGTATTTGGCATATCAAATACCAAATACCAAAATAATTGTTACTGGTATTTGGCATATCAAATACGACATGGGAGGCTTGCCAGGCTCTGCCATGCGGGTGGCATACTCTTGTAGTCACCTCTAAATCCAGCATTTAAATATTATCTATAAAAAAATTAAACAGCAATGATTACTGAAGATGAGTTTGTGGGGGTTTTTTGCCATTTCTTGCATGCTATTTTCAGAAATTATAAAGGTTATGTCTTAAGTCAGAAAAAGCTGAAAAAATGTAATAGTATTATTGTCACTGTATCTGCTGGAGATGGACAACAAGATCCCCAATACATACCTAAACCACAATACAGTTTTAAGTACACTTAATGTGGGGCCAGAGCAATAGTACAATGGGTAGGGTATTTGCCTTATATATGCAGTCAACCAGGTTTGATCCCTGGCATTCCATATGTTCCCTGAGCATCACCCCAGGCGTAATTCCTCAGTCAGAGCCAGGAATAACCCCTGGTGTGACCCAAAAAAGCCAAAACAAATTAACAAAAGTATGTTTAATGCTACCGAGGACTGAATGTTCTGGGAAATCTACAACGCATTCTTGATTCCTCTTTCCTTTGTAAGTTTGGTTTATTCATTTCTTCAATTCTTCCACAAAATACTGTTTCAAAGTTCACTGTGTGTTGGGAAGGTATATATCAGAGACTGGGAATAAACTCAAACAGACTAAAATCACTTATCTTATAGTCCTACATTTTATGTATTCAAGATATCTCAAATATGTACTTTTTTTCCACATTTCCTTGTCTCCTTGTTTCCAATATTTGGAAAAATATTTATCTAAAAACAAAATTCTAGTATGAAAAATGAAAACAAAAGGACATCATTACAGTTAATATTTTGTGCATTATTGAAAGGTAAAAATAATAATGCTCAAAAGAATTCCGTGCCACAAATATTATAAACTATTTATATAAATATATAAATAAACCAACTACTTGATAGACACATCCGCAGGATACTCATAAAAAATAAAAACACCTACATACTTTTAGTCATGCTTATATATAAGCTATATAATAGACTATATATTTAAGAATGTGAATCAAGCACCAATAACTTTAGAAATTGAAAGTACCAGACTTAAATTGGTTCACTGATGAGTTTACCATATATTTGGGGAAGAATTATGGCAATTCTCTATAAGATTTTGCAGAAGATAGAAGAGAAAATTCTTCCAACTCACCCAAGAAGACAAAGCAACACTAAAGAAAAGGTCAGAGACAAAAAGAAAACCTAAAGAATATTTCTTTTGTGTTTGTTACTTATTTTGTTTTGTTTTTTTATTGAATTACCATGAGATACATAGTTACAAAGCTTTCACGATCTCCAACATCAGTCACTCCACCAGGGTACACTTCTCACCACAATGTCCCTAAAACCTTCCCACCACCCCACCCCCAGCCTGTTTCTATGTTTGGCACTTTTCTTTAAAGAGTATTTCTTATAAACACAGACACAAAAATATTCAATAAACTATTAGGTTTATAAACTAGGATTTAAAGACTATAAACTAAGATTTATAGATTTATAAACTATTACATTTATTTATTTATTTATTTACTTACTTATTTATTTATTTATTTATTGCTTTTTGGGTCACACCCAGAGATGCTCAGGGATTACTCCTGGCTCTGCACTCAGGAATTACTCTTGGCGGTGTTCAGGGGACCATATGGGATGCCAGGGATTGAACCTGGGCTGGCACAGGCCAGCCGCAGGCAAGGCAAACGCCCTACCCGCTGGGCTATCGCTCTGGCCCCTAAACTATTAAATTTAAATATAAAAAGAATTGTACACCACAACCAAGTATAATTATCCCAGAAAAGCAAGGCTGTTTTAACATTCGAAAACCAATTAATATATCAATACCAGTTTTCAAAAAACAAAAGATCATATGATTATATCAATAGGCACAGGAGCATTTGAGAAACTCTAACACATACTCATGACATAAGTGCTCAATAAAGTAAAATAAAGCAAAACTTTCCAAAAGTTGATGCAGACCACATACTCAAAGTCCATCTAATTACTTTAGACTTTAGTGAATTAGATAATTAGGAGTTTCCACTATAATTAGTGAGAAGGCTACTATGTCCCACATTCTTTACCACTTATAGTCAACACTGAACTGAAGTTACAGCTAATACATAAGGAACTGAAAGGTAAACATATTGGGAAGGAAGACAGAAAACTGTCTTTGCAGTTGAAACGATGAAATATTCTGGGAAATGCAAAAACAGTATAGAGGAATTTTTTAAGTTAATGATCTTTAGGACTCGAAGTAAAAGAAAGAAATAGATGAGACACAGATGTCTCTTAGAATAAGATAGTCTGGGACTGGCAATAGTCCAGCAGGTGAACACTGTACTGGGTTTGATCCCTGGCACCCCACATGAGCCCATTAAGAGGGACTCCAGGAGTCAGTCTTGAGAATCACTGGGTATGACCCTAAAAACGAAATAAAATTTTAAAAAGATAATCTATATGATATTTCATTGCTAGCCACTTATCATTATTCATTTGTCCAAGTTTATCAAATCTTGAATAAATATACAGGTGAATATAAACTATGGACCTTGAATTATTCAGGATGACTTGATGTGGTCTGATCGGTTTAAACAAATATTCTACTTTAATGTTAGGAATGTTGATAATGTAAGAAACTGTACATGTCTGGGGAGGGTTGATAGGAAATCATATCAACTTCTACATATGAATCGTATCACTTCTATAGTGATAGGAAATCACTATACCTTCTATTTGATTTTACTATGAAACCTAAAGCCTAAATATATCTCCAACATTTTACCTAAAATATATGTGACAATTTTGTCAATCTATTTGTCAATTCAGGAAAGTGAAACTATACTGCCTTCAGGTTTAACAAGGAAAGCATAAAATTAGCAAATGAAAAATTAGGAATTAATAATGAAAGAATAGTGCTGAAATGCTTAAACTCTTATCTTAAATGGAACATTGACTTAAGAGCTACCCTTTGACTTTTGATTTTGGGGCCGGACCTGGCAGTGCTCAGAGCTTCTGCTTGACTCAGTGCACAGGGATCACTCCTGACAGAGACTGGGGGACCACGTGTGGAGCAGGGGTTGCACCTGGGTCAGCCAGATGCAAGGCAAGTGGCCTAGCTGCTGTTCCTTCTAGCCCCAGAATTGCCCTTTTAGTTTCAGTTTCATATTATTTTCTGTTTCCATCCTAATTCCTCATTCTTAATGAGGAGACGGTATTCAGGAGTTCTGCAGAAGAACCAAGAAACATAATTAAGCAAATTAATCTAAGACAATAAGGCTGTGAACATCTCAAAATACAATCTCCCCTAGCTAATAGTATAAAAATACAAATGAATGTTCTCAAAAAAAGATTTGTAGATGTATAAAGTCATTCGGAACTGGGACACACAGAATCCTGCATTGTGTAATCATATCCCTAAGAGACTAGTCTAGTCATTGTCATAATAAACCGACATTTCTAATCCAAAATGACCCTAATTATTTAAACTGTGTTATTAAATCTTGTGATCTCCATGTAGAAGCCAAAAAATATTCATTTTCTATGGAATGTAAAATGATCTTGTAAAACTGCATTGGCTTAAAGAAGAAATTAAGAGTCAAACTGTTCCAATTTTGCTGCTAACAAATGGGTTAAAATGGAAGTACTATATTATACAAACTTCAGGTTTTAGTAAAAAACATATATTCAGAACCTACACATATTTTGTAGGGAACGGATGTGAAAAGAGAATCATTTGTCCATTTCACACAAAAGGTAAAACAAAATAAGCCTACAAAATTCATGAAGATGGAAAATAATATATCATGAATAAGAAAAATGCTATTTTGAGTAATAAAGCAAAAAACCCTTAGACAAATTATGATTATACAATAAAATAAGAAGTATTGGATGTACCAATCATCTGTAGTATATAAAAAATATAGTATGAGACTACTATCCAAAGACAACAGAAACGAGGGGAAGGAGGACTATTCCATAATTGAAAGTTTGCCACTAGTGGTGGGAAAGGGGACTGAGATCAGGAGGACTGCTCTGACAATGGTAGTTGTAAGTCATCACTCTGAACAAGAACTGAGTGCTGAAAGGAGACAGACATACATGATAACCTTTCAGTACCTATATTGCTAATTATGATGCAAAGGAGAAGGTGGAGGAGGAGGAGAAGAGGGAGAAGGAGGAGAAGGAGAAGGAGAAGGAGAAGAGAGGGAGAGGGAGAGGGAGAGGGAAGGGAGGGAGGGGAAGGGAAGGGGAGGGGAGGGGAAGGGGAGGAGAAGAAGAGAGGGAGAGAGGGGAGGGGAGGGGGAGGGGAAGGGGTGGAGGAGAAGGAGAAGAGAGGGAGAGGGAGGGGGAGGGGAGGGAGGGGGAGGGAAGGGGTGGAGGAGAAGGAGAAGAGAGGGAGAGGGAGAAGAAGGGGAGGGGAAGGGGAGGGGAAAGGGAAGGTGTAGGAGGGGGAGGAGAAGGGGGTAGGAGGGGGGAAGGGGAAGGAGGGGGAGGGGTAGGAGGAGGGGGGAGGAGAAGGGGAAGGGGAGGAGAAGGGGAAGGGGGGGAGGGGAGGGGAGGGGAAGAGGGGAAAGGAGGAGGGGAGGGGAAGGGGAGGAGGGGGAGGGAAAGGGGGACGGGCAAGAGGGGAAGGGGAAGGGGAGGGGAGAATGGGGAGGAGAGGGGAGGGGAAGGGGGAGGAGGAGGAGAAGGAGAAGGAAGAACCACCTACCATCGAGACAGGCTAGGTAGAAGGGAGACTGGGGACATTGGTGGTGGGAAACACATACCTGTGTGGGGATGGGTGTTGGGACACTGCATGACAGTGACTCAAATTGTAAGGTTTTGTAACTGTAGCTTTGTGACTGTATTGTATCTTTGTAACTGTATCTCAAATTGACTCAATTGAAAATTAAAAAATAAATAAAAACCAAATCCAAAAGTTTCCTGGAAAATAGTGCCCAGGAGAATGGCGACCTGCTGAATATGAAGTGTGCGCTAAAGAAGGGGCTAATCCTCTGCCGACAGTTACACAAGGTTGTTCGTCGAATGGCCTCCTCTGCACTTCCTGCTCTCATCAGTCTTTCAAAGGAACCAACACAATCTTCTTAAGAAGTGAATCAGATGGTGCCACCCCTCCACTACAGCCCTTCAGCACCTTCCCATCTCTCTCAAGGGGGAACCCAGAGGGCTGACTGTCCCTTAGTGACCAAATTCCTGTCCCTTGTTCCTTGACCACACTGTCCACTCTGCTCGAAGACATATGTGTGCCTATTCTCAGATCACTTCTAATACCATAGTTTTTACAGAAAATTCAGAATCAGTAGCTGGTGATTGTGGACTAAGTATCGTTCCTGGAGAAGGCCCATGACGAGTGCTACCCCAGAAAGGGAGCAGGAGGATCTTCCCGGGTCTAACCTTGGCCTCCTTTGTATTTGGCAGACAATTAAAGGTGTTCAGCTACAAGAGTTCCCTAGGGCTCATTTCCTGCTTTCCCTTGTTCTCTCACCCCACTTTCTTAAATTTATTTGCTTGATTAATTGCTATTCTATGGTTTACTATACTGTTAATATTTGCTTCTGGAGATATAAATAATTCCAACACCACACCCATCACCAGTGTACCTACTTCTCTTCCCCAGGGACTCAACACAATTCCCTATCACCGCCACCACCTACTCAGTTATGTGGATTATTTCTCTCATTCTGTGGTCTTTGGACCTTTGTTCTTACTTTGCTGTATCTGTCCTTTAAGCCCCACATAGGAGAATGTTCATTTTGCATTTATTCCCTTCCTTCTGATTGACCTCTCTCTATTATATCCTCTAGTTCCAATTATACTGCTATAAATTACATAATTCTGTTCTTTCTTTTTTTTCTTTTTTTGCTTTTTTGGGTCACACCCAGCAATGCTCAGGGGTTTCTCCTGGTTCTGCACTGAGGAATTACTCCTGGTGGTGCTCGGGGGACCATATGGGATGCCGGGGATCGAACCTGGGCCAGCACGGGCGGCCGTGGTGCAAGGCAAACACCCTACCCGCTGGGCTATCCGCTCCGGCCCCAAGATCCAGGTATTCTTGCAACTCTGTAATATCCAATGTAGAAAAGCAACAGGAATCAATTCACATCCTTCATTTTTTTAAAAACTGTTTACACTTAAGAGGAGAAATGCCTGAAATTTTAACTACAGTATGAACTTTTAGCACAATTTTAACACAATATATCACAACCTTAATTGTATGCCAAATATCAAGAATGTCTTTCACTGTCTAAATGATAAAAAGGGTTATAATGCATGCTGTCTACTGGTTTTAGAAACAACTATTCACTCTTAGTAATCTTTTCTGGAGGCTTTAGAAAGATGGTACACTAGAAGAATCTCTAGTGTACCATCTCTCTAAATAAGAATAATAAGAAGTACCAACTTATAGACAATCTATTTCAAAATTCTTAAATTCTCTCTTCAGCATAATTTCTGTAAGAAAAAGATTGTGATCACAGCATGCAATAAGCAAAAAATACCCCATGACAATTGCATCTAAATGAGCAAATAATTCCAGTGACAACAAGTATGTGTATGACTTTTCCAAATAGCTTATTTTATTCTGAATAGGTCTTAAGGTTAAAGTTCTTATGCTGAACCTAAAACTAGTACATTTATACTTACATCACTGGCTTCAAATTTTGCATCAAATTTGTGCTTTCAAAGAGAAACAAACTGAGCCCACGCTTCTGTATAAGGGCACCTCACAAGCCGAGGCCAGCCTGGGTCCTACTCTTCACAATACAGTCTTGATTTCACAGTCCCTCAATGACCAAGCAACTCTCCTCCTTATTAAATTTCATTCACCTCTACTTGCTGCAGGTTATTTTGTTGATGAGTTTACTCCTTCCACTTTTTCTATCAGAAAATAGATTTTTCAGCCCTAAGTTGGAAGTGTCCAGTGAAAATGCCAGAAGAGCTTAGGCGAAGTCAACACCTAACTGAAATGCATTAAACATCTACAGAAGTGATCACAGTGGTTTGAGAATGAGTTCTCAGTCTTAGTCACATTTTGAGGGGCCCCAAGCAGTAACCAGGGGCCACTCTTAGCAATATTGAGTCAACCAGGCCAGAAATTCAATGCTCGGCCCAGTGGAGGCAGTGCTGCTCGGGCCTTGCGTGCTGGAGACCACTGGGCCACCCCAGTAGTGTGTAGGGGCCTCCAGGACTATGCCTGGTGATGTCAGGGCTTGGACTGTCCCTGCACATGCAAAGTACGAGCCCCGACTACTGAAGTGGCTCCTTATATATTAGGCCAGTGGGAGGGTTGGGCCTCACCCGGCTCAGGGCTTACTCCTGGCTCTGTACTCAGGAATTACTCCTGGGGATGCCTCGGGGTACCATACGTGGCGCCAGGGGCGCAAACCAGGATCAGTTGAGTACACTGCAAATCCTTAATACCTATATTACATCTTCAGTCTAGCATATTTTTTAAATATTATTAAAACCTCATGATTTTCAAAGTGATTGGATTTTAGACATGCTGTGTTCTAATATCAACCTATCCACACACCCATCCACCATCTTTATCCAACACCTTGAAGGCAGCTTCTTTAATTTGTTTGCTGAAGTCTGGATGTTGTTTTCAGTCTCATTGGCTCTGTGTTTTGGATATTTATCTATACCAGTCCTTACAACTCTGATTACTCAGATCCCTTAGTCGCTGACTCCCCATTGCTTCCCATCATCTCTTTTTATCCTCTCAGTTTCTTACCTTGTCTGCCTTGTTCTTCCTGTACTCTGGGGCCAAGGGCTATCTAGGCATCCTCCCTTTCAAATACTGTATTCCCTCAGCCAATTCACCACCAATACACCACACACAAGTTAGATCATCCTGGGTTTGTCCTTCTTCTCTAGCATATTTTTAATCACTTGTCACTTGTATCACTTGTCTTCCCATTGTTTATCGATTTGCTCGAGCAGGCACCAGTAACACCTCCATTCGTTGGGAATGAGGTCCATTATTGTTACTGTTTTTGACATATTGAACATACTACGGGTAGCTTGCCAGGCTCTGCCATGGCTCTGGGTTCATCCCAGGGAGCCCAGTCTTTGTCTATGTCAGACCATCAACCATCCAGGGCCCACAGGGGCAGAGCCCTGGGTGTAGATAAGCCTATCTCCTGTCTGCCACCTGCCAATACAGCCAGGCACCGTAGCAACATCTGCAACACCTCGAGGGGCAGGATATTTTTAATACTGAATGTATATACCTGCATATGTGTGCTGTATGTATGTGTGTTGTATGTGTGTGTGCACACACACATACACATATACATCTGGATCTGAAGTGATAACTTTTCATCTAAATTATTGTAAAATCTCATATTCAATTAGTAAAAAACACTCTGAAATTTGCAACTTAAAGAAGCTACCTAAATAGGCTAGTGGAGAGCAGAGCAATTATTGGGTCAGTCTAAATAGGCACCCATGGATTTGGCCACTCTGCTTTTTTTTCACCAGTAAAGCGAGATAATAGAAACCAGACCCATCACTCTCACATTACCGAGTGCCTATATCAGATTAAACATTTTACAACAGAATAAACAAAGCTTAGCCCATCAGAAAAGACCCTGGCAGAAAGCTAATTTTTTAAGTTGGTCTGAATAAAAACTAATTAGCACAGAGTTTTAAGAAAGCTCATGTTATTAATTCTACACCCTATTAACTCTTTTCTTTGTTAAGTCTGAAAACGGTTTTCAGCAGCCTATGTTATGCTTTGCTTAAAAGTTCTATTCCTGTTCTGTAAAAGCATACAGATTATCTTCCCATGGATTGCAGAGACACCTTCCAAAGCAGAGTAGCAAGAGCCCATTCCTAGCTCTGTCCCAAGGACAGTGCTTGCCCTAAGTTAGTTGGAAACCAGCGGTTCGGTGATAGGAACTTTGGTACAAAATTCCACCTAACTACAAGCTCAGAGTGCTGGGCATGAGACAAAAAGAGATTTCCCCTCGATTTGGTGCAAAAGTATCATTATTTTTGTAATCAATGTCTTGCTGCTTTATGCACTTGGATAGCGGGCAATGAATGCCCTTGAAATTAGAATTTTCTGAGTTCACACTGCTCCACAAAAGCCACTTGGACTAGGCTCCACTTGCCTATTTAAAAATTTAAGGATGTCTTACCACTTTAAAAATTCCTTTTTTCCAACTTACCCTAGGGTTTGATCTCACACATGAATACGTTCGTTATTGAAAAATAAGCAATGCCTTGCCCTACCTTTGTCTCTGGTCTTTGATCCGGCAGGGTTGTCCGGGACAGTGAGATGGTCTAGGTTGCTACTCAATGAAGAAGTGTCATCACTGGATAAAGAGTTCAAAAATCCACTTTCTGAGGTGGTGAGACTGTCTTCTCGGGCCTGGTGACTGTTTGCTTCTGGGGGGTACAGGTGAGTGAACTTGCACAGCAAATGACGGAGACTGTCCCAGGGCTTCAGCAGCAGCAGAACTGTTGACAATTGCTATCCAGGACCGCCTCTCGCGAGGGCAGGAGGAAGAGGACTCGCTGGGTGTTGCTGCATTCTCCAGGGAGAAGAAGAACAAGACGTTTCACCCGGTTTGGGTGAGGGAGCAGATGCCTGCTGTGCAGCCTATTTTTCACAAATAAAACCAAAAAATCAAAATTAACATAAACCATGCTCAAGCAAGTATTCTCACTTTTCAATGAAAGTGTTTGTCCTGGTGTCATACAGTGGCCAATAATGAAAGACTCAAAAGGAAGAAAAAGAGATTTACATCTGAGTGATATTCATCATAATGCCATTTTCCAATATGAATTCCAATATTGGAGGAACATCCTAAACCTTTCTGGTTTAGGATTGGACAATCATGATTTTCCCCATTCTTCAAAATTCTCCATAAATTTAAAGGAGCCTACAGGGAATTCTTTGAAATACTAAAGGACTCCTTCAATGATCAGTTAATCAACCAATCGGTAATCTAGGATACAATATGTCGGTGACTACTCTCTAGTTGAGTCAAATGTCTTGAGAAAGGTCATAACGATAAAGAAAACCAAAGTTGAGACAGGACACAAAGTAAGATTAGCTGAGTGGAGGTCAGAAATAAGGGTAAAGTACATATATTTTAATAGATTTATTCCATACTTTCCTTATCATATGACCAGGATAAGCTCATAACTACAGAGTATGAGTGTAAACCTGTGGTGGGGAAGTATTGGAACAATCTGCCTGACAGATCATCATCAACGGTATTGTTAACCAGACTCTGAATCAATTAAAAATTGTGAACTTATGTATCCATCAGTGATTAAAACAACAATCAGGGGCCGGAGTGATAGCCCAGCGGGTAGGGCATTTGCTCTTGCACGCGGCCAGCCTGTGCTGGCCCAGGTTTGAGCCCCGGCATCCCATATGGTCCCCCGAGCATGCCAGGAATAATTCCTGAGTGCAGAGCCAGGAGAAACCCCTGAGCATTGCCGGTGTGACCCCAAAAGAAAAAAAATAAATAAATAAAATAAAAGAACAATCAATCTTCACCAGAGGAGACAAGAAAATATTTTCTTTTATTAAATTCATTAATTTATTGTTATTGATTGAAGTTTTAAATTTGTAATATTGTTATTAGTAGTTTTCCATGCCTACAATCCCAACACCATATCCCTCACCAGTGTACCCGACTCACTACTTCAGAGACACCAATGCTCCCCCAACCCCGCTCATCCCTCCTTCACCTGTCCAACTCAGTCGTGTGGATTAACTTCTTCATTGTGTTCGCTTCACTACTACCTTACTATGTATCTTTAGGTCCCATGTTATGAGTCATATTTTGTATCTATTTTTTTCTAACTGACTTCACTTAGCATTTTTGTGCTCTTTATTCATTGAAAAGGAACCTAAAACTGTGAGAAGTGGATTGATGATAAGGTTTTCATAACATATAACCTAAATGAGAGTGACAATCATAGAAAAAACTCTTTACCTGTACAAAAAAAGAAAAAACTAATGTAATGTCAGCAATTTGTCTTGTGAAGAATTACATTTGTTCTGAGATTTTACATGTACCATATATTTAGGTGAAGCAAGTAGTTTCCATTGAAAATTATTTAAAAGTAGGTGAGGAGTGAAAGAGAAAAGAAGTTTCTGCTTGAGTGAGAACATAAACTTCTCCAGGGTGGAAGTAAGCAAGCGAAGAAGCAAAAACCAAGCAAGTGAGATACTTGTCCAAAGGAGACCATTGACTTGAAGAACAAGTCAACTTTGTCATATTTTGGGGTTAAAAATTGTTTTGGGAGGGGTAAATGGTGTATTATATATAAAATTTTACTATTATAGGAGTTTTCACTTGTCTTCCCGTTGTTCATAGATTTATTCGAGTGGGTACCAGTAACATCTCCGCTCATTGGGAATGAGGTCCATTATTGTTACTGGTTTTGGCATATCAAATACACCATGGGAAGCTTGCCAGGGTCTGCCGTGGCTCTGGGTTCATCCCAGGGGCCCAGTCTTTTTTCTATGTCAGACCATCAACCATTTAGGGGTCCACGGGACAGAGCCCTGGGTGTAGACAAGCCCCTCTCCTGTCTGCCACCTGCCAATGCAGTCGGGCACCACAGCCACATCTGCAACACCTCGAGGGGCAGGAGTTTTAGTGTCCTACATTGCAAAATAATGATATGAAAATGGCACGAAGTTTCCTTCATTTTTAATTGCATTGGCCAAAAAAATACAAAAATTTTGATTCCAGTGTTCCATGGGTCACCCTTCTACCCAATGGTTTAAAAAGATATTTTATAGTTCTGTTTCATTAAGGTAAAATATAAGATAATTCAGTCCATTTCAAGCATTCAAAATGTCTAAGAAGAGGTTGCGAAGTGAGTATTAAAAGAAAGAAGTGAGAGTCAAGTAGCATCTTCTCCATAACCTCAGAATCATTGCACGGGGCTGGAGTGATAATACAGTGGGAAGGCATTTGCCTTGTATGCAGCTGACCCAGGTTCAATTCCTGCCATCACATATGGTCTCCCAAGCACCACCAGAATCCTGAGTGCAGAGCCAGGAGTAACCCTGGCTCGAACATTGCCGGATGTGACCCCAAAACAGGACCAAAAATAGATTCACTGCAACAAATTCAGCATGATTGCCATTATTCCAACCAACATGGCACTCCAAGTTTTGAAGATTCTGAGATCTGAGTTCTAATAGGAAAACTCAGTATTTACCTAAAGGTATCCCAGCTGTCTGCACACAGCCAAATAATCGTTGACTATACTTTTAGTAGGAAGCCATTATATCTAGTTAAGATACACATTCATTGCAAAAAATAACCTGCTAGCTCAGACATGATGATTTTCCAGTCAGTAATATGTCAGCAAGCTTGGGAATTAGTTTCCTTTATCACTGAAACTTTCTCAGACATTTTGGTGCAGGAGGTGTTGGTGGAGGGTGGGGTACAGTAACCAAGTTCATCAAAATCATAAATGTCAAGATGATTGTAATTATGTTACATAAATAATAATCATATATTTTTAAGAATCCAACATTTTTGTTTCACTTTTTGGGCCACACCCAACGATACTCAATTTCTGCCTCTGCACTCAGGAGTTATTTCTGGCAGTCGTCAGGGGGACCATATGGGATGCTGGATATCAAACAAAGGCAAGCCACATGCAAGGCAGATGGGCTCCACACCATACTACCACTTCAGCCCCAAGAATCCAACATTTAAATTGAAAAAAAAATCAATCAAGTTATCTCACTGTTAAAACTTCAAAGATCTGTAATTCACTAAGTAAAACCTAAATTATCTGGAGACATTAATGTACACTCTCAAAACTGCCCAAGTAAATGTCAAGAATCGACTATGCATTAGCAGAATCTAGAATATAATTTAAGCAAAAAATCTATTTCAGGTGCAGTTCTGACTCTTTCCCCTATTGTGAGTTATTTTGGTAAGACTTGGCTTCAGAGTGATAAACTTCTTTTTTTTAAAAAGAGACCAAGTACAAGCTTTTCCTGCTTGTCCTGCTGATACAACTAGAATTTGATTACAGACAAAAAGGGAGCTGAGCTAAAAGACAATCCCTGCACTCAGTTGCAATAGCATTTCCAAAAAGCCTTTTGTACCTCACAACCATGTTTAAGAGATGAAGGAACTACATGGAATGAGCATCCAGAATTCCCTGAGGCAAACCCTTGTGCAGTAGGGATGCTTTCTGTCCATTTTCTCCAGCACCCCTTAAAATCTATAACCTTTATCTTATTTTTGCAGTGGAGAAGATTGTGGGGGAAAGAAAATGAAGGTAAGAATAGGAGAGAAGGGAAGAGATCAGGTGAACCTGGTGAGAATGAGCTTAGTGAGAAGTGTAGAGCAGGACTTGCAGTGATGTGCGCTACTTTGCAAGTGCTCAACTGTGGGTCACTGCCTCTACAATTCTCTAGCTAAAGAGAACTCTTCGTTCAATGTTTTCTTAAAGCACCCATGTAAAGTCTCTGCTTTTTGTTTTTAAGGATTTTTGATTGATTGTTTTGGGGTCCCATCTGATGGTACTAGGGACATACTCCTGACTCTCTCTCTTCAGATTTTACTCCAAGCAAGGTTTAGGGGACCCTATGACATGCTGGAATTCAAACCAAGGTTGACCTCATACATCTTGTTCTCTCTCTGACACCTATTACAGAATCTCAATGTTCTTCTTTACCAATCAGATGAAGGCAGAAATGAGGTTCAGCTCCTCCCTCTTTGGCATTCTCTGCTTCTCATTCACTGATTGAAGGGACTCTCTTAAAGGAAGTCAGGGGAGGAGAGAGATTACCTTGGTACTTCTGGGATCACTTCCATCCTATCAGGTGGAAGGTCATTTTATCTATGTACTGTAATTGCTGGCCCTTCAGAGGAGAGTATTTCAAGCCCAGGAATGCTTGAGCCACAGACACAGATACACCCGGCAGAGCAGAAACCAGCTTTCCCCGTTGAACTCCCCTGCATTCCATGGACCACGAGAGCAACTTTCAACCCGAGTCCACTATCGCAATGGAACCTTGGAAGAGCCCAGAGAAACCCCCACAGCTTGCTGGCAGCGATCTTCACCATCCACACTCCACAGCTCATAAGATCTCCACCCTTCAGATTAATCCAGTCTCCAGCCCGGCTTATCAGAAACCCAGCCTAGAAGGACCCACCCTGCAGAGACCCACCCTTCAGAGGAGAGTATTTCAAGCCCAGAAATGCTTGAGCCACAGACACAGATACACCCAGCAGAGCAGAAACCAGCTTTCCCGTTGCACATGGTTGCTGCATGGCCGTACGATTTACCTACAAATTACCGTGGAATATTCTACCCACCCCTCTGAGAGAGCCCAACAAAGTAATGAGAGCATAGCGCCTTCACAGCAGAGCCTGGCAAGCTGACCAATGCGTGTTCAATATGCCAAAACCAGTAACAAAAAGTGTTTATTTTCATGACCCAGAAAGAGCCCTTAATATGGCAGCAGTAAGATAGGCAAACAAGCAGTGCCTGATAAAATTTCACGGCCATCCTAGGCTGCCAAAACAAAGAAGGACTAAAACGACTGTCTGTACTTTCAATGCACATACACTGGCAAAGGAAGCATATATTGAGGATCTGATGGTGCAAGCAAAAGATCAAGAATGACATCATTGGTCTGACTGAGACAAGGAGGTGTCGGTCGAATCATGCTGTATTTGACACCAGAGAAGAATTGTTCTTTGGAACATGCAACAAAAGAGGCGTCGGTGGCGTTGGTGTCATTGTCAATACGAACATGGCCATCAACATAATTCATTTGAATGCCTAACAATAGGATAGGACAATTACACTTGAAGATATGTGGCCCACTGCCAGCAATTTCTATCTTCATTATCTAAGCACCAACATCCACATACAAAGGAGATGAAATTGAGAAATTCTACATGGAACTGGAGGAGTTCTATAAAAAAAGATCACACCTTCTACAAGACCATAGTCGGTGATTTTAATGCCAAGATAGGACCAAGAAGATTGGCTGAAGAATTCCACATAGGGACCCATGGCCTAAAATGGAACGAACAGGGTGAGAGACTATCTGAGTTCATCATGTCCACCAAGACCATTCATGGGAACTCACAGTTCCAGAAGGCTGAAGCAAAATGTTGGACATGGGAATCTCCTGGTAGACAATTCCACAATGAAATTGACCTCATCATCTTCAATCGACGGTTTTGTCTGACAGATGTTGCTGTCGTCCCCAAATTCCAAGCTGTTTACACGGAGTCATCCTGAACAGGATTGGCAGAACACTAGATGAAGGACAACCATGCGAGCAAGCTGGCTTCCAAAAGGATTCAGCACAATCGACCATATCTACACAGTAACCAAGCTCATTGAGGTTTGTAGGGGAGTACAAAATGCCGCTCTGTCTCACGCTCATTGATTTACAGAAAGCCTTTGATTCTGTGGAGACTGAAGCAGTCATTGAAGCCCTAGCCAAACAGGGTGTTCAAACCCAATACATCAAGATCCTTTGTGAGCTGTATTACGGATTCACCACCAGGATCTCACCATTCTACAAGGAAGTGATCATTGATGTCAAAAGAGGGGTTTGCGAGTGCCCGAAACAGATGACTGGATAAAAAAGCTTTGGTACATCTACACAATGGAATACTATGCAGCTGTTAGGAAAAATGAAGTTATAAAATTTGCCTACAAATGGATGGACATGGAGAAGATTATGTTGAGCGAAATTAGCCAGAAGGAGAGAGACAGTTACAGAATGACTGCATTTATCTGCATAACATAAATATATAGGTAGATATTATGATACCAATATCCAAGGTCAAGTGAAACATAGATCAGGAGGTCCTGTCAAAGGTGGAAATTATCACAAACGTGTAGGTTTCAGAGGCTAGGTAAGACAGAAAATGGAACAGTGTGCTAACAATTGTGAGGGTACTAATGCCAACCTAGAACTGAGCATTAAATAGAGGCAAAAGGATACACATGACAACCCTTTAATGTATGTTCTGTAATCCATAGTCTGGAGAGGAAGGAAAAGAGAAAGAGAGAGAAATGGAAAGAAATAAAGAACCTGCCATGGAGGAGGGTGGGGGGAGGGGGAGGGAACCGGGACGTTGGTGGTGGGAGATGGGCACTGGTGGCGGGATGGGTGCTGCTACACTGTATGACCAAAACCCAAATATGAACTTTTTAATTGTATATCTTTGTAATTGTAAAAAAAAAAAAATTAAAAAAAAAAAAAAAAATAAAAAGAGAAAAAAAAAAAAAAAAAAAACAAAAAGAGGGGTTTGGTAGGGTGATACCATTTCACCAAAACTCTTCAGTGCCACCCTCGAGAATATCATGCTACAATTAGAATGGGAAGGAATGGAAGTGAAGGTAGATGGTTGGCAACTACACCACCTCTGCTTCGCTGATGTCGTTCCCAATAACACCAAACATTAGCCAAGTGGCACAAATGCTGGCTGACTTCGACCGAGAATGTGGAAAGATAGGTCTACAGTTGAATCTAAAGAAAACTATGTTTATGAAAAATGAGCTAGTTCCAGAGGCCCCATTCACTCTCAATGGAAAAAACATCTCTGAATGCAACAGTTATGTGTACCTAAGTCGAGAAGTCAACATAATGAACGACCTAAAGCCTGAGCTGTGCAGGAGGAAGAGAGCGGCATGGAATGCCTTCAAAGGCATCGAAGAAATAGCTAAAAGGACAAAGAACCTCTGGCTCCGGGCACATCTCTTTGACTCCACCATTCTTCCTGCATTAACATACGCCTCAGAGACCTGGGCCCTACAAAAGCAGGATGAGAATGCTATTTGGGTCTCCCAGAGAGGAATCGAAAGAGCTATGCTGGAATATCACGCCTCACTCAAGTGAGAGAAGAAATCCGGAGTTCTGACCTCCATCGCTATTCCAGAATCAGGGATGCTGTCTCATTTGCCAAGGCATCGAAAATCAGATGGGCTGGACATGTAATGCAATTTGGAGACAACCCGCTGGACTAGAGCTGTTACAGACTGGATCCTACGGATGTCATTGTTGCTTTTCCACTCCAGAGAAGACCGTGTTTTCCAAAACAAATACAAATATTTCCTCATTGTCTCCTCTCATGTCTTTTTTTTTATTGCTCTTTGAGTGATATCCCGCCATGTTCAGGCATTACTCCTGGCTCTTCACTCAGAAATTACTCCTAGCAGTGCTCAGGGACCATATATGGGAAGCCAGGGAGCGAACCTGGATCAGCTGAGTGGAAGGGAAACACCCTACCCACTGTGCTATTGCTCCGGCCCCCTCTCATGTCTTTTTAAGTTAATTTAATTCACTAGAAAGTGTCATGGTTTGTCAGGGAGCTGCTTGGGTCCCCAACAGTATCAGGACAGAATTTCTCTTCTATTTCTGAGACTGTCGGGAAATGGATGAAAACTCACGGGTCCGGCAAAGTTCCAAAAGGCTTTTAATAGTGCAAGAAGCTCTACCACCACAATCCAATATAATGGAAGACCTCTAGCTCTGGTCAGAATTTAGACCATACATGAGAGCCAAGTCTCCTACCAAAGAGAGAGACTTTCTACTACCAGAGAGAGTACAACAAAAGTGGATCCCACCAGAGAGAGTACCTCAAATCAGTCCCCTTATATACACAAAAGCTTTCCTAACTTCTGGGAAGGTCCTGTCAACAAAGATCAACTAAACAGCTTCCTGAGAGTAGAAGAGAGTAGAAAGTAGAAGAGTATAGAAGGGTGGTGCCATACCCTATTACAGGCCTAAACAAATGACTATGCCAAGGACTAATCCTTTCTTATGAGATTATCTCTTACTACATAAAACACTGGAGAGAGAGGGGGTTGGTATAAAGTAATGCATCTTAATTTCATAAGATGCATTACTTGATCACTCTTTCAGCAGAAGAGCTGATCACAGCCCGGCTTGTCACTGACCCACCCTGCAGCAGTCTTTTCCAAGCCAGGCCCAAGTATGCGTTGTATATTCCCCTCTACCACTGATCTTCAGCATGACCTTGAATAACGAGCTGGTGGGACACTCGCTCCTCACTCTGAGTCATTAAACACAAGTGACTGTGGAGAGGTTGCCTTGTCTTCTAGGCCCGTTCTCTTGTCCCATTATTTCCTACACCCTCTTCAGCGCATTCCAGCCTCAAACAATGGCTGGAGTATGTCGAAGATGAAGTACAATAGAGATCACGTTATCTCTGGCTGCAAACCCTCCAATTACTGTCTATCACAAACAGAAAAGCAGACAGTCTCCCCTTACAGTCAAATCTGCAGACACCCTCCCCCCCCCCTTCTGTAGCATCTCTCACCTCCTGCCTCCCCTCTCCCCTAGTCACACTGGCCTTCTTTCTCTAGAGGATGTCTCTGATACTTCCCATCTAAAGGTGCTTCCTGTGCATTTGGGGTCAGCCACCTCCAACTCAGAATTTTGGTCTTTACTCCAATATCATTTCCTCAGCAGACTTTTCCCTGCGGTATCTTCATCACTTCCAACCCTAGCCACTCTGCACCACATCACAAAAATTTATTTTCTCCTTAGAATGTATAAGTCCTTGAGACTGTCTTTGAATCACACACTTATTTTGCCGCTTTCATAACTTAGAGTTTGATGATGCTAAAGAGATGAGACACTGTCCACTTCAGGTCTATATACCTGATTATCCACAATGTCTACTTTAGAGTCTATCACCAAAAATCATTACGGCCAGCTTGACGCGAAATTTTTCCAGGGGAACAAATGACAGCAAAAAAAGAATACACTTAATAGAACGTGAGCTTATGTTTGCACATGTAACTATGGTGTTGACTTTGCCATAATTTGGCTTATTTGTAAAATGAAAATAGAATTTTTGTGACAGTCAAACAAAATTATCCTTCTCAAAGGTGAGTTTATATACTCAGCATGAATAATGTCATGTCCATTCATGTGGAGAAAAAATATTTTTAAGCAACCAATTTGTAAAGTGTGTGGAAGAAGTAATCACACTAACTTGTCCTTGAATAAATGTCATTCAATAAATTTTTAGCTTCCAATATGTTCTAGAGAGTGTCATAAATGCTTCCAAGATATCTGGAAAGATGGTAATGAAGCTAAGGTGTTTCCAGTCATCCCAATTCATTCGCTGGAATCTGAAATCACACATGAACCTCTAAGCACCACCAGGAATGACTCCTGAGCCAGGAATAATTCCTTAACACAGCTGGGAGAGTGACAAATCCCTACCTTACCCCCACAAAAAAGGAAAAAATTAAATGGACTATGCCTCTGACTCTAATAATGTAATGATTAAATAAATAAATGGTGTACACAATACCTGCAATAAAAACAAGGCATAGTGACTTGACATAGAGAGCTCAGAACTCTGGATCATCCCAACTTAAATGATAGGACATGGGAAGCATTTATGAAGGGGGCAGGGAGTAAACTGAGGCTATTGGTGGGAGGGAAATGTATACTAGTGGAGGTGGGTGTTGGAACATTATGACTGAACCCCAATCATGAACAACGTTGTAATTGTGTATATCATGGTAATTCAATTAAAAATTTTAAAGAAGCTTTTATGTAGGAAAGACACTTTAGGCATGTCTAGAGAAACATTAAGAAGATAACATCAGATGGGTTAAGTATCACTGTATCACTGTATCACTGTCTTCCCGTTCATCATCGATTTGCTTGAGCGGGCCCCAGTAACATCTTCATATGTCCTGTCTCATGCTAGTAGAGCCCAAGGGCATCTGCTTGCTCCAGGAATATAAAGAGCCTCAATCAATTCCGGAATGAGGTCTATAATTGTTACTGGTGTTTGGCATATCAAACACCAGTAACATTACTTACTTGGGTTAAGTAATCTCTGCAATAAAATAGTCTTCACTATCAAGCCTACATGTTAAGAATTAATCTGATAAGCAATTAGGATTATCTAAAAGGTCTTGCACAGGTGAATCAAAAAATCATTAGAACCATACTTAGACTGATTTCGAAGGGGTTTATAAAAAGGAGATTGGAGGCAGAGATAGAAAAAAAATATTCTGCTATTGAACAACTCAGCGACTGCTATGCAGGACCTTTGAGGCAATGGCAATGGAAGCCTGAAAAAGGTTCTAGGATGGCCACTAATGAATGCTCTGACCAACACACAGTAGGCTGAGATGAACAGGCGGCAAAGATGTAGAAACTGACTTAAGAAGCCTTAAAGACAGCTCAGTGCCCAACTACCAAGCTCATGATGTTTTCATTATCTTCAGGAAAAATAATATCTTATCTCTAAGACATCTTAAGATAATATCTTAATTATTATCTTAATTAAGATAATAATTATCTTAACCCCACTTCCTTGTATGTATACTTACATAACATATACACAAGTATCTCGCTTGCAAGCATTGTATTCATTTATGTAGTACCTATATTGGGAGATCAAATGTCCTTTAACTTGGCAAACTTCATCTACTAAGAATGTGGGTGAATGGGCCATTGTGTCTGGGGTTGGCTTCTTTGATTTGCTTTAGCTAATTACTTTTTGATCATTTGGATGTTAGAAAAGACTATACTTCTAAAGAGTCTCAAACTGTGAGGACTATGCTGTTAAAATTATCTGCGTGAGCTGTTAGAAGCTGGAGTTATAAATATTTATCTTCTAGGTTTCTCTCAGATCCATTCAACACACTGGGTGGTCTATTTTCCAATTATATCAAAATCTAGTCCTTGCATTTCTCAACTATTCCGTAATCTGATTTCAGACCACTGCTCACTCTACATACCTTCCAGTTGATTTCTTTGTTTCTTACCTCACCTCTCCAAGTAATTTCTCCAAACTGGGAATTTATGACAGCACTCCTCTGCTCATAATATTCAGACTCTATAAATAACTCCAACTATCAAAGACCCTGACTGGCCTTGTATATTAATATGTAAATTAAGACAACACTACCATTCACTGTGACCTACTATGCTCATCTTGGTTCATCCTGTTACAACCACGCTGACTGCCTTGAATTAGCATTTATGCACCATGAAGATCTTAACTCCCACTTTTGCCTGGGCTTGGAAAACTCCTTCCTAATACCACCTTACCAACATCACCTTTCAAGAATTTGCTCAGATCTCAGTTCTCAGTGGGGCACAGACTGGCAGCCCTGTTTGTTCCTAAAGCCAAAGCTTGAAATCTTCACTCGTATCTCCCTTATTAACCTTGTTCCATTTCCATGCATGGGGAAGATCTTGTACTTAAGATATTTGTGGCCAGTCAGGATATCACAATAATCCAGACATCCAACAACAGATGAGTGGATAATCAAGCTGTGTTACACATACACATTGGAATACCATGCGTAATGATGAAGTCAATTTGTTGATACTGAATGGTACTGGAGAATCTCATGCTGATTGAAGCAAGGACAAATAACATATGTTCTCACTAGATCTCTAGAATACAGAATAACATGACAAGGGAATGAAGGGCATCAAAGGTATGAAAATCCTTGACTTTATTTTATAGAAACAATGCTAGGGAGGGACAGATGTAGAAGGGAGGGCAAGATGAGATTGTTTGGTGGTAACAAAGGGACAAGGGTCAGGGTCTTAGACTTCTCTCTGGTATAGAAATCAGGTATTTGTGTATATCTGGACCAGTAGGCCAACATCTAAGCAGGGGATCCAAATCACAATAACGATTTAAAAATGAATATGTAAAGGAGACAGGTCAGGGGTTGGGAATGGGAGGAAACCTGAGGTCATCGGTAGATGGGCACAAATACTCATAGTAGGATTGGAGCTGTAACACTGTAGGCCTAAAATTCTGTTTGTCAACAACTTCATGTTTCATAGTGCCTAAATTTTTTTTAAAATTAATATTTTGATCATCCATTATATGTCTCACTTAATTAAAAATTTTTGGCTACATGAAAGAATTAATTTGTTTTTTCTTCCACTGTTTTGCAGATATTTAGAATAGTTGTTTTCAATGAATATTTATTAGATAAAAAGATAGCATAAGAACAGAACCATAGAGAAAGCACAGCAGTTAAGTGTGCATCTGACTTGGTTTGATTCCTGGTACTACATAATTTCCCAAGAATTGCTCGTATAACGCTGGAGTCTCCCAAACATCCTGATAGAGGTTCCACAGGTCCCTGATATACAGGTCCTGTGCATCACTGCATCCTCAGACCGTAGCACTGAACTGGGGGTTTTGTTGACCAGTATTGCTGGGAGTAGTTCCCAGACTCCCAAGCAGTGCTAAGTTAATATCAAACTTACTGGACATAAAATGTGAACCATGTCCATTTGTTTGTTCTGAAGGCTTTATTTTAGGGTTTGGGGCATTGTTTTGCAATTACTGCTATTTGGTGAGCTTTAAAGAATTATGGGTAATGCACCATAATCACAGCCATTTTCAAGGTCCAGACTCCATAGCTTGTCAGAGCCCCACCCAAGAGAGAAGCTGATTGTAAGCCCAGGTATATGGATCCCAGAGGCTACGTATGCTCACCAGGCTTCCATGGAACTGGAGTTGAGGCCCCTCACCCCACCTCAGTCCCCTCCGGAAGGTCTGTGGGCCTGCCCAGAACTGCTGCTGGCAATGGCAATGTTGGCCATGATCCAGGGATGTAGACATCAGGGAGAGCTCCTGCCAGATCGCTTCATGGTGCTTTGCGGCCTCGAAATATATTAAAGCCTGGTATACTGATGTACCAGGTATCACATTTCATAGAATTAAGTAGGGGACATACAATCACAAGTGTGTGGGCATGGATGTGTGGCCTGTGGGAACATATCAATAATTTCCTATATAGTGTACTCAAATGGCACAATGGAGATTTAAGAATCTCTATTGACTTCTGTCTAAGAATATATTCATTGACTGTATTTAGAGAATTAGTTCAATAAGCAATATAGAATAGATTATTCAGTGTATGCATAAGACATACACTGTTTGAAGCTCTTCATATTCCTGAATCAACCAGATGCCATTGGGCTACATTGGCACGTGACAGGGTCCAATGGAATGTTACTGGTGCCCGCCGAGCAAATCGATGAATAATGGGATTCAAGTGATCAAGTGATGCATAAGACAAGTTCAAACACAGGTGAAGGAAATTTTAAAATAAGTGTTGGCCATAGGTGCAGTCGTGGTGGGTCTGGGGTTGACTCATACAAACCCACTACATTCCAGAATCTTAAAAGTAAATGCAAGAACAGAAATCGGCCAGACTCGCACATAACAACCCAGAAATAAAAAGTCATGACTTTATCAATACCATTCCTTATATAGGCTGTATTTGTCAATATAATTAGTGCTAGCTAAGGGATTAGGCATGGGGATTGAGGGGTGGAAGGGAAATGAGGGGTCTCTGGTGGTGGTCGGAACACACTGATGGTGGGATTGGTGTTGAATGATGAATCTTTCTAACAACTGTATCATGAAAAACTTTGTTCTTTGTAAATCATGGTGTTTAAATAAAGAAAAAAAACTGGAATAAAATAAAAATGAACCCCCCAAAAAAAAAAAAACAAACAAACATAAAGAATCATGGGTAGGGATTTCTACAAATAATCTACCAAACCTACAAAGTCTCATGTATTTTCATTTTCAGTGTGTCAAAAATCCCACACCCCATTCTAAGTTCTTTGTGAACAAACAGATCTCCATTTCATCACCTTTCCTGTGAAGCACTCTCAAGAAGAAACATGACCAAAACTTCTTATGCACTCACTAAAGACCTGAAGCATTCTCTATTGCTTTCTATAGTTCAACTCATTAGAAGCAAAAATCAGATTAAGCGCTCCAGAAGTCTGGATCATCTCCTTTGTTCTGTTGCCTTTAGAATGACACATCTTTCAACTAAATTCTTAATCAGTCTAAGAATATTTAGAGAAGATTTTCCTGAATGATATTTTTAAGTTTGTTATGCCAAAATTAAAGTTCGTCATCCAAAATATTTATTATTTTAAAGAGCAAAAAACTTGGAAAAATTGCAGAAACTTGTATAACTTGGTTCTGGATAGTCTATGCTAGAAAGAGCCAAATAATCATTTCATTCACACTGTCAATAAATTAAAATTTCCATCTATTTAAGTAAATAACTTAATGTTATTTCAGTCAAATGTCTTGCAAGTCTGTTTTTCAGAAACAAGAGGAAACAAAAACAAAATCTGCTGGTAAATATGTGAGCAGGAGGAACATATTTTCTCTAAGGAAAATATAATCTAATTGTTTGACATTTATCTATTACAATATTTCCCAAAAAAAGTTAGCCTTAGTGACCATCCAAAGAATGCTCAACTTAGAACTTTGGAGAAATCATATTTGATTGATGACTAGGAAAATTCCAAAGACTACTCCTATTTCAATGACCTAACTTACAAGTCTCATAAGTATCCATTCATTTACAGATTTCAAAGAAAACATATCACCATAGCATTGGGTAAGTCTATCATTATATAATAGCTGGAGTCATGCCAGTTTAATGAAAGGAACACTTTGATTGCTTTTTGCTCTAAAAAAGCAGAAGCCAGGGCCGGAGTGATAGTACAGCATGTAGGGCGTTTGCCTTGCACGTGGCCCACCCAGGTTCAATTCCGGCTTTCCTGTGGTCCCCGAGCCCCGCCCCGGAGTAATTCCTGAGCAAAGAGCCTGGAGTAACCCAAGAATTGCCAGGTATGACCCAAAAAAAAATAATAATAATAATAATAATAATAATAATAATAATAATAATAATAAAATAAAATTAAATTAAAATAAAATAAATAAAAAGCATAAGTATAGGGACATGTGACCCAAAAAGCAAAAAAATAAAATAAAATAAAATAAAATAAATAAAAAGCAGAAGTCTAGGGACCAAAGAGCACATTAGTTTAGTCACTTGCTTTGAATGTGGTTGACCCAAATTCAGTCCCCAGTGCCTTATATGGTTCCCTGAGCACTACTGGGAGTGATGCCTCAGCAAAGTGAAGAGAATTCCTGAGTACCATCAAATGTAGCCCCCAAACAAAAATTAAATAAACAAATTAAATTTGTTTTTTAAATGTAGAACTCTAGAGTTCTACATTTTAATAATCTTTTAATAATCTCGTGTTAATGCTTTTAATAATGCTTTTAATAATCTGCAATATGTGTTTACTACTATAAAGTGAGAAAATGTGATTTCTTGTTACTAAACTAAATCATACTGGGGTCAGGCACAATAAGAGAAAGTGGAAATCTCTGGGAGAAAATGAAGGCTGATCAAATAAATCCTGTGTAGTATTTGTTAAAATGAGAGAGAAAGACACAGAAAAAAAAAGATAAGCACAGATACATACTGTGTGCACAGTGAGAAATATAAATACACGTTCCTCTACTAAGTTAACAAGAGACATGCACTGTCCCTACTCAGTAGTAAGTCATAATTTCTTTAGAAGTAATAAAGGATAATCCAACAAGAAATTTGTTTGAACATGTCTGAGAAATTCTTTCAAATCCTGAATAAATCTTAACATTTTTAATAACAGAGAAATCAAAAGCCTTTCCCAAATTTAAAAACTAATTTTAAGAGAGAAGGGAACACTACATGACAGAAAAAAAAACTATGATTAAACACAGATATATTTCAATTCTCACTGAAAATATTAAAATTTTAGCATATTCAATCTTTATTTGTAGTCTTGATGAATCTTGATGAATTTGGATTAATTCCATTTTAGAAAGATTTTTATTTCTATTTTGATTAACCAAAAAAAGTTAGAAAAGAGACCACAATTTTCCATTACCAATATAAAAACAGTAGCTTCTTATTAACTATTATTAAAAAATAGCTTAATATTTACATGATTTACATTAGTAAGTATTAAATATATTTAGTGAAATTATCACTAAATATATTTATTAAAATATATTTTTATAAAAATAAACAAAAATAAACTATTAACGGAAAAACATAAAGGTGAAAGCTTCATCATACAAAATAGAATGCTTTAGCAATAGAGAGGTAGTAATTAAAGGAAATTTGGTAACCTAAAGACCCAGTTATGTGGGTCCTTGAAAAGGGGACTATTATACCAGAATGGAAAAAGGATATTTTACAAAACTAGGCACACTGAAATTTCCATATATGGTACTTATTAATGTATGACCCAGTCATTTCACCCTTCTGAAACTAGGACATTAAAAAAAGACTTACACTTCAAAACAAATTTTTAAAGCAAAACAAATGTTCTGACTACAATGAAAGAAATAGATTTGATGCACTGAAATTAAGAGCATCAATCTTCTTACAAAAAGAAATCATTAAAGTTTAAAAATTGAAATTCAGCAACTGCTACTTGCTCTCCCTGTGCCCAGCTGCTCGTGGAGGCACCCATGAGGGAGGCATGGTGGGTTCTAGCCCTGGCCTGCCACCCCAGCTGAGCCTCACAACAAGCCAGACCACCCTCCCCAACTCCAAGGGGCCCACCATTTTCCACATCCGGACTTCCCTCGTCCACAACTCCACCCAGCAGACCAGACTATCACAGCCTGGATCATCGACAGCCACCCTGCAGCAATTTTTTTTTTAATCCGGCCCAGGTAGGCTGAACCAGAGACTCTCAGACATGGGGCAGAGCTGCTACTTGTTCTCCCTGTGCCCAGCTGCTTGTGAGGCGCCCGGGAGGCATGATGGGTTCTAGCCCTGGCCTGCCACCCCAGCTGAGCCTCACAACAAGCCAGACCACCCTCCCCACTCCATGGGGCCCGCCATTTTCCACATCCGGACTTCCCTCTCGTCACAACTCCACCCAGCAAACCAGACTATCACAGCCTGGATCATCGACAGCCACCCTGCAGCAGTCTTTTTTTCAATCCGGCCCATGTATGCTGAACCAGAGACTCTCAGACATGGGGCAGAGCTGCTACTTGCTCTCCCTGTGCCCAGCTGCTCGTGAGGCGCCCGGGAGGCATGGCGGGTTCTAGACCTAGCCTGCCACCCCAGCAGAGCCTCACAACAAGCCAGACCACCCTCCCCACTCCATGGGGCCCGCCATTTTCCACATCTGGACTTCCCTCTTGTCACAACTCCACCCAGCAGATCAGACTATCACAGCCCGGCTCCGCGGCCGCTAGCAGCCACGCCGCTTTATCAACAAATGCTTTATTTAGAGGTGACTACAACAGTATGCCACCCACACGGCAAGCCTGGCAAGCTGCTCGTGTAGTATTTGATATGCCAAATACCAGTAACATTTATATTAGGTCATTTCCGTGACCTAATATAATTGTTTGAGGCTCTTTATATTCCTGGAGCGGGCGGATGCCTTTGGGTTCTACTAGCATGAGACGGGACATATGGAAATATTACTGGTGCCCGCTCTAGCAAATAGATGATTAACGGGAAGATAGTGATAGTGATAGTGGAGTGATAGTACAGGGGTAGGGCACTTGCCCTGCATGCAGCCAAGCGGATTCGATTCTCAGCATCCCATATGGTTCCCCAAGCTTGCCAAGAGTATTTCCTGAGTGCAGAGCATTGATGTGACCCCAAAACACTAATTCATCAGTCAATTAATTAAATCATAGAGTGAAAAATCATATTTGTCCCACTGTTACCTGACATAAAAATTAAATTATAAAAATGAAAATCCTATAGAGACACTGTAAAAACCCAGTTAAAAATCCAAAGACTTAGTTACATGAACATAAGAGAACAGAAATGGCCTGTACCCTGTACCCATGAAAATATGCTTGAGTCTAAAATAAAAAAAATGATATGCCTATAAAAAAAAGAAAATATGCTTGACCTCATTAGCAATCAGTGAAATGCAGAATAAAGAATAACAATTCTCATGATTTGATATGCTCAATGACTATGTACACCGAATTCACCTATATGTCTGGTACATAATTCAAAAAATCGTAAATCAATTTTCTCAAAGATACTGTTTAATATCGTCTTAGAGCTATCACAAAGTCAATGAGCATCCGAAAAGGAAGTAACTCTCCAGTTTTAAAATGCATTAAAAATCTGAACACAATGGAAGCTTCAAATGCTTAAAAATTAAACTTGGTCTTCCTGTTTATATGCAAATTTGTTCATACACATTATACATTTTGTTTATCCTTGTTACTTTCATTTTACATTGTCATGATGCAGGCATTTAGACACTTTCAAATCTTCCTGAGTGCTGTCCGGCATACATATAGCATAAAACAAGTCTTTACAGACATTAGCTGACTACCCAAAATTCCTTGGCATTCGCGATCAATCTCTCTAAACGCGAGACACCCTTGGATCACACACGAACACTCTGAGTTTATCATACCAGTGAGTAATTGGAAAAGCTCTAAACCAGCTCTCTTAGACACGTCGCTCAGTTGAGTATATTTTCAAAATGTATCAATTGAGGTACTTCTACCCCAATGGATGAAATGGTGTCCACACATCTGTTCCAGCACCAACAGGCTGATCACAGAAGTACATACCAGAGCAGACAGAGCCTCTGAGGAGCAAGCAGGAGGTGGTGTCTCCCCCTGCTGTTTCAGGATCTTCTTGTTCACTCTCACTGTAGCATTCTATAACAAAAGCGAAATTGTTTTAGGCTTTGGCACCATTATCACTTATACCATAATTCATAAGCAGATTTTTCCATCTTACATTGCAATTCCAATCCAATTCAGAAATAACTTATTTAGTAGATAATCTATAACAGAGGGAAGTAAACAGCCCCATCAGATTTTCTGCCCTGAAGGAATGTCCAATTACAGAAAGAGGGATAAACCATATCACAGGGGAGATAAAATAATTATTCAAAAACACTGTAAATCAGGGCCAGAGCAAAAGTACAGCAGGGAGGAAGCAGATCTTGCATGCGGCTGACCCAGGTTGGATCCCCAACAGTCCATATGGTCCCCGAGCACCACCAGGAATAATTCCTGAGTGCAGAGGCAGGAGTAACCCCCTGAGCATCGATGGGTGTGGACCAAGAGCCCCCAAAAGAAAAATAAAAAGAAAACTTTTAAGCAGCAAGTTAGTTACATACTAGAGGTGAATAAAATCAATAATGATTAATTTTGATCATCAGCACCATAGTGAGCTAAATTAGAAGGTTGAAAAAGCCATCAGGGATGAGCGGAGTGAAGAAAGTGCCCAGCCAAGAGGAGAGGTTAAATCAAGCAACCAGAGGGGCCGGAGCGATAGCTCAGCGGTAGGGTGTTTGCCTTGCATGTGGCCGGCCCATGCCGGCTCGGGTTCCATCCCTGGCATCCCATATGGTCCCCCGAGCACCACCAGGAGTGATTCCTGAGTGCAGAGCCAGGAGAAGCCCCTGAGCATTGCTGGGTGTGACCCAAAAAAGAAAAAAAAAATCAAGCAACCAGAGATTTTCATGGGGTGGGATGAAAAATCCTGAAACCCTTCTGGAAGTCCTATCAGATAAAACTATGTACCAATAGAAGCAGCTGTCTTTGCATAGTATTATTCCCTTATAATCTACCAAGATACCTGAAATACACAATGACATTTATTTTATGATAGAAATGTGGTTTAAGGTGCTTAGCCAGACACTTTAGTCTATCTCCACCTGATTTCACACTATTATATTGTACTTATTTGTTGCTTAAAGTCTACGTTTCACTTTTCTATTTTTAAATTGAATATTTATTATCCAAAAATTTTAAACTTCTAGTTCAATTTCTAAAAAATATATGTATTTTGAGCATTTAAAAAAAAACAGTTCTGAAATCTTAGCACCTAGGAACCACCCACATCTCATTAATAAAGAGTTGATTGGGAGCTGGAGTGATAGCACAGTGGTAGGGCATTTGCTTTACACGTGGCCGACGTGGGTTCGATTCCCCGGCATCCCATATGGTCCCCTGAGCGCTACCAGGAGTAAATCCTGAGTGTAGAGTCAGGAGTAACCCTTGAGCATTGCCGGGTGTGAGAAAGAAAGAAGAAGGAAGGAAGGAAGGAAGGAAGGAAGGAAGGAAGGAAGGAAGGAAGGAAGGAAGGAAGGAAGGAAGGAAGGAAGGAAGGAAGGAAGGAAGGAAGGAAGGAAGGAAGGAAGGAAGGAAGGAAGGAAGGAAGGAAGGAAGGAAGGAAGGAAGGAAGGAAGGAAGGAAGGAAGGAAGGAAGGAAGGAAGGAAGGAAGGAAGGAAGGAAGGAAGGAAGGAAGGAAGGGAGTTGATTGTATTACTAAGAAGATTGGAATATTGTATCTTTGAGACCTACAAGCAACTAACCCTATAGTTAACTAATTAGCCTGTGTCAAAAAAGGCAAAAGAGATCTGTGTCCCAATCTGACCTAAAGGCTTCTTTCATAAGTATAGAGAGACACATCTCAGCACACACCTGGTGGAAATATGAAAATATCAGAAAGGAAGTAGTGGGGTAATGTTATCCATCTAGACTATGACAAGGTAGTGTCTATGAGTAAGAAGAATAAGAATCCATCCAGTAAGTGGGGCAAGATGACATTCCCATTGCTGATTGTTTGAGATGTCAGTGAAGCCTACAGCTGCTAACGTGTGGGTGAAGTGTGAAAAGCATTCGAAGCCAGGGTGGGAAGCTCTATTCCATGTTGGTGAGACTGTGTGAATGTCTGTCTCTACATATTTTCAGATAATTTTAAATGTCAAAGTATGTTTCTTTGGGACAGACTATACATAGAACTTGCCATTGTTTTCTAATTCCATTTCACCATACCCTAATATTCTTGCTAATGTTTCAGAGTTTTTAAATCAAGCATACCTTCATCCTTGGTAGTGGATTCCCGGTGGATTACAGCTAATCCGAGCTTGTTTAACCACCTAAAATTCAGATAGAAAATAAATGTTTGACCAAATTTAACATTCCCTCGCTATTCACTTTGCTGCAGGCCCTGATATAAGATGTGTTTCAGACTTTGTCATAAAGTTAAATTATAATTCTATAGTCAGTCTGAACATTTCTTTTTTAAAAAAGCATAAATTCATTGGAGAGATAGCACAGCAAATGGAAAGTGTGCTTTGTTTGCAGCTGACCTAGGTTCCATCTCTGAGACCTCAAATAGTCCCCTGACCCCAGTTGGAGTCATCCTTGAGTGCAGAACCTAAAGTAAGTCCTGAGAATTGTAGGGTGTGGCTCCAAAACAAAGAAAAAACTTGAATAAAAGAGCAATCATCACGCTGCCAAGCTGTCAAATCATCCCAGGAAGATCAATCTCTGGACTAAACACTCTGTGACCTTCTCAGCATAGAGGTGGGCAGATTCCTCTCCCTTCCATATAGACCCAACAGCCCCCACACACAACAGCCTTCAACCCAGCTCCACAAGTGAACTCATCAAGCTGCCAAACTATCCCAAATCATCAGTGTCAGGGCTAAAAACTCTCACGCCTTCCGTGAATGGTTGGCAGATTCCCTCCTTCTCCATGGGACCAGCAGCCCCCATGTTCAACATCCTCCGGCAATAAACAAAACAGTTCCACAACTCATGTGCACAAAATACTTCCAAATACCACAGTGCTGGTAGCCCAGGAGAAGCACATCAAATTTAATGAAAAGTTGCATAAAAGTTCACCAAACTCAACGTATGAAAACAATAGCACAAAAACTTACCAGCACCAAACAGCTCAGTCAATCCTCAAACAATGAATTTAAAAATAACATATAACAATTATCACAAATTGACTGGTACTGATTTATTTTCTAGTAAAACTAAAATCATTTAATTTAGTCCTGAGAACGACTACAGTATACAAGTTGCCTCACATGTAGCCAGCCTACATTTAAATCCCTTATGGTCCCCTAAGCACTGCCTGGGGTGAGCCCTAAGCACAGAGTCAGGAGTAAGCCCTGCCAGGTGTGGCCCCAAAACAACAACAACAACAACAACAAAATTATAGATTCTGGACGCAAGGCTGGAAAGATTGTACAGGAAGGAAAGTTCTTTCTTTGCACGAACCCCAGTGCTGAACATGGCACCCATACATGGCACCCAAACAACCCCAGTGCTGCACATGGCACCCATATCACCCAAGGGTGATACCCAAGCATTGAGCCAGGAGTACACCTGGACCATCATTAGGCACCTTTCTCCCACCAAAAAAAGGATAAGGGGGCTGGAGTGATAGCCCAGAGGGTAGGGCGTTTGTCTTGCATGCCGCCGGCCCATGCCGGCCCGGGTTCGATCCCCAGTATCCCATATGGTCCCCTGAGCACCACCGGGAGTGATTCCTGAGTGCAGAGCCAGGAGAAACCCCTGAGCATTGCCAGGTGCGACCCAAAAAGCAAAAAAAAAAAAAAAAAAGACATAAATGTGTCTGTGTGTTCCTAGAATTGTTACACGATACTTCAAGGGAAAATATTATCTTTGAGTCAGCAATAGTATCAATGATCTACTTCCCTTTCCAATTTTCTATAATTTTAAAGATATCTAATCTCTTTTAAATCTCTCTGAGAAACTAGAGCATTTAATAGTAGCCTACGTCAACCAATACCCATAAAAGCAATAATAGTTCCATAATTTTATATTTCATCTGCAATTTTCATTTCTTTTGACCTAATGATGCTTCATGTAATATTCAGCATGATACATTTCCACGTGATATCTCACATCCCAATTTTATAACAATCAACTAATCAAGAATCTTTATCCAACTCTTAAAATGCTATTACCTGGTTATATTCATCAACTTTTATACATGAAATGTGTAGAAAATTTTATGTTAAAAATAAAATAATTTTAAGAAGGAAAGTGAGTTCAGCCTCTTCCCATCAGAACTAGGATAAACAAGAGCTCTCTAAAGATCCCTTAAAAGTGAATTAAAACAGGATCCAAATCATGCCATCAAAACTAAAAAAATGTTCTTTAGAACCAATAGAATAATAAAGAAAGCAAAGAAAATAGGAAATCATAAAATCATACAGTGATTAATAAAAACCTGGATAAAAATTCTCAGCCTAAATATATTCTAAGTGCATATTCAGATATGGGGAATATTTTACACCACTAAATTAGAAAAAAATAAGTGGTTATCACTGATCTCTAGAGTTTTAAGGGGAACATTCTATTTCTCTGATGAGTTTATCTTGAAAATATGTACAATAAATTTTAAGCAGACAATTTTATACAAAACAATTTTGAAAATCCATCCCTGTCAGGGAATGCTGCCGGGTCCCCGACAGTGCCAGGAAGTGAGTTCCCTTTTATCTCCAAAGCTGGCTGGGAATGGATGAAGACTCTGGAATCTGATGCAGTTTTAAAAGGCTTTACTTATCAGAGGTTCAGGCATACAAGTCAGCAGTAGAAAAAACCCTATGCTTAGGATTCCCGGCTAAAACCCCAGACACGTGGAGGCCAAGATGCCGGTCACCACGTGTTAAGGCCCTGTAATGAGGAGACAAAGACAAGACTCCCAAGAAGGGTGTGAGCTCAGAGAGAGAGAGGAGAGAGAGAGAGAGAGAGAGAGAGAGAGAGAGAGAGAGAGAGAGAGAGAGCACAAGACTCCCAAGAAGGGTGTGAGCTCAGAGAGAGAGAGAGAGAGAGAGAGAGAGAGAGAGAGAGAGAGAGAGAGAGAGAGAGAGAGAGAGGGAAGCAGGCAGGTTTTATACTCCTGCAACCCAGATCTCCCACTATTTTGGGAAGCAGGAAGGGTCAAATGCCCTTAGGTAATTTCTCCCAGCACCTCACCTAGGCCCTATTATATGCTAATGTTTTGAGCCAAGATCTGCCTGGAAATACCTTTATAGGGTAGAGAAGGGGTTTCTGAGATGGCATGTCTCTGCACCAAAGACTAATACTAATGCCAGTTAAATATTTCTCCAAGCCTTCACAAGAGTCTTGTCTACTTCATGATAGTTTTGTATTTTAGTTGCCTTTGAGTTATCAGGGAGCCATGCTTACTTGCTTGGAGGCAAACAGCATTTCTCTCTGGTCTAATTACTTAGAGATCCAACGTGGCCAGGCAAATATGCTGGTAAGATCTAGCTAGTCCCACGATGATTGTGGTAGCATGGGAGAATATTTATACCAGCCAGTACAGAATACATCATCAAATAAACTGCCACATTTAGACTACCCCCTTATCTACGAAGTGATTTGCAGGAGGCAATCCAGGGCAGATGCAGAGGCTCTTAGAGGAGTCCTGCAACTAATCCCCTTCACCCAACATCTGTAATTCCAAGTAACACCCTGAAAAAAATGCATAGCTAAATATACAATAATTGTGAAAAAATGTTAATTCAACAGGCATGTACAAAAAAAAAGATAAAACCAGCAGCAAAATGCAATCAATGAATAGTGAGATGGGCAAGTACTCTTAAAAAATGCTAAATAAATCAGTTTTGCATTAATTCCATCATATGGTTTTGTAATGATGCTAATCAAAAGAATGAAAGGGGAGGAGATGCTTAAGATAATTAGAAAATAGTCTTAGACAGTGTTAAGGGTATAAAGCAATTACAAACAATATGTTTAGTATATTTAATAAAAGTTAAATAATTGTGAATGTGCATGAATTGGTAAATAGAAATAGTGGGAAAAGGGTCTCCATAGGTCTATCAAAAACCGATTAAGCCTCTTAGGAAAAGAAGGTGAATTGGAAGGTGAAGTTCGGTTATTGGAGAGTTTTCATTTTATATACTTGCATATTATGTAACTTTGATAAAAATAAGTTCCCTGTATTATTTTCTTTTTAAAACCATTTGCAAGTGCATTCTTAAAAATTGACCAAAGAACAATAGGTTTAAGGGTTCACCTTTAAGTTACTATAATAGGAGCTGGGGAGAGTACAGCAGGTGGGGTGCTTGCCTTGCACGTGGCAGGCCAAGTTTGATCCCTGGCATCCAACATGGTTCCCCACAGATCACCAGGAATAATTCCTGAGTGCAGCGCCAGGAGTACCACCTAAGCATTGCCTGGTGTGATCCCCCCAAAAATTGCTATAATAATATTTAGTTTGCACCTGATTTCACTTTTGTATACACTGCCTTCCTCAAAAAATAAATCACGTGATCTCTTGACATCCCGTTATTCATCGATTTGCTCAAGCGGGCACCAGTAATATTTCCATTTGACCCTATCACGGGCCAGTGTAGCCCAATGGCAAAAACATTTATTCAAAAAAAATAAATAAAAGTAAAACAATATTTTCTTCTATCTAAACAAAAATGTTTTGAATTGAAAATCCTCACGAGAAGAAAACATTTCTAAGCTTATTTCTAGAAGAGGGAAAGATAAAAAATACAACAAAATAGAAGAACATTGACAGTTAAAAGAGATACTTTCCAGCTCCTCACCCAAAACACATTTTAATTGTTGCCATTAGTTACTATGTGAAAAATGCATTGTTGAGAATATGACAGAGCTGTTTTCTTTCTAGAACTTTAAAACAAAAAATTAAGCTCTAAGAAAACTCTTCGAGGCTAAAGAGATGGGTTCACAAAAAGACTTATGTTTACAAAAAAAGATGACAGATGTTTCCTGGGAGTTTGTTGTACATTAACTTGAAGAGCATGTGTGTGGTGGAGGAGCACAGTGTTAAGAAATTGATGTACAAAACAAGAACACTCTTCCCACAAACACTGTCTGAGAGAAGCAGCTAGCCTCAGTCTTGTTTAGAAACCAACTCTTTCATTATCCTTAATTGCTTAGTCCTGTGCCTTTAAATTGAGGGTCCCTACAGAACACACAGCATTTCTATTAAACTTAATTACTCTCTTTTTGTAGTTCCTGAGAGAAATGTCACCGCCCCAAAATTCAGTTACCCAGGGAGAATTTCTAAAACAGAACCATCACTCCAGACACCACCCCCACCTTGTCCAAAATCTCTGCCTTTCACTGAAGAATACCAGGATCCATCAGTGGATGGATGAATCCAGCCACAACAGACAGAAAGTAAGCTTTTCAGATGTTATTACAGGTTGAATCTCTAGTACCACCCCCCACCCCGCACACACACCCCTGCATCTTGTAATAAAAGGGAAAAGAACATCAAATACAGAGACCCAATGAGATTCTGCATTATTGGATACTCAAAAAAAATCTTTAGGCCAGGAAAATAGTATAGGAACTAACACAGGTGCCTAGCACGCAGCCAAGCAAGCTGGCCCCCGGGCAAGGCATATGGCATCCCAAGCACTAGCAGGCGTGATCCCTGAACACAGAGTAAGGTCTAATCCCTGAGCACTACTGGGTGTAACCTCAAAAATAAAGAAAAAAATTTTAAAAATAGTGGGGGTTACTGACTAGATCCCACAGGATGTCAAAAAGATCACGTGGCCGCCCACCTATAAGATGGTCAGACTTCTTTGTCAAGACCCTGAATGAACGGTTTGAGGCTCTTCATATTCCTAAAGCAACCAGATGCCATTGGGCTACATTGGCACGTGATAGGGTCAAATGGAAATGTTACTGGTGCCCGCTCGAGCAAATCAATGAATAACAGGATTCAAGTGATCAAGTGATCAAGTGGGGGCTACTAATGGCCTTATATAGGGGCTGGAGCAATAGTACAGTGGTAGAGAGTTTGTCTTGCATGCAGCCAAGCCAATCCAGGTTCAATCTCCAACATCCCATATGGGCCTCCAAGCTCTGCCAGAAGTAATTCCTGAGTGAAGAGCCAGGAGTAACCCCTGAGCATCTCCAGTATGACCCAAAAAAAGCAAAAACAATAATGATGATGATGATGATGATGATGATGATGATGATAATGTTATATAAAAAGGAAAGCAGGATAAATGCAGGCACAGCTGGACAGGTACCTATGAGTGACCAGTGTACCAACAGTTTTTTAAGTATCAAGGTCATTCAAAGACTCCACAGCATGGGGCCAGGACACCTTCCTTGAGATACACTTTTCAACTGACATCTTGTTTGTAAGGCAAAAAGATAACAAATATTGGGGCGGGAGGCGATAGCCCAGCAGGTAGGGTGTTTGCCTTGCACGCAGCCGGCCCATGCCGGCAAGGGTTCGATTCCCGGCATCCCATATGGTCCCCGAGCACCGCCAGGAGTAATTCCTGAGTGCAGAGCCAGGAGAAACCCCTGAGCATCGCAGGGTGTGACCCAAAAAAAGAAAAAAAAGATAACAAATATTAACATACTTGTTATTATTTGTTAATAATATTATTTATTAAAAACAGGGGCCAGAGCGATAGCACAGCAGGTAGGTTGTTTGCCTTGTGCACAGCCAACTCGGGTTTGATCCTCGGCATCCAATATGGTCCCCGAGCACTGCCAGGAGTAATTCCTGAGCAAAGAGCCAGGAGTAACACCTGAGTATTGCCAGGTATGACCCAAAAAGCAAGAAAAAAAAAATATATATAGACATACTAAATTGTTAATGAGAGGTCTCTGAGGGTTGGGGGCACAGAGATGAGACTTTATGATCAAGACGTCTTTCCATTGATTTTTAATAATCACCAGCCAGAGGGACAGCAGCTCATCTTGGCAGCTGATTGACCAACAGAGATCTTTCATTAACATCTGGTGCCCCACATTGGGCGCCAACCAAGAGGAATCTCTTTGTTCTGTGCCGTGTAACTCAGAACTTTTAAGGGACAGGGTTTTTTTTAAGGGACAGGGTTTTTTTTTGTACAATTTTGTCAGTGGTCTGTCAGTCATCTGCCAAGATGAGAGCACTGTCCCTCCAGTTCCAGTATTAATAAACTCATAATACAAATCGCAAAGTCTCTTATCTCTGTTCCTCGGACCATCAGAATATTCCTTCTACACCAAATGAACAGATATTGAACTTTTCACAGCAGAGATAATACCCATTGTCATCACGCACAACTCTAAACTAGAAGGGAATTGAATAGAGCAGGTAGTGCTTTGCTTGTATACCCCACGATTTAAACATAGAAAATAGGAAATGGTATTAAAGACATAAAACGTTATGTTGTGCATACTCTGAGCTATGCATATTCTGAATATTTTACAAAATATTCAGCATAGAGCATGAAGAACTGGTAAACATACAGAAAATAATAACTGCAACCACATATGAAATGTTTAGAGAGATTTTTCATTACCTTTTTCCCTGTGATGATAATTCTCATTTTAATATTTTCTTGTATGATTTCTATTGCGCCCCTTTATTTTCAACTTGGTGGTCCTCAAAACAATCTTATTGCTTTGTCCTAAAATACTCATTTAATATGGATGCCTCTTTAAGGTGATGCCAAATACTGGGCCGGAGCGATAGCACTGAGGGTAGGGCATTTGCCTTGCACGCGGCTGACCCAGTTCAATCCCTGGCATCCCATATGCTCCCCCAGGCACTACCAGGAGTAATTCCTGAGCGGAAGAGCCAGAAGTAATGCCTGAGGGTCACCGGGTGTGACCCAAAAAAGCAAGAAAAAAAAGTGATGCCAAATATGAGATAAGATAGCAAGAAAGATTTTCTGCAAGAGAGATTAAACCTTAAAGCAGCAGAAATGAAATAACTGATCTAATTAGAACATATGCTGAAAATTCAACATCTCATCAAAGTAAATCTATATCCATGACAAGTGAATTTAGCAAGTTCCTGTACTTACACATTCATTTCCTGCAAGTTCTCAGCGGCAAAATAAAAGGTCTTGATCTGTGGGTGGCTGATCTTAAAAGCACTTGAAAGGAGGAAAGCACAAACACAGAAATTAGTGCTTGCAGGCATCAATGGGATGGAAAGTAAATCAGTCAATATAAGTATTATAAATTCGCCTACTTTCATTATTAACTTACTAGGAATAATTTTGCAGCAAATATATAGCTATTGTTTAATCCTTACAAATGAAAAGAGGAGATGGGGGAACTTCTCATGCTGGAACCCAGAATCAGACCAAGATCGATCGGATAGAGAAATAGCATAATGAGCAGTTTTTGCCTCATATGCGACCCACCTGGCTCCAATCCCCAGCACCACATATAGTCCCGAGTCCCACCAGCGTGAACTCTGAGCAAGAGCAGGGAGAAAGCCCTGAGAATCACCAGGTGTGGGCCAAAAGCTACAATAATAATGGGAGCTGAGACCTGGGACAGCCAGTAGGGCACTTGCTTTGCTTGTGGCCAACCTGGGTTTGGTCTCTGCCATCCCATGTGGTCCTCTAAGCACTGCCAGAAGTGATTCCTGAGCACAAATCCAGTAGTAACTCCTGAGCCTCACTGGGTGCGATACCAAAACCAAATAAATAAAAAATAAAATAATGAGAGAGTAGGACCATTCTTGACTGATCAATAGTTCCTAGCTAAAACATATGCATAGATTCTTTTCATTTTCACCTGTTAACTGCTTCACCATAAAAAATACAACCAATTCTAATTTAAATAATAGAGGTATAACTTCAAGATACTCAGAGTCCTTAAAGTAAAGCACTTAACTCATTTTTATAAAATAAATGCAAGAAATTTATTTAAAGAGAAATAATCACAAAGAGAACCTCCAAAATAAAAAAAAAAAAGAGTGAACTCCTTATCCTAACCATCTTCTGTCAGTAAAGATTTTAGGTAATAATTATTTTTGGAATTTTATTTTTTTGGTATTTTGGGGTCAGACCTGGTGATGCTCAGGGGTTACTACTCCTGGCTCTGTACTCAAGAATTACTCCTGGCTGTGCTCAGGACACTATATAGGATGCTAGGGATTGAACCTGGGTCAGTCACATACAAGACAAATGCCCTACACACTATTCTATAACTCTGGCCCTGGAATATTTTTTATTGAAAACCTTTAAGATAACAAAATAAAAAATATTTCCATTCTACCATTTCAACCGGAAGTCCTGCAGGATGGTCATGTAATATTTTTTTAATAACCAGCTTGGTCAAAACCACAAGCAGCAACACCCCCCACGCCGTGTATTAGCATATATGTTCAGCAGCATCAGAGGAGAAAAGACTTAAAGCTTCTTAGAAAAAAAAATTCAGTTGCTGCTATGAATAAAAAACCAGTAGGGAAATGTATATCTCTGCAAATGACAGGGAAAAGATATCAAAGATTGAAGAAAACTGAAAGATGAAGAGGGCATTGTGCAAAGTGCAGTTGGTTATTCTCACAGGAAGAGCACCCGACTAGATACAGCAGACTTGGAACCACAGCAAACTCCCCAATGAACTCCACACAGGCCAAGAACCTGGGTTATTACCTTCTCAATAAAACCAGAACCACAAGGGCCAGAGAGATAGTACAGTGGGCAGGACACTTGCCTTGCACAGAGATCACTCTACTTTGGTCCCCAGCACCCCATGTAGACTCCTAAACCCTGTCAGGAGTGAGCTCTTACATAGAGCCAGGAGCAAGACCTGAGGACAGTGGGGTGGGGCCCCAAAATAAAAACAAACAAGCAAACAAAAGAACAGAAGCACAGACACATGATGTCTTTATGGTGATGTCTTTACTTCCTGTCTGTTCTCAAATCTTTTGGACTTAGTCTACCTTGAAGTGTTCTCTTCATACCTAAGGTATCTCACAGAATTCTGCTTCAAATACTACCAATGGTTCAATAAGCTAAGCAGAACTAGTCCTGGCGTCATACAGTGGATCTGGGGAATCAATTTAACTAATCTTTACCAAGAGAAAATCTTGACATCTGTTATCCCTGCCAGTCCTGGACAAGAGCTCGTTTTTAATTCTACACAGCTGTCAACAACATGCAATGCCAAGGCTCCATGGGGTTTTAACATCCATCTGCTCCACAAAATGCAATTCCAAAAATCAAGATGCTTCTGTTATTGTTTAGGGTGCTTAAATGCTTCTCTGATTGTTTAGGGCACCAACACATAATGCTCAAAATTCTCAGACACTTAGTGCTGCCATCACTAACTTCCAGATCACCACATTACTTGGAGAACATTGTGCAGAGATGGAGTTTTATGGGAAATAATAGATCACTTACTGCTTTTTCTTGCATTCAGATGCTCTTTCTGCAGTGAAATCAGGCAGGTTGACAAATCCATCAGCTTTCTCTGCCTGAAATAAATACATACCATATATATGAATAATAATTAAGTCCAAGATGTTGATGCATTAAGATCCTGTATGGTAACTAGGAAACATAGAAGTAAAATGAAGGAGACCCAAAGCCGCCACCATGAATTGGAGCTGAGCTTATCCCAGATATGCAGTTGAGAGAAATTAACATAAGCTAATTTTCCACATAAGTCATCTTGAATCTTTCCATGAAAGATTCCAGTTCTGGGACAACCAACATGTCCACATAAGACCTGCCCAACCCTGCCCTCTTGCCATCTTCCTGGAAACTACCCTTAACCCATCAGTTCTACTTTTTCTAGGTCCTGTAGGCTTCCTCAACATTGCTCTAACCAGACAGCTCCAAACGTGAACCCAATTAGCATTTAAAAAATTTTAAAAGACCCCACTTTGGAGTTAGTAAACCCTCAGCTGGCTGTGGTAAGGCTTAAATAAGCTCTAATGAAAACAACGTAACTGACATTTGACAACTACTATTCCCCCTCATTCATCTTTAGGTATGTCCTTAAAAGCTAAACCAGAGAATCATATTTTGGGAGCTGTTACTCCTATCATCTGTTCTAAGGAGTTCTGTTTACAAATCAGAATTTCCAGAGGAAAGGACACTTCTGAAAACAGCATATAAGTTTCTCTTTTAAAGACCCAAATTTTATCAGAAATGTAACAATTGTTCCATCAAAGAATTTTTTTAAATGCCATGGATAAAATTGAATTGAGCCACAAAGGGTCTAGTCTGAACCCAAATCTTCCATTCACACGGGCACCTCTGAATAAGAAATACAGCCCTTAAAATTACATACGAGTGAGTTAGTGCTTACTGAGCACGGTAAAATTGATTTTAGAAATACAATATGAATTTTGAAAGTCAACTAACTATTAAATTATTGCCATGGTTGCTCTTGGTAAGTGCCTCAATTTCTGTTTTATTCCCTTATCACCAACCAGAGTTGAAGCTCTGGTTTTTTCTTTAAAAGATAAATAAATAAACTGAGTCATTCAGCTCTGTTCTTATGCATTTCCTCTCTTGAAAAAGTCATTTATCCAAACTTTTTTCTCACACCTTCTTATAGAACTTGAAACTCACTTAGCATTCCCTTCCTTAAAAAGAAATTATACACACACCTACACATATATATGTACATATATACATACATATATGGATATATATGTGCATACACACATATAGTCATTCAACTTATCACTTGATGGCCTGTTTAATCATCATTTATTTTACCAACCCTATAGCATATAGAATGCAAGTACTCAAAAAATCAGACTGTTTAAGTCAACTTTTTATACAATTCCCTAGCCTTTCTGAGGATTCTCAACTGGTCTGGTAGAAAAATATAATCTTATAAAACTATTAGGCTCCAGCAATGTCCAAGGAGCAAAAATTCCAGGAAATCCCATGTTCATAGAAGCACTATTCTCAATAGCCCAAAGGGGAACTCAGTTCAGCAACATGAGCAGTAAAACACACTAATGAAAGAAGTACTAATACATGCTATGATCTAGATGAACTTTAAGATTAAACAATTCAAAGAAGCCAGACTAAAAAGATCCCACATTGTGTGATTCCATTTATATAAAATACCCAGGAAAGGTAAGTCCATAAAGACAAAACACAGACTGGTCGTTTCTCTGAGTTGGTTTAAGTGGGGAATGATCTTTTCGTTGGGGTGATGAAAATATTTCAGAACAGAACTAGATAAAATAGTACTGCACAATAGTCTGAATACACTGAGCATGAAGTAATCACTGACTTAAAAGGTAAGTCAAGGGCTGGAAAGAAACACAATAGGTAGGATGCCTGCTTTGCCAAGCTGGGTTTGATCCCTACAACCCCATACAATCCCCTGAGCCCTGCCAGGAGTGATCCCAGAGCACAGAGTCAGGGAATAAGTCCTAAGCACTGTCTGGGTGTCCCCCAAACAAAAGAAATTAAAAAAGAAGGCAAAGTTATATGAACGCTAAAAGAAGGCTGTTATTTTTATATTGAATATAAATAGTATTACATTCAATATAAAAATAAATTATGCTAAACTATTTTTAGTGGGCTATGGATAGTTGTTGGTCTGACATAGAGAAAAGAATGGTCCCCCCTGGGATGAACCCAGAGCCACAGCAGAGCCTGGCCGTGGTGTATTCGATATGCCAAAAACAGTAACAATAGTGGACCTCATTCCCAACGAAGGGAGATGTTACTGGTGCCCACTCGAGCAAATTGATTAACACTGGGAAGACAAGTGATACAAGTGATTTTTATTTAAGTTACTGTACTTGTTTTAGAAAGAAATTAATGTCTACCGTTTGTTTTTTTCTTATGGCCTGTCCATTGCTATCCCCCTGTTGGATATATGTTGTGGCGAGAATGCCAGGGCTTTGTTCCAGATTACTCAATCCCTGCCAGCTCTCACTCAACCCCACGTTCCAACTAATGCTGATTTCTGCTTTTCTTTTCTTTTCAAAATGCTCAGATCTGGTTTTTCTGATTATACATTACTGCATTTCCTCTCTTCCTGACAATTCCTTTCTCTCGTTATTATAGTCTTTCCTGTGAAAAGGTTCTTCAGTCTCATATTTCCAAGATTTCTGTGTGCAGCCTTAGCTCATCTCTTCTAGGCTGGATCTTTTAATGCTGCACCACCATCATACACACACTTAGAAAATATATCACTCAAAATGGCCAATATCCCTGGAAATCCTGTTCCAACTAACTTCCCAGTGAAACTATGAATATCCATAGCCCAAGGTCTCCCTGTCAGACTGATTATGTACCATATTCCTCAAATTTTCTGTTAAGACCCTATTTGCCAACATTGCGTTATTTGGAGGTAAGGCTTTTGGGAAGTAATTAATTAGGTTTAGATGCCATCATGACACTGAAGCCCCCAAGTAGGACAGGTCCTTATAATAGCAGGAAGTTGACCAAAATTTTCTCTGCTGTATGTGAGGATATAGCAAAAAGACCACAATCCAGAAAAAGGTCCTCCTCAGACAAAAAATCAGCCTGCATTTTGTTCCCTGATGGTTTCAGTCGTTTCAGAACTGTATACTTTCAGAACTCAGTACTTTCAGAACTGTGAGGAGGAAACTGCTGAAGTCACCCCATGGGCAGTAATTACAGCAGCCCAAACTGACCGAGACATTCCTGAGTGTGAGAAATCCATACCAAACTCATTTCCCTCTTCCAAATGAGTTCCCTGCTTTTTCTGCATTCTCGAATGACTATCACTCACTAAAATGTTTAGGAAGGAAATAATGGGAGATATCTTTGACTCCCAGCTCCCTCTCAGCATTCAAGCTCAGAATCACTGCCCGGTACCTTAGCTCTCATTCTTGGAGCTCATCTGCCTCACCATTATCGCCAAGCTCCTTTAGCACACCATTAGCTTTCCAAGAACTACTGCTAGTTTCCTCAGTAGTCTACCCTTTTCTAAATCAATCTTCTCATGCAATTTAGTATTCAAATTGCAGGCACAGCAAATGTTACCTCCTGAACATTCTTCTATCACATCATTCATTAGAATTATACATGGTTCCTAACTGCCCTTGAGTAAAATCTTAGTGCTTTACCAGAGTCCTTTCATGATTGAACCTGGCTTTGATTTCACCTTTCCATCTCCTCTAGAGTCCAATTCCTTTATTCAAACCAAAATAAAAATTAAAAATGAAGTGAAAGCGATACTTCCAATAAGTTGAATTAGAATTTACACCCAATTTACACCCAATTACTTAGTCTAGACAATTTTCTTTCGTTGCAAGAACTCAGTCATAAATAACAATACAAGTCTGGCAAACAATAAAAAAGAAATAGACGTAAATGAGAACTTGTAAGTTTTTGTTTGATTGTTTTTGTTGAACTGAATAAAGAAATCACTGAGATTCCTTCAGCCTAGATAAATCTTCAATAAAGATACTGTTTCTCTGGTAAATCTTTTCTTTATTACCAAAGGTATTTTTCATTATGCTGAATATATTAAATCTATATTCAACAAATATTGCTCTAAAAAAATTATTCCTGTAACTCAGTCTTCAAAATTTGTAAAAAGTGACCTAAGATCAGTCTTTAAAATTTGTAAAAAGTGACTTAATGGGTAAATTCTAGCAAGCTCCTCCTCTTTGTCTTGTTTTTCTCTTTCTCTACTCTTGCGCCATTTCTCAAGTTATCAACCAACACTGAATATTCTTCCTGAATTCTGAATTATTACTGAATTCCAACTTTCTTACAAGTGTCTTGAAAGTTTTTCATTGGTACCTGAAAACTTTCTTCTGCATTCTACTTTTTTTTTTTTTTTTTGCTTTTTTTTGGGTCACACCCGGCGTGCTCAGGGGTTACTCTTGGCTCTGCACTCAGGAATTACTCCTGGCGGTGCTCGGGGACCATATGGGATACCGGGATTGAACCCAGGCCAGCACAGGCCGGCGCGTGCAAGGCCAACGCCCTACCTGCTGGGCTATCACTCCGGCCCCTCTTCTGCATTCTAATATAATAAAATATTTGTTCTCTTGCCAGAATATCTACCATCCTTCGTTCGGCCAATATGCCAATTTGCCTAACTATCCAGACCTTAATTAGATAGCACCTCTTACTCTGCATGACCGTGTGCCACAAACTCAAAGGTATTTCTCCTCACAAATCAGCCCCTGAATTTTTCCCAGTAAGCAATTTTCTTTGTCTTGGTAAATTATCACCTGCAAGGCTGTTAGAAAGCATTAAATACACATTTTTTAATCAAAATTATTGGTGCTCCACATTATTAAACAAATACTAATTATTGTTTGTTTTAGAAAAAATATATTTGGGGTTTATCTCCTTAGGAAGAAATTGCTTCCCTAAGGATCTACATATTTAAGATAGAAGGGTAAACCTAGTGAGATAAAAGCTATATTTCGATCAAGTTATAGCTATATTTTTCCCAGCAGTTAGGTAGGTCAAAAAATACCAAACCCAAAAAATATAATAATGGAAATTATTATGCATGTTATGGTTATAAATAAAAATATAATTATCTATTTTCAGTGGAGCCATTTTTCTATGATTCTATGAAACCTGATTTCATTTAATGCTTCAGTAATTCTACACTTTGAGAAGTATCTTAGAATTTAAATTCATTTTCAATAATACATTTTCAAAGTAGCATTTTCTCCTAAATGTCATTATTAAATAAAGTCCCATGACCTAATATAATGGTTTGAGGCTCTTTATGTTCCTGTAGCAAGCCGATGCCCCTGGCTCTACTGGTATGAGACAGGACATATGGGGATATTACTGGTGCCCGCTCTAGCAATAGATGATCAACGGGAAGATCGTGATCGTGATTTAATTAAACAGAATCTTAGAAAATAACTTTAAAATATAAAATTGTATATATTATAATATATACAGTTTTATATATTGTAACTATAAAATTGTATTCTGTAATATGATTTGTATTATGTAATATACATATTATATGATCTGTATATTACATATATGTAATATGGTTTGTAATATGATTTGGCACTTCATGTGCAGATATGGATTTTAAACTCTTAATATTACTTTCAACATAGTTTAAGATACCCAAGAAGTGAACAACTTCATTTCTTCAATTAAACCATTATTCACACAGTTCTGTCCTAACATCCTAGCACATAAGAAAAAAGGCAAAGTCTAAACTCTATGGCAATTTGTCTCTGCGCATTTCACTGTCATGAGACAGACATGGGGGCAGAGCTGCTACTGGCTCTCACTGTGCCCAGCCGCTCATGAGGTGCCCGGGAGTGATGGCAGGTTCTAGCCCTGGCCCGCCACCCCAGCAGAGCCTCACAACAAGCCAGACCGACCCCCACTCCATGAGGACCTCCATTTTCCACATCCGGACTTCCTCCTCGTCAGAACTCCACCCAGCAGACCAGCCTATCACAGCCCAGCTCTCGTGGCCACTTGCAGCCATGCATTTCATCAATAAATGCTGGATTTTGAGAGGATTACAAGAGTATGCTACCCGCACGGCAGAGCCTGGCAAGCTACCCGTGTTGTATTTGATATGCCAGATACCAGTAACGATTATAGACCTCATTCCCATGACCTGATGGAATGGTTTGAGGCTCTTTATGTTCCTGGAGCAAGCAGGTGCCCTTGGGCTCTACTTGCATGAGACAGGTCATATGGAGATGTTACTGGTGCCCGCTCGAGCAAATCGATGATGAACGGGAAGACAGTGATACAATGAAATTTCAATAGAAGGATTCATTCTAAAAAAGAGTAACACATTGACATGCATGTTGTAATATTGTCCTTAATATCAAATGGACATAAAGAATCCATCTTCTGTTGACTAAATTACGGGACCCACATACAGGGGCATCCACATAGTATGATGAAACACAGAAGTGACATCAGGACCTAGAGGTCAATGTCCAAGGCTACAGCAGGAGGGAAAGGAAGGAGCTGGACGACAGGTACAGAGTCTGTACAACAGACATACGGGCGCTGGCTTTGGGTGATCAAAAGGGATATGAGCGAGTCAGTAGCCTTTTTTGCCTGCATTTGTCAGACAATATCAAAAAATAGAAAACAGGCACAAAGGGGGGGAGGGAAGAAGGAGAAACAGGATGAAACAGATCCAAAGGTAGCAACTCCTTATGTAGTATTGACTTTGGGGTTGTTAGTTTATATTGAAATGATTGTTTCTATTTCAAAACACTTTCAAATATATAAATCAAAATATATTTAAAACATTTTGGGGACCATGCGCATTAATGCTCAGGGGTTATTCCTGCCTCTGCACTCAGGAATTTTTCCTGATGGTGCTTGGGGAACCACATAGGGTGCCCAGGATCAAAGCCAGATTGGTCATACACAATGCAAGCGCCTTTCCCAATGTACTAGCTCTACAAACCCTGAAATATTTTATTTCTAAAAACGTAAACCAAATTTTTTAAAAGAACCCAAATTAAAACAAATAGAAATCAATGAAACTAACTAGATATAAAGATGGCGATATAAATCCCAAGAAAGTAATTTCTCCAACAGACTTAGGACACATCTTGATAAGACATAGGCTGTGGAAAAGAGTCTAAGGATTTTCAGATTTTCAATGGAACACTGTCATTGTTATTTTAGATGGGTTAAGTAGGTTTTATACACTTTCCCCTTCTCCCCATACTGGGGGACTCTATTGGTTTTCTCCTCCCCTCCTCGCAATTTAGTTTGAGGCACTGTTCTGTTCCAAGAGGCAGCTCGTCTGCTTCCTTTCAGCAAAGGAAAGATGGATGGGGACAGCATGCCAGGAAGTGCATTCTCTGGGAATGATAGAGCCTGCAGGCAGAGTTGAGCTGATTAGCGCTAGGCGGTGGCCAGGGATGGTTCCCTTGCAGGCTGCTGCAAGGAAAGCAAGAAGAAAAGAGGAAGAATTTCATGTTTTGTTTGTTTTATGTTAGAATTATTAATGAGAATGTTTAAAATCCTTTTCAGAAATATAATCTTGAGCACATATGTTATGAAGGAACTCCTGTGTGTGCATGTGTGTGCGTGTGTGTGCGTGTGTGTGTGTGTGTGTGTGTGTGTGTGTGTGTAGGGGGTCCATGGGACTCACCATATCAAAACACCAGAGTCTATAAAAAATTGTTTGTTTTTAACTTAAACACTGAACTACATGGACATGATAAAAAAAGAAAACTGTGTGTTATTATACAAGCAACAAACAGAATTCAGATCAGAACTCAGCGATAGCTAAATAATTCCCACACAAGAACAACTGAACTAAAATAGAAAAGAATCTGTAGTCAACAAATTGCACAGAAGGAACTCAGTATCTGGAATTAGAATATTTTGACAGAAGTCATTTACTGTGTGATCTTGAGCAGAGCACTTGACCTGTCTGGTTATCACCCACACAGTGAAAAAGCAAGTCTGACAGGCATCTCCAGGTGAACACACATAAATGTAATACTATAAAATAGTTCAGTCTATTTAAAAACTAATACTTTATTTATTGCCATTCATTTCTTACACGTAATTAGCAAAATTAATTTTTAAAAAAATGAAAAAGAGCAAAAGCTAAGAATGACCCAGAAACCCAAAAGAGAAACACAAGGTTTTTGTGCTGCCCATTGTCAGCTGAATTCATGGAATAACTGTTTCTGGGTCTTAAATCTCCAGGGTCTTCTTTGCTGCATTCAATTATTTGTTAAAAAAAAATTTTGTAATTCTTTGAAAAACAATAACGCTAGCAAGCTTGCTCCACCCTAGTGTAAACATTATCTAGGGTACATTTTTTTTCAATTAAAATAGCTTTGCATTTTGAATGCATCTAACATTACCGGTGAATATAATGAGATTCAGATCCAAAGGGACTTCCTTCTTACTAATATCTAGAAATAACTGTTCTACATAGAAAGCATTTAGTAAATGTCTCTGAGTAGTAAACAGTCCCTATTTTTCTACCGAACCCACATTCCTGGCATTAATTTTTTTCTTTTTTGGGTGGTTCACACCCAGCAATGCTCAGGGATTACTCCTGGCTCTGCACTCAGGAATTACTCCTCATTGCGATGCTCAGGGGTCCATATGGGATGCCAGGAATTGAACCCTGGTCACCTGCGTGCAAGGCAAAAGCCCTACCCTCTTTGATATCGCTCTGGCCCAATGTTATAAATGGAATAAAGCTGTTTGATGGTGATCATAGAGATGTATGTGAGAATACTGCGCTCTGTCTAGGAGAAAGAAGGTCTCTACGGGAAACATGCTCGCAGACTCACTGCCCCTGACCCAGCCACTCCCACCGCCAACTCTCCATGTCCCCAGCCCATCTGAAGCACGTCCCAGGGTTCTCAGCCCCAGAACCTGCAACTTTTTGTGCAGGGTCTCTCTGATGCTGGATTCCACTGCTCCTCTTGCACAGAGGGGCCCAGGAATCACTGCTCTTTGACCCTAATCCTTGGAGTAAGCCAAAAATTCACTTATGAGTAATGACTACCCTAGCTCTTCATGGCAAGGTGCATATATTTCAAGACTCCATGTTCCCTCTCAGAATTAAGCTTTAGTTACCCACAGTCATAAGTTACTTCTAAGGAGGATTTGATCAGCTAACTTTCCACTCTGGCTCGCCTCCCTTCCCCATTCCCTTTCCAAATGTTTCCAGAACCACTTCCTAAATAAACTACTTACAACCCAATCCTTTGCTCAAAGTCTGGTTCTGGGAAATCTAAGCCGAGATGCCATTCCTCTATCTAACACTGTTTCTACTCATGGTTCCTACTCAGACATGACCCAACTGCTCATAACAGTCTTTCAGGATTCGTTCCTAGAAATCAAAGGTAAGTCACACTGGTTCATGTTTCGTGGGTAGTGACCAAGGTGAGATGGGAATCCTAATTTCTGATTTGCAAGGCAGCTCTCTAAGCTAACCACTGTTAGCTACACTTTCTGCTCTTTTACTCCAGAGTCATATCTAATAAAATTATGCTACTAGTGAACTTCTTGGTAATCTGACAAAATGAAGACTGTTACTTCCCTCTGAAATTACTCATTTTTCACACAATTAACTTGGGAATTTACACTGTAAAAGAGCCTTATGTAACGGATCTCTTTAATACAAAATCCCTTGCATAAGAAACAAGTTTAACACACAAAACTGTTCATGGAATTCTTTCTGTAGTTTCATTCTGGACATCTATTCTTTTAGAAACCCTAAAAACTTTGAGGGGGTGGATAGTCTTTTCACCTTGCTAGGGTTGATCTATTCCAAAGTATGATCATAAAATATAATGAAGAAAGCATTGAATAGCGATACAAGTATTTTAAAGAATAAAAGAATTTGAATTAAATCTCACTATTACAAAATAAATTCCATCCCTTACACTCTAGTAAATGTCACCTACCAGACAGGGTTATAAAAACAGCAGAGGAGTAGCAAATAAAGTAAAACCATTTAAGAAAATTTTAAATTTAGTGCATTTTCTATTAATATTACAATTTTTAAAAATTAAATATAAGAAGTCATTCAAAATCAGACAGTGTAACATATCATCGTCACCACGATTAACACAATATTTGAGCAACATACAATACTTGTGTGCACAACTCACAATATTGGAGCAACTTCAAAATATTAAAAATATTTATAAGACTAATACCTAAGGCCAGGGAAAACAGAGCCCAGGAGGACGTGTCAATGGTTGGAAGCTTGCCACCAATGTGTGAGAGCCACAGGGAAGTTAGGATAGAGAAGGGACCAGCATGACAATAACAGTTGGAAATGATCATTCTGGACAAGAACTGAAAATTGAAAAAGGGATATACACGATAACCTTTCCATACCTAAAGGAAAGAGGGAGGGATGGGGGGAGAGAGAGAGAGAGAGAGAGAGAGAGAGAGAGAGAGAGAGAGAGAGAGAAGAAAACTCCAAGGGAGTGAAGGGGGAAAGAAACTTGGGATATTGTTGGGAGGAAATACGCCACACTGGAATGCTTACTGGAACATTGTATAACTGAAACCCAATCGTGAACAACTTTGTAACTACATATCTCACTGTGATTTAATTAAAATAATAAATTAAAATTAAAAATGAACTCCAAAGTATTTTCATGAGATTCACTAGTACCATTAAGACTGAAAAAATAAAAAATCCAATTCAAAAATGGGAAAAGATATTTCCATGAACATGTGTAAATGGCAATAAAATTATGTTTAAGGTCAAAAATGATGTTCAAAAAACAATATGTTCGAGGTCAAGAATTATTAGTGAAATACAAATTGAAAATTTACACCAATTAAGATTTCTGCCATCAAAATGTATTGATATCCAAGATACATAAAGCACTGGTAGAATTGTAAAAAAAAAAAAAACAACACCATCAAAAATAGGGGTGAAAGATTGACATTAACTTCCTCAAAGAAGACAGAGGCCAATGCTGCATGCAAAGCTGCTCTGCTTCACTCGTTATCAGGGAAACACAAAACAGAACAACAAAGAGATATCACCTCACACCAGTGAGACGGGCACACAACATGAAGAACAAAGACAACCAGTGTCGATGTGGATGTGGATAAAGGGTCCCTCATTTGGGGCGGGAGCGTAGCCCAGCGGTAGGGCGTTGCTGCGCGCGGGCCGGCGGCTGGGGTCGGCGGGGTGACCAAAAAAAAAAAAAAAGAATGGCATTTGGTCCATCCATTTTGGAAAACACTATGGAAACTTCTTAAAAACAAGGAATTGAGCATCCATATGACCCAGAAATTCACTTCGTGGCATTGACCCCAAGGGCCCAAAACCTCAACTCATAAAAGACACTTGGGTTCCTACACTCATTACCACACTATTCAAAATAGTTCTGGAAAGAACCCAAGTGTGCAAGAATGAAGAACTGAATAAAGAAACTATGGAACCTAAACACTTGACTCTAAGAAAAGATAAAATCATCTAAGCTTCCCACAACAGGGGTTTGGGATAGTGGGGAATAGGATAAGGTGAGAGGGGAACAATGGCGGAGGAAGTCCGCACTCTGATGGGAGGGATGGTGTGGAATGTTTTATGCAATCATAGCATTAACAGCATTCTACAGATCATGACGCCTAAAAAATAAAATCATTTTAAATATTACTACTATTAATGATAGTAATAGGTAACAAGTGTTGGTGAGGGTGTGGAAATATGGAAACTTGTGCACTTTTGTTGGAAATATAAAATATATTACTCATAATAGAAAACCCTATGGCAGTTCCTCAAAGGATTAAAAATCATTCATATGATATAGCAATTGTACTCTGGGTATTAACAAAAAGCACTGCGAGCAGGGTCTTATAGGAATAGTTATAGACACATTTCCAGCATCATTATTCAAATAGCCAAAAGGTGGGTAAAACCCATTGATTCATAAGCCAATAGGAATGAGTAAACATAATGTGGTATATACATTCTACATACATACAATGGAATATTAGTCTTTAAAAAGAAAGGAAAGTCTGACACATGCTACAGTGTGGACAGACTTGAAGGTGTCAAGCAACTACACAAGAACAATATAAATTTTTAATAGAACAAAAACATATAACAATAATATATGATGCCACTTATGTAAGGGTAGTCACATCCACAAAGATAGAAACAGAAATACGGTCCTGGGGTTGGAGAAAGAGGGAGTTACTATTTAATGGGTACAGAGCGTCAGTTTAGTGAGATAAAAAGTTCTACTGTTGCTCACACAAGGACCTGAATGTAGTTAATGTCACTGACCCACACTTTTAATTAGTAGTTACCGCAAGGAGCAGGGAAAAAAGATGTCATTCAAGACAAAGGACACACATGAGTCAATTCTCAATGATGCCTAACTGAAAACTAGGTAACATTATAACACAATGGCACACTATAATAAAAAGAGAAAAAAAATTAGACGAGAAATTTCATGAGATTATCAGTTCACCACAATTTTTAAAAATATATGTATATATTTAAAAGATGAAGGGGGTCAGAGCAATAGTACAGCAAAATGGTGCTTTCCTTGCACACAGCCAACCTAGGTTCAATCCCCAGCACCCGATGTGGTCCCCCAAGCCTGCCAGGATTGATCCTTGAGTGCAGAGAGGACAAAGCCCTGAGTACCACTAGTACCAAAGACAAAACAAAACTTAAGAGACTAAAGTAATATCAGTAATTTTTTATCAAAGGGTAAAAACATATTTGCCACCATAAGTTTTATTAGATTCAAATACTGAAATTAGCAGTGGTTATGGAGCTGTTGATGAGGTCATACATATTGGTGCATGCCATTTGCAGATGAGGAGACAGGCCAGGAACAGTGGCTGGACCGCCTGAGTTCAGCTGCTGTCTCTGCAGGACAAAACCTGCCCTCCTTATTCTGACCCCAGAGATAACTTCAAACTTTGGGTATAGGATAGAATTTTGTTCATTGTTTTTGGAAACACACTGCTTCAACTATAGTCCCAAAAAATAGGATTTCTGAAAAGAGAGAGAGAGAGAGAGAGAGAGTCAGAGACAGACAGAAGACAAGAAAGAAGAAAGCAAAAAACAAGAAGAAAAATAAGGAAGAAAGGAAAAAAGGAGAAGAAAGGAAGGATAAAAAGGAGGAGAAGAATGAAGTAGAAGAGGAGGAGAATGAGGGGAGGAGGAAGAAGAGAAGGAAGAAGTGGAGGAGGAAGAGGGAAGAGGAGGAGGAGGAGGAGGAGGAGGAGGGAAAAGGAGGAAGAACAAGTGCCTGCCTAGAGGAAGGAAGGCTGGGGGTGGAGGAAGAAAACTGGAGACACTGGAAGTGGGAAATGTGCATGGCTAAGGGGAGGGATAGTGGAACATTATATGACTGAAACCTAACCATGAACTATAACTATATCTCATGGTGATTCAATAAAAAATAATAAAATAGAAAATTCAAAAAGAGAATCTTAGAATCTTACCCGAAAAAATCCCACAATTTCATTTAAACAATATTCCAGTCTTTCAAAAATATCTACTGTGTGCCTTCCTTTGGAAAATTCCTTGTAACACACACACACACACAGAAAAGTCACCGAGCAGCACAGGTCAGAGAGTTTATCCCTGAACTCTGTAGAAACAGCTGGAGCTGTGGTCCTTGAAAGAACTCGCTCAAGAGAAGACTCTTCAGATAATGACTTCTCAGGAAAATCCCCGAACTGGGCCATCGATTCAGGTTGTCCCATGGGGGCTCTTCTCGCTCTATTACTTGGTAAATGTATGCACACTCTCCTCACTAAATCACGTGTTACTTGAACTCTTCCTCCAAGGTAGGAAACCCTGGGCTGAAGAATCCCTTAGGAACGTCCAATTACTCCGTATTTCATGATTTAAATCTTTTACATTCTGAATGTAAAAAAAAAAAGGCATATTTTTAGAACCTTCAGATCAAGATAGTCTATGTGGCCAGAACAAAACATTTCTGGTGTCTGCAAATCCCTAAAACAGCTTCCACTTTAGAGACAAATATAGCAGTCAGAGTGATAGTACAGTGGTAGGGTAGGGGCCCTTGCTCTGCATGTGACTGACCCAGTTTTGATTCTCCAGAATTGCAAATGGTCCCTAGGAACCTACCAAGAGTGATCCTTGAGCATAGAGCCAGGAGAAAGTTCTGAGCATATTAAATGTGGGATTTATAAATAAATTCTAGAAAATAAATGAAGGGAAAATAAATGCTAGGACACAGTGACCGTATCACAATCAACAAATTATACCGCTTACAGCTAAACAAATTAAACTTACTGATTAAAAATAAGTAAATAAAATCACAATACAAGACAAACATTTCATCTAAGACTTGTGTAAGATTGCCTTCATTTTGTATGGTTGCCTTTGATAGTTTCTAGATTGCTGTCAGATGTGTTTGTTCATTGCAAAGTTGCTCTGAATTCAAGAGGGAAGTGAACTTCCTGAGCAACGTGAGCATGAAAGAAAACGGGAGCATGGGAGTTGCCTCGCCAAACTAGAGCATAAGAAGAGCAGGGCTAGAGGTGTGGGGTGGCTCAGTGCCATCTGTACAAACCTGAGGCCACAAATTTGATCCCCAGCGACGTCTATATGTGCTGAGTAAGGGCTATGAGGCTCTGTTCTGGGGGACCCTGGGGCTGCAATAGAGCGTGTCCCCTCTGGTGCTCTGAGACCAGCTGTGGATATGAGCACTGCAACCGAACGTAGTGCAAGTCACCAGATCAGGAAACCCTGGTGAGCATCATGGCAAGCCCCAGTGAGCACCACAATGAAAAAGTGTGAGCCCTCCAGCGAGCACTACAGCTAATATTGAGTGTCACAACCAACGGCTGGCAATCCTAGTGACACTGGCAAAGGGAAGAGGCAGGAAGAAACACAGAGCAGGACTAGAATCCACCAACCACCTTGCTGCCTGCTGGTTTAAGAGAAGCACTTAAGGAATTCCACAACACACCAATGTATTTATACGCAGATACTGATTTATACACATCTATACATGCGTGAGTATAAATCAAATAGTTATCACTTTCTAAACTATTTTCCACATTTTATGAGGTCCTTGGTATTTATCACTTTAAAAGTCAGCATATGTGTACTTATATACTTTATCTCTTCTTAATTATTTTCAATTTTTTACAATGAAATTTATTTCTGTTTAAGTTCAGCAGGTTGATAAATGACCTATGGCATGTCCTAGGTAATTCTCACTGCCAACAGAAATATTATGGGATATGCATATTAACAATGAAAAACCAATAATAGAATGGTTACTGGGAATATCACATTGTGACTTCATGTAGGTTATTATTTTACTCTGGAAAACATAAAAAATATTTGGACAGATATATATCAAACACTGGTGGGGAAACGCTAATGCATTTAAATAAATCAATGATGATATTTCACTTCTACATGACACCATATCTGCTTATCATCATTTTCTGCTTGTTTGCTTACTTACAGTCTACAACTTTTCTATAATGAACACCTATCATTGGGTATTACATTATCTTCATCAAATTAAAAAAACTCTAAGTCAACAGATGAAGCCAAACAGCAAAAGCTGTGGGAACTCCCAGGCAAGAGTGATCAAAGTCCAGCAGGAAGATAAAGCAAATGTCGCATCCCTGTACGGGCAAGTATTAGGCTGAGAGCCAAAAGGACCGTCCTGGGATTTCGCCCGATCTATGTCATGGCTCTCATGGCACCGTCTTCCAAATCAGCAGTGCTCAAGTATGCCACTGGGTCCTGACAGCTAGACAAAAGAAGTGAAGCATTTCATAGCCCTGACAATTCTGTAACTTTCTTTTCTTTTTTTTAAGTTTGGAAAGAAGTTAAATAAAAATAGTCTGGGAAATATGATTAATAGTCTCCATATTGCAAGAACTAGCAACGAGCATTACTGAATACACCATAAAGGGTCCACTGACCTGATGGTCAGACTAGCCACAGGGATTTAGAAATAAAATCTGGAATCTACAGGGAAAATAAATGCTAGGACAGGGCCGGAGCGATAGCCCAGCGGGTAGGGCGTTGCCTTGCGCGCCGGCCTGTGCCGGCCCGGGTTCGATCCCCGGCATCCCATATGGTCCCCCGAGCACTGCCAGGAGTAATTCCTGAGTGCAGAGCCAGGAGAAACCCCTGAGCATTGCTGGGTGTGACCCAAAAAAAAAATGCTAGGACAAATTGACCATATCACAGACAATCAACAAAATAAACCAGATGTCGATTGGAAAGATCTATCCCATGTAGCAAAAGTTATAATAAGAATTCCAAAAAGGTAGCCAGCATTCTAGCATTAAAATTTTCAACTGGCATCTAAATATCATTTTTAAAAACTGTTTCACCCATCACCATTAACAAAACAACTAAAAGAAAAGATAAACATATGGGACTACATGAAACTAAAGAGCTTCTGCACTCGAAAGAAACAATGACCAAGATAGAAAGACAGTCCACAGAATGGGAAAGAATATTCACCCAATACCCATCTGATAAGGGTTAATATCCAGGATATATCAGGCACTGGTACAGCTATATAAGAAGAAAACAGCCAAACCCATTAAAAAATGGGGAGCAGAGATGAACAGAAACTTTGACAAGGAAGAAATTCGAATGGTCAAAAAGCATATGAAAAAATGTTCATCATCACTAATCATCAGAGAGATGCAAATCAAAACAACAATGAAATATCACCTCAGAGACTGGCCCATATCCAAAAGGGTAAAAGCAACAAGTGCTGGCGTGGATGCGGGGAAAAGGGGACTCTCATACATTGTTGGTGGGATTGTAGACTCGTACAACCTTTCTGGAAAACAATATGGACATTCCTCCAAAGACTAGAAATTGAACTCCCTTTTGACTCAGCCATACCACTCCTGGGAATATACCCTGGGAAGCCAAAAACACACAGCAGAAACACAATCCACACTTTTATTTTCATAGCAGCACTATTCACAATAGCCAGAACCTGGAAACAACCAGTATACCCGAGAACTGATGACTGGATAAAGAAACTGTGGTACATCTACACAATGGAATACTATGCAGCTGTTAGAAAAATGAAGTTATGAAATTTGCCTATAAATGGACGGTCATGGAAAGGATCATGTTGAGTAAAATTAGTCGGAAGGAAAGAGAGAGATATAGAATGACTGCATTTATTTGCATGACATAAATATATCAGGAGGTCTTACCAAAAGTGGAAATTACCGCAAACATGTGGGAGTCAGAGGTTAGGTAAGACAGAGAAGGGAACATGTGTGAATAAATATCGAAAGGGCTAATACCAACCTAGAACTGAGCATTAAATCCAGGCCAAAAAAAATGCACATGATGGCTTCTAAGTGTATGTAGTGCAACCCACAATGTGTAAGAGAAGGAAAGAGAGAGAGGGAGAGAGAAAAGAGATAAAGAACCTGCCATTTAGGCAGGCTATGGGAGGGGGAGGGAATTGGGGACATTGGTGGTGGGAAATGGGCATTGGTGGAGGCGGGGTGCTGGATCACTATGTGACCAAAACCTCTAAACATGAACAACGTTGTAATTGTATATCTCATGGTGATATAATAAAATGTTTAATTAAAAAAAAAACTGTTTCACCCATCAGAGATCACCTCGATATAAACTGCTTACTTACAACACTGACACATAATATTTTTTCCAGCATGGACTTGTCCACCTTTTACTTTGTTCTCGTCTCCAATACAAGCTCATATAATTGGCTTAATTAGCTTGACACATCTTCACTGAGAAATGCTTTAAAATACGAGAATTTTTTTAAATTTCATTGTACTGTCAGTCCAATAGGATCACAGAAAATCTGATGGAAAAGTTTCACAGAAGCCCACTGGGCTCAATGAGGCTCAATAATAACAGAGGGCCCAGCTAGCATTAACCAGCACAGCACAGCAGATCCCCATAGCAATGACCACTGAAGATAAAAACAATGGGCACAACATGACTTTTTATTGATCTTGTTTTGATAATTCCATATGTCTTTGTGTCACTGTATCAATGTATCACTGTCTTCCCGTTGTTCAACAATTACTTGAGAGGGCACCAGTAACATCTCCATATGTCCTATCACAAGCAAGTGCAGCTTAAGGGCATGTGCTTGCTCCAGGGACAGGAAGAGCCTCAAACCATTCTTCAGGTCATGGAATTGAGGTCCATAATTGTTACTAGTTTTTGGCATAACAAATAAAACATGGGTAGCTTGCCAGGCTCTGCCATATAGATGGTATACTCTCAGTAGAAGGCTCTCATCTCGGGCCGGAGAGATAGCCCAGTGGGTAGGGCGTTTGCCTTGCACGCAGCTGGCCCATGCCAGCCTGGGCTCAATCCCTGGCATCCCATATGGTCCCCCAAGGACCGCCAGGAGTGATTCCTGAGAGCATTGCTGGGTGTGACCCAAAAAAAAAAAAAAAAAAAAAAAAAATTGAAGGTTCTCATCTCGAGCAATTTTGTTATGACACAATGCCTTTGTGTCATAACAAAAAAATATGAATAAATTTGTTTGTGACTACAAGGGGCAGGCAGGAGAGGTAGGTGGGAAATTGGGGATATTTCTGGAAGGAAGGTCACGCTGGTAGTGGGACTGGTGTGGGAATATTTAATGCTGAAAGACCTGTACTAGAAACAACTTGGTAAATCCTGCTGTTATAATAAAAAAAAAATTAATACATGAATTTGGTCAGGTTATAATCAGAATATGGTTGTGACAAACAATGAGTGAAGAGTTCAAGTAAATTAGAGATAGGATTTATAAAGTCTCTCATTTGGGTATAACTCTGGGAGCATAGCAGATGTTCAAGGATACTTTAGTTATATAACTAATTTATAATCAATATGGTAATTAATCTGCTTTTAAAAATATTGTTGTCTATGATCAAAACTATGTCTAGGCTCTAGAAACAGTTTATTTTTCTAAATTTTAATTTTTTTTTAATATTTTATTATACTACCGTGAGATATACAATTACAAAGATGTTCATGTTTGGGTTTCAGTCGTACAGTGTTCCAGCACCCATCCCTCCACCAGTGCCCATTTCCCACCACCAATGTCCCCAATTCCCTCCCTCCTCTCCTTGCCTGCCTCTAATTTATCTCTTCTCTCTCTCTCTCTCTCTCTCTCTCTCTCTCTCTCTCTCTCTCTCTCTCTCTCTCTCTCTCTCTCCCCTCCCTTCTCTCCCTTCTCTTACACATTGTGGATTGTAATACATAAATTTAGAGGTTATCATGTGTATCTTTTTGCCTGCATTCAGTGTTCAGTTCTAGGCTGGTATTATCACTTTTGACAATTATTAGGACACTGTTCCCTTTTCTGTATTACCTAACCTCAACTCCTACCGGTTTGTGGTAGATTCCACTTTTGACAAGACCTCCTGATCCATGTTTTGCCTGACGTTGGATATTGGTATCATAATATGCCTATTATTATTATGGTGATTCAACACCACCAAAAGTGATTCCTGAACACAGAGCCAGGATTAAGCCCTGAGTGTCTCTGAACATGGCTAAAAATAATAATAGCAATAATAATATGATTGAATTATACATAAATTTCTACAAAATATTTTTTGCAACCTATGCTAAAGTCACTCTGATAGTTCTCAAAAATATATGCTAAACAGATCAATTATCAAAAACAGCTACAGAAGACTCTAACATCTTTCCAAGAGAAAATTAACCCAAACCTAATTTTTCTAATGCTGAAAAATGCTCATTGTCTATCAAAACTTCTTTTTTTTATTAATAGTTTATTGTATCACCATTATATATAGAATTTCAAAGATGTTCATGTTTGGGTTTCGGTCTTATGGTGTTCCAGCACCCATCCCTTCACCAGTGCCCATTTCCCACCACCAATGTCCCCAATTCTCTACCCCCCCCCCCTACCTGCCTCTATGGCAGGTTATTCTTTTTTTTAATTTTTTATTATACCACCGTGAGACATACAATTACAAATGTGTTCATAATTGGTTCTTGGTAATACAGTATTCCAGCACCCATCCCTCCACCAGTGCCCCATTTCCACCACCACCCAATCCCGCCCACCCCCAGGCTACCTCAATACCAGGTAGCCCCGTTTCCTCTCTTTCTCTGCATCTCTCTCCCTCTTCTTTTTACACATTGGGGCTAGCCCTGCAGATCTATCAAAACTTCTAAAACAGAAGTCTCATAAAAATTAAAATTCTGATTTTCAAGCATCATTTCTGAAACAGTAATTCTGCCAAATCTAAAAACTGCTAGGTCTCTGCTCTAGAACTTCTCACAAAACAGAGTCCAAGAAAAAATCCTATCCAATTCTAAAATCCTAAATTCACGAAAAATGTATGGGAGCTAAAGATAGAAAGCATATGATACTGACATATTTCCTTGAACCCACAGACATGTGGAGACAGATGGTGAGAAAGAAACTTAATCACATTTGGGCGGGCAGATCGGTTTCTCAAAGACTGAAAAGTCTGCATAACAGCTATTATACCAAATATTATCCTACACATCTGGCCATTCTACCAAAAGTCAGGAATAATAAGAGTAGAAGGAGTTACGCTTCCTATATTAAGGTCCAAGGGTCCCAATGATCCCCTAGTTATGCAACTACACAAATAATAGCCATAAATGGTTACGTAGCTGCTCAAGCAAACACGTGTCCCAGAATTGTATACAAAGAACATGCAAACATGAAACAAGCTCACAGTGAGTGACAGTGAGTGACAGTAGAATTCACCATGTTTAACCACAAAGCAAGATAAACCCCCAAAGAAAATCACAATGAGTTGAAATAAAATTCCCTACGTTTAGCCACCAACTTCCTTCCTCAGTCTTTAGATTATTTCCCCTGCCTGCCCAGGCTCCAAAACTTGCAAGCATTGTAATGGCAGCCTCCAATATTTCATGTGCTATATCCAAGCACTCACCATACCTTAGTTTTCCCAAATGTTCACTGCATCACTTTAATGCGTGAGCGTACATCTTATGCCATACATGAAGATTCTTGTCATCCTCTCTTTGTTTACCTGAAAGCATCTTTATTCTCCAAACTGTCCTTTCCAACATGCTAGGATAATATTTCATATTTTTGAATGCTAGGTTCATTATATCACTCTCTAACTCAATATTCAAAGATTCCCTAGTGCTGACTGGCTCGAATCCACATGCCCCCATTGAACATTTGAAAATTCCATTGACTGACCTTGAATCACCTCTAAATGGGGTGGTCATTTAGTCCCAGCAAAAGGACCTGGCCTTGTGCTTAGTAGATACTGTTTTTAATCCCAGCTCTGCCATTTACTCCTCATGTGACTTTTGGCAAGTTACTTAAATTCCCTGAGCTCCAGTCAATTCCCTTGAAAATGAAAATAAGGAAGCCTATCTTGCTGGTTATTATGAGGATTCAACATAATGTCTAACATAGTGGATTGGTAGAGCTCATTATATTTTCATTTCTTTATATTAATTAGTCCCCAGACCAGAATGCCCATCCCCAAGACTTGTGTCTGAAAAAGAAAAAAACAAAAGTCTGCCTTCCAAGGCTGATCTGAAGTCTATCTTTATCCTGCCTGGAACCTTTCCATACTCTGTCACCCATAGGAATAGTAGCTTTCTGGTGATTAAAAATATGTTGATCCAGGAAGGAAGACTATTCTCTTAGAGCAAAAAATAATCATGACACTTTGGAAAAAACCGGGGGGGGGGGGGGGGGGTAAAAAAATGGAAAAGCACATCTTCCTACATAGGAAAAACTAATACAAATATTCTTAAGTACAAAATCACTGTAAAATGGTAATGCCAGTCTAGAACTGAGCATTGAATGTAGGCAAAAGGAATATACATAATAACCCCTAAATGTTAGGGGCTAAAATCTTTGAAATTTCCCTAAATGTTGCTTTAGGAATGTTGCCAAGGAACATTTAGGGAACATTTAAGAAACATTTATGGGGTTTCCAAAATGCCATGTGGCTCCACATCGCAAGTCACAATGTGTAAGAGAAAGAAGAGACAGAAGGAGAGGGAGAGAGAGAGAGAGAGAGGAGAGAGAGAGGAGGAGAGGAGGGAAGAAAGAAAGAAAGAAGGAAGGAAGGAAGGAAGGAAGGAAGGAAGGAAGGAAAGGAAGGAAGGAAGAAGAAGAAAGGAAGGAAGGAAGGAAGAAAGAAAGGAAGGAAAGGAAGGAAGGAAAGAGGAAGAAAGAAAGGAAGGAAAGAAAGAAAGAAAGAAAGAGAAGGAAGGAAAGAAGGAAGAAAGAAGAAAGAAGAAGGAAGGAAGGAAAGGAAGGAAGAAAGAAAGGAAAGGAAGAAAGGAAGGAAAAGAAAGAAAGAAAGAAAGAAAAAGAAGGAAGGAAGGAAGAAAGGAAGGAAGAAAGAAAGAAAGGAAGACAGGAAGGAAGGAAAGAAAGAAGACAGAAAAAAGAAAGAAAGAAAGAAAGAAAGAAAGAAAGAAAGAAAGAAAGAAAGAAAGAAAGAAAGAAAGAAAGAAAGAAAGAAAGAAAGAAAGAAAGAAAGAAAGAAAGAAAGAAAGAAAGAAAGAAAGAAAGAAAGAAAGAAAGAAAAAGAAAGATTGAAAAGAAAGATTGAAAGAAAAGAAAGAGAGAAGGTGTCTTCCATAGAGGCAGGCTGGGGGGGGAATCTGGGGACATTGGTGGTGGGAAATGGGCACTGGTGGAGGGATGGGTGTTGCAACATTGTATGACTGAAACCCAATCATGAACAGCTTTGAAAATGTCTACTCATGGTGCTTTAATAAGATAAAAATACATATTTTAAAAAGTCACTGTAAAGGAACTTTTTCCATGTTTGGCCCCAAAATGTATCACTGAGCCCTAGAATTTTGATAATTTATTAATACTGTCCAAAGACAGGCCCATCTTCTCATCAATTTTCTTTTGTTATGCCAATTTACATAGTTCTTTTTTTTTTTGCTTTTTGGGTCACACCTGGGACATTCAGGGGTTACTCCTGGCTCCTCACTCAGGAATTACTCCCAGTATTGTAATTCTGGGGACCATTTGTGATGTGGGATGCCAGGGATCGAACCCAGGTCAGTCGCGTGCAAGGCAAACGCCCTACCCACTGTGCTATGGCTCCAGCCCCTACATAGTTCTTTTGTCTTTCCCCAAACCATAAGGTTTTAAGCAAGAGAAGAAATGTGATCACTTCTGTGTTTTTAAAATCCCATAATAATATTTCCAACTGTTAAATGATTCCAAGTTATCATTCAGTCCTTAGTAAATAGTGCTCGAAAGATATGTAGGTAGGTAGGTGGGTAGGTAAATGGGTAAAGGGATGGTGTTTCCTGGTTGACTCACTGACAAACAGATTTTTAAAAATCAATTATCCGTAACTAATATTGTACTGTATTTTGTAATTAAAAACCGAGTCTTCAGCCAATGCCTCCACGTTGTATTATCCAGCATGCCTATGCCACTTAAATGCTGGTTTGGGTGAGGGGGTTGGTTGTTTGCTTGTTTTCTGTTCGTTTTTCCTACAGGGTACTTAATTCTATCCTAGTACTTCTAATAGATCACCCCATCACATTAAACGATTAATAAATGTTATCAAAAGACCTCTAGACAAAGAAGTGCCATTTGTGAAAGTAGGACTGCATTTTTCACAGGGGTAGAATAAAGATTTCCCTGCTCTCTCTGGCTTAAGGAACTTTGTTGGCTGATTGCAGTTTGATCAACTACATGTGCTATGGACAGTCTGAGAAGAAGACGCAGCCGTCGTAAAGGAAGTCATGCTCTCTGAGCAGAAGCCATTGAGAACGCTGCCAACCACCAACTTTCCACTTTGTAGAACATACATTGTCTTTAAGGTTTGCCCTTAAGGTCAATAAGATTGATCAATCCACAAAAGTTCCCAAGAAACAAAGAAGATTTTAACTAAGAATACTTCAAAAAGAAAAAGTTACAACAAAGTGAAGATTCAAATAAAAAATTTAAAGAGTTAATTTTGAGTTAATATTTACAAATAGTAATGACTTTGGGGCATTGGGGGTCACACCAGCAATACTCAGGGGTTACTCCTGGCTCTGAACTCAGAAATTACTCCTGGCGGTGCTTGGGGGACCATATTGGATGTCCAGGATCAAACCCAGGTCAGCCGCATGCAAGGCAAACGCCCTACCCACTGTGTTATCACTCCGGCCCCATAACATTTTTGTTTGATTGGGAGTGAGGGGATAGACTACACCCTGCAGTGCTCAGGGCTTATTCTTGGCTCTGCACTCAGGGATTACTCCTGGCAGAGCTTAGAGGACCATAGAGGGTGCTAAAGATCAAACAAGTGTTGATTAGGTACAAGGCAAGCTCCCTGCCTGCTGTATTATCTCTCCAGCCTCCAAGTAATAGCATTTTAAGGATGTATCATTCCACCATTTGAAAGTGCCCCACCTGAAGGAATGTAATGACCCAGGACTCTGCTTTTCCTTCACCAGAAAGTGCTGGTCCCAAACTCCAGTGTGCGTGAATCGCATCTAGGCGAAGTGCCAGCCAGCATAGGTAAATGTGCCTGGAACATCTCCCGTCTCTCGGCCAACAATCCTTTCCCCAGTCTGGTGCTTCAATAGACCTTTCTTTTCCACCACAGGCCATGATTAGAAAGCATCTAACAAAACAGCCCCTAATCAAGTCTTACAAAGACAAGAAGATGCTCTATGGAGCTCCTTTTGGGATCTCGGAGGCTTTCCAGCAAATCTCAAAACACACCATTTCTGTTTCTATTTCAAGAACAGAAGTGAAAAATCCCCTTAGTGGGGAGATGCTTTATTTTTTCCCTTAGCGAACGTCCTTATTCATCATTTCATCCCGCCAAATTCCTGTGTGAGTGCTGACGCTCAGTGCCACTTCTTTTTCATTTCTGAATCAACAAATATGCCCTCTGTGCCCAGTGTCAGATACTACTCAAGATTTACCAGATTCCTGCCCAGAGATTACTACCCGCTATGGAAAACTGCAAGTTTAATAAATGTCACCAAAATAAGGATATGAAAAGTATGGGTCACTGTGAGACCAGACAGAATCCTCATATAGGACATTTAGGATATATAAGACCTAGAAAAGGTATTTACCATAAAATTTGGTGAGAATGCATAAGTCAGAAGGTACTAGAGAGGTAAAATATTTCAGGAAACAGGTTTCTGAGCAGAAAACTAACCTACGAGAAGACTGGGAGAAGTGGCTTAGATTATAACAGGGAATTAAAAGAAGTTTTGATACCTCTACACATAACAGTGGTGTTGAGCCATACCCCTGAAAGTCTCTGACATATGTGAATTAATGAAAATTCACTTCATAAAAGGGGCATAAAGAATTCGGTGACAGACTTTCGAATGAGGGGTGGGGGAACAAGGTGGAGGGAAAAGGTGATATATAAAATATAGGTCAGGGAGATTCTGCAGAATAGAAAATGCAACTGTATGTTTGATATCTTACTGGCAAGACAAAACAAGGCATGTAAGGCTTTTTCAAATCCCCAATTTCAAATAACCTGCACTCCTCATGGCTTTGGAAGGCTGGGCAGGTTTTCTTGTGTTGGGTCATCATCCGATCACATGGCAAGGGTGTGGGAAATGGCGGCTGAATCTTTAGTGTTGACCTTTCTCAGGGAAATCTATCTGGGTCTGTTGAATGAAGTGGTGCCATGAAAGAGGGCACAGCAGTGTGAATTACTGAGAAACAATCATAAAGGGAAGCCATCGAGAGGAAGAATGAGGGAGCAACTAGAGAAAAAAGGGGTCCCCCAAGATCACTTGTCATTTCTCATGAGTGTCGCCCTAGATTTCATTTCTAGAATCGTTCACTCAGAACGTGAGCGAAAACAAACACAAGATCTAATCATGATGCTTATCCCTGTCGAGTTGGGTGCAGACTGGCACAGCACAACCACCCCATATGAGGAGTCCCAGGGGGCCGGAAGTTCTGTTTCCTGCCTCCCACCCAGCTGCCATAATCATGTTACTCATACCTGGGGAAATTTAACACAGCCTTCCTGCGCCTCTCACAGAGAGGTTTTGTTTGCAACAGCTCCTTGCAGGTGCTTTCCAGGAGTTAACAAAGAGTATGATGAAAAGGGCCTGCAATAGCCCTGGACAGGGAGCAGGCACAGAAGAGACGAAGCTTTTGCTGCGTTGCCACTGGCTCTTTGCCTCTCAGCGCCAGGACATAGAAGAGAGAACTAGTAATGAGGAAGGGAGACCAGGAAAGGTTTCCCTCATTAGGCAGAGGTGCCTTGGGAGCTACTTTGTTGACTCTGAATTCTTCCAGAGGCAGAAAGCAAATAAAGGTTCTTAGCTGGAAGGAAGGCGTTTGGCTTTTATTTCCCAGCTAATATTCACAGGGAGAGCAGGGTTATGGCAATTAATTATTCATTGAGAGGTCTGATACATCATTAAGATGCCAGAGTATGCATGTGTTGTGTGTGTGTGTGTGAGAGAAAGAGAGAGGGAAAGAGAGAGAGGGGAACATGCACGTGAACATGCTAGGGGACACAAAAGTCCTCTATTACATGGAGTCAGAGAATGGGGTGTGACCTTCACTTACTCCGAAGTGGCTTCATAGGCTACTCCTGTGACCAGGTAACAGTAACCGTAGCCTGCATTTTCATTTTGCTAATATCTCTGCTGGAGTACATTACTTGCTACCTTGATATTGTTTCTTTATGCATTTGTATGAAAGTGAGTTAGAGGCCTTAGCTGGGTCTGAGGGTCTCTCCTTTCCTTCTTTCTATTCTAGTCTTGATTAATAGTGCTGCTTCCTATGGAGGAACAAACTTCTTAATGCTCCAAATAGGAAATGAATAGCTCCTCTAAAAGGAACATAAACAAAATAAGCTGATAAAGCCAAATAAGCCAGGTTCAAAAGCTGTGTTGTTTAGAAGAGTTTCCTTTAAATTCTGTGACAATAAGGGCACCACCCAGAATATTCAAGACTGATAAAATGAATATCCTGCTTATATCTGAGCTGTTTCCCACAGAGATGCCATGCTCCATAAGCAAACAATCCTTCCTACACTCCCTGGAAGCTCCTGGAGCACTATTTACAAAGGAAAAAAAATCAGCAAGTTCTCTCATCTCATTAAAGAGCAGATTATTGGGGCTGGAGCGATAGCATAGCGGGTAGGGCACTTGCCTTACAGCAGCAGACCCGGATCAATCCCCAGCATCCCATATGGTTTCCCCATGCACCGCCAAGAGTAATTCCTGAGCAAAGAGCCAGGAGTAACCCCTGAACATTGCCAGGAGTGACCCAAAAATCAAAAAATAAAGACAGCATTAAAGAGAGATTATCACCACTTATCACAATCACCCAAAAGCGAAAGTCTAAAATTTATATTTACAGTCCTTTTTTTTTTTTTTTTAAAGAAAGAAGCTGAATTTTTTTTTTTCTTAAGGGAAAAACAACTTCCCCTAGGGCTGGAGCTACAATGTAGGAGGTAGGCTGTTTGCCTTGCCTGTGGCCAACCTAGATTTGATCCTCAGCATTCCATATATATGGTCCCCAAACCCACCAAGAGTGATCCCAGTACAGGCCCAGGAGTAAGCACTGAGCTGAGTCAGGTGGATCCAAAAACTCCCCCTAGTTTCAGATTATCTTCATTTGGATTAATCTACAGTATAATAAACAAGATGGTGTATCCAAGAGAGAAGAAAACAGAAAGAGAAGAGGGTAGAAAACTACTTTGTTGGCTGATTTGTTTTTGTGAACTTCCCAAATCTGATAATCTCATTAAAAACTCAAAGCATGGGGCCAGAGCGATAGCCCAGCGGATAGCCCAGAGGGTAGGGCGTTTGCCTTGCATGCTGCAGGTTCTACCCCGCCATCCCATATGGTCCCCCAAGCACCGCCAGGAGTAATTCCTGAGTGCAGAGCCAGGAGTAACCCCTGAGCATTGCTGGGTGTGACCCAAAAAAAAACAAACAAACAAACAAAAAAAACCCTCAAAGCACAAAGTGTAAGAGAAGAGAGAGAGAAATACAGAAACTGAGAGATAGAAAGAGAAAGAAAATGTGCCTGCAATAGGGGCAGGCTGGGGTTGGGTGGGGGTGGATGCTTGGATGTGGGTGGTGGGAATGGGGCACTGGTGGAGGGCTGGGTGCTGGAACACTGTATGACAGAGACCCAATTGTGAACATCCTTGTAATTGTATATCTCACAGTGATATAATAAAAAATTAAGGGGAAAAAACTCAAAGGCTTGAAGAAAACTATTCTATGAAACTTCATAAAGAGTTCTATATTATGTTTGGTACAAGGCAAACCTAGTGGGGCCGGAGCAATAGCCCAGCGGGTAGGGCGTTTGCCTTGCACACGCCGGCCCATGCCAGGCCCGGTTCAGTCCCCGGCATCCCATAGGGTTCCCGAGCACCGCCAGGAGTAATTCCTGAGTGCAAGTTCAAAGCCAGTAGTAACCCCTGAGCGCTGCTGGGTGTGACCCAGGCCTGGTTCAGTCCCCGGCATCCCATAGGGTTCCCGAGCACCGCCAGGAGTAATTCCTGAGTGCAAGTTCAAAGCCAGGAGTAACCCCTGAGCATCGCTGGGTGTGACCCAAAAAGCAAAAAAAAAAAAAAAAAAAAAAAAGGCAAACCTAGTGAATAGACTTAAGAACAGTGGGACGGTAGCCCAGAGAGAAGTCCAGGGAGGATGTTTATTCTAGGGCACAGGAACAAGATTTCATCCATTCTAACCAAACCTATAGGTGAGGTGCCCAGGGAAATGTGGACATCAAGTTTTATTAGCACCCAATAAATGTAAACTCAACTGAAACATTTCCCGCAAATTATATGCACCATTTTTATTTTGCATTTATAAATTTTGTTTTCACTCAAGTTCCTTTTCTTGGCTAATGAGCATACACAGTCATTTGAATGAAAAAGTGTTGATGCTTAAATTTTTTTCACTTTTCTGGCTTATGTGAAATTCTCCTTAACTGATCAAAGGTCATTTATTGATGATTTTCACTATAGCCTCCAAAGAAAACTCAATCTTTTATAAGACCAGCAATTGCATAGATAGTAGAGAACAATTCTATCAAATAATTCTCTCCTCACTCAATACTCAGTTGTTTTTGCAATGTTTCATGCCATCAAAGAGCAGCACACCTTCCAATTATGATTTTATTTCCAAGTAATTTACTTCCAGATAGGAACCTCGTTTATGAAACAGTCCACAAAAGTGTGTGCCTATTCAGGCATAAATTAGGCAACCTCATACCGAGTGCTATACAAGCACCACTGGCTTAATACTGTCATTAAACAGTCAAAAAAAACAAGACAACAGTCAGTAACACAGTGCAGGTTAGCAATTCCAAAAGCAACCCACCAAATTAGGAAGGTCAAAGAAATGGTTAAGGGGGGAGAGGCAGAGAGCACTTCTAAATCAATCTTAAGGCTCAGTTCCTTATCAAAGGACACCTTAAGAGTTATCAAGTTCCCATCTTAAGTGCTTTCCAAGTCATTTCTGAAACAATTAGTCATTTGTGAGACATCCCAATCTCACAAAATCATAATACCCAAAAGTCTCCCTTAATGAGGATGCGTAGCTTCCCTGTAAATCACAGACTCACTCACACCAAGATTAACGAGTCAAACAGAATGACTCTCTCCCTCTGTGAATCATAGTAGAACAACCCATGCAGGTATTGGGATATTGGAGCTGTGAGTTAGTCTGTTTGCTCTTCTGAATCCGTCAGGAATCAGAACACACTTTCCCCATTAGTCACCTACTCTGGGTTCCTCTTGAATCCACCTTAGTTAAGAGGTTGGGGAGGTTGTCCAGAGGCTGGGAAGGTTAGTGGGGACTCACCATTTGACAGCTGTACCAGTAGAGAGAGGATCCCTTCAGCACCACCCAGAACTTTTTCCATTTGTTGCTCAGGAAAGTTCCCTTTTCTTTTTCTTATAGAGCCACCCTTGGCAGTCAGCGTGGCCCAGGTCTTTGCATGAAATCCTCCTCCGGCTCATGGTGAAGAAACCCTGCAATATCCACGTGGACAGGAGGGTCAACTACTGTCCTGCCTGGCCCAGGGGCCAAGGGGAAAGGCAGCTGTCAGTTTACCAGCTGGGAGGTGAAATATTTGAATAGTCATTTAAAAGTGAATACAACGTTCAATACAAACCCAAAAAAGTCAAAGAAAAAGAGACATTTATTTTATTTGAAAACAGTCATTTTCTCAAATAATGAAAGTACCCGATATGCCCCACCCCCCACCTCCAAGAAACAGCAAGACACGAGGCAAGTGTTAGTCTGAAAAACGTTATTCAGCGCGAGCAAGCTGGAAAGATGAAAATCCCGAGGCTAGCGGGCACCTCTCTGCTTTGGCACAGCTGCTTCCTGCGGTCACAGCCGCAGTTTCACAACCCGGGAAGGGTTAAAAGCCCACTTCAGCAGAGCCCAGGGAGACTCAGCGCCAGTTGTTCTCAGCTCTAGGGTCAGACTATGAGATGCATCAGAGTGAACAGCACTCAGGCATCGCCCCCAGCGACCCCCACCCAATACCCAAACATCAACGTGACATTCACCTCCCTGCTAATGTTAGCATGAAGACAAGACAAAAAATCAGACCCCCGCGTGCAAGAGAAAGCCCCCCGGGCACCGCACACAAAAGAGGGATCAAGCAACCAGAGAGATCTAATTACCTTGAGTTTTCTTTCTGGTCTTCTGACGCAAAGGAACCTGCTGGAAAGGCAGGAAGGAAAGAAAAGAGGAAATTTCTGATTGTGGGGTAACATTTGTAAAGCGAGAAGGCGGGAGGAGGTGGCAGTGTTTGTGAGCAGGATGGAATCTTAAAAAAAACTCTCCAAGCGGAGCTAACTGGGAGCTACTAGCTGAGGCACAAAATGTGCTAATTGGAATCAATAGACTTGACGGCGAGCCTGAAAAAAAAAAAAAGTCACTGCTTATTGTTTCCTGTTCCCGCCCACCAGCAGCTCAGGCTGCTGCTCTGGTTGTGATGGGACGGTACTCCCCAAAGTTTTTTAAAAAAATAATTCGAGATTTCCTCTTTCCCAACCTCTGATTTGTTCTGGGAAGGGGAAAAAGCAGAAAAGAAATATTGGCTTCTCTTTTGGGGGGCAGTTTCTAAATGACAATGACATTTAACATTCACTTGCAGATAATTCTATCTCCCAAATGTGAGTGTTCACCTTGGAAATTCATGATCCTGCTAGGCACACAGTGATGTCCAAACCAACGAACTAAAGATTGCAGAGAACGAAGCTTCACAGTCTCTTGGGGTGAGATCTGTGTAATTATTTGCTCTCCTCACCAGGAATTCTTCGGTACAAATTTAAATTTCTTGATCAGTCTTTATCTAAATTGGTTTTGCGTTGTATGGAAGATAAACTAATTACCAACTTTTATGTTGTTCTCCAAATGTCAAATCAGACAGTAGATCAGATATGTGAAGTACATGTAATTCTCACAAGATATTTTACGCAACTCAGGTAAAAAATTAGACTGTAGGAAATGTAAAACCAAAAAAAAAAAAAAAACCTTTTAAATCACCTTTTGGTTACATATGTACATGTGTGTATAGAAGGAGAAATATAATTGAAAAGCAACTCCAAAATCCGGTTTGCAATCTTATTACAGTATTTTATTGTGTTATTATAGATACACCTGGCAGTACTCTGCACATCTAGCTCTAGTTATAAGAACTATTATATGTTGATGTGTTTATATGTTTTAAGGGAGATATAATATGGTATAAAATAAAAGGTATTTTTAATCCCAGAGGCCTGCAATCAACTCCTGACTGTCATAATTCATAGCTGTATGGCTTTGCTACCCAGAGGAAAACAAAAAATGCTTTTCCACTCTGAAACTGTCCCCTCATTTATAAAATGAGGAATCTTATAGCTCTCATAAATATTTTGGAGACTATATGTTTAAATTCCCTAGAAACTTAAAACAGTACTTATGTAATTGAGAGCAATGTGTTATATAATTATAGATATAAATGCGTTTGCTATATCCAATGAACAAAAATTCACAACTTTTTAGGATGAGTAGAATGTAGAATTTGTATTTCCTTCAACGGTGATAAAGTTAACATGCTGAAATTATGTCCCAAGAAGCAAATAAACTGGTAAATCCTGGCCTGACTTTCTATTTTATGAATGTTAAAATAAAATTATATTCACAAAGAATGCAGTCACCCATATACAAAGGAACATAGCAAAGGCAATAACCAGGCCTGGGAATGAGACGTGGCAGAACGCCAAGCCTTTCACATATGATGCCATGGGTTGGATCCCTGGCTCCATCCCACAATACCAAGTCTGAACCTTGGTGGCACAACAAGAATAAAAGTAAAATAAAGGTTTTTGGGTGGGAAAGATGGAATAGCAGGAACGTGCTGCTACATGGTCAACCCGGGTTCACTCCCCAGCACCACGTATGTCCCCAGAGTTCCCCCTGGAGGGACCCTAAGTACAGAGTCAGGAATAACCAAGACCAGACTACCAACAAGTGTGACCCAATAACCAAAATTTTTAATTTGTTTTTAAATTGTAAGCTTTCTTTGGGGGCTGGAGCGATGGCACAGTGGAAAGGACGTTTGCCTTGCACACAGCCAACCGGGTTCAATCATTCCCAGCATCTCATATGGTCTCCCAAGCACTGCCAGGAATAATTCCTGAGTGAAGAGCCAGGAGTAACCCCCTGAAAGTCACTGGGTGTGAGACAAAAAGCAAAAAATAAATAAATAAAGTTTATGTTAGGAGGAGGGGCTCCCCAAACAGTGCTCAGAAATACCAGGGGGTCCTTCCAGCAAGTCTCAGACACCTGGTCAATGGCGCAATATGAGGAGCCAAGAATGTGGTGTTGAGGCCTGCAGCACAGGGGTTATCTAAGCTACACGAGTGATTCTTAGGGGCAGTGGGTTGGGGTTGGGAGGGGTGAGAGGTATCTCCAGGGCCACATCTGCTGCTGAGGGTGTCTATATGCTGCTGGGGATTGACTAGGGTCAGGCTCAAGGAAGGCGTGTGCCTTAATCCCTATCCTCCCTCTCCAACCCCAACAAAGATGCTTTTCTTTTTAATGGCAAAGCTTTCCCTTATTTATAAACAAACACAGACATGTTTCAAACACATATGAAAAAAAATACAGTCACGTTATCATCGCAAAGACCTAGTCTCAGCCTCACTTCACAAAATATTTCCCACACAGAAATTGTCACTTGGTTTAAAACTCTGACCATTCCCACAAATCATCTCCAGGGGTCTTATTTTGATAGGCTAACAAATAATAAAACCTAATTAATACCTATGAGCAAAATGTTTCAGCCCAAATGCCTATATGACTCGGACAGATAGAACTTGGTCCAGAAATGCCAGGAACAAAGGCAAAGTAGGGAATGAGTGAACTGAGAAAGAGAGAATGATTTGAGGGAGTATGGTAGCATAGGGCCCCAAGAAGTAGTTAAGTCAAACTGAGAACCAGGAAGACAGGGGGAAAAGGGCTGAGGATAGGTAGTCTAAAGGAATTAGGGACCTCCATGAAATGGTGAAATCACACTAATTCCTTCTAAGGAATTGGAGGAGGAAGAATTTGCACCAACATGAATGGACTTAGAGGGCAACAGGTTGAGTGAAATAAGACAGACGGAGAAAATACTGTATGATTTCATTCACCTGGTATGTATAGAGAACCTGTCACTTGTATCACTTGTCTACCCATTGTTCATCGATTTGCTGAGTGGGCACCAGTAACATCTCCATACGCCCTGTCACATGCTAGTGTAGCCCAAGGGCATCTGCTCGCTCCAGGAACATGAAGAGCCTCAAACCATTCTTTCAGGTCATGGGAATGAGGACTATAATTGATACTAGTTTTTGGCATATCAAATAAAACATGGATAGCTTGCCAGGCTCAGCCATGTGGGTGGGATACTAGTAGGTTCTCATCTTCTGCATTTATTGATGAACCTCTGCTGGGATGGCGGGCCAGGGCTAGACCCGCCTTTCCTCCTGGCACTCATGGTCAGCTGCGCACAGGAGAGCTGGTAGCAGCTCTGCCCCCTGTATCTGAGTCCTATACACAGATAAATTACCTATACACAGATAAATTACCTATACACAGATAAATTAAATAAACCAAAAATAAACTTCGACTAAAAGACCATATAGGAGCCAATTAGTGATTACCAGGAGGGAAGAGGGAAGGGAGAGCTAAAGGATAATGGCACAATTTGATAGCAAAGGTCAAGGTGGAACTTTCAGAGATGAACTTCAGAGATACTTTAGGGTCTATCATAGTGAAGATCTGAAACACCATGTTAAACTTCTGTAGTGAAAAATAAATAAAAGGAAGGAAGGAGAGAGTCAAGAAAAGATGCATGATTTGTAGAGAGGCAGACCTCATGAGTGAGTATCCTCCATTGGTACTTTTATGAGTAATTCCCAGGAAAAACTGGGGGCTCTGACCCCTCCATTCCAAATCAAACAGTGGGCTGGTTCCATCTCAATTTCACTTAAGACCAGCTCTTGCTCTGTGCTGAGAAAAGAGGATTCTAAGCAGGAATATTTTTTTATATATTTGCTTTTTGGGTCACACCTGGCAATGCTCAGGGGTTCTCCTGGCTCTGCACTCAGGAATCACTCCTGGCGGTGCTCGGGGACCATATGGGATACTGGGGATCGAACCCGGGCCAGCATGGGCCGGCCGCGTGCAAGGCAAACGCCCTACCTGCTGGGCTATCGCTCCAGCCCCATAAGCAGGAAAATGTTTTTAAGAGTGAGCACTTAACACCCACAGGGAAAATAAAATAATATTCAAAATTGATTGAAGGGAGAGCTCAATTAACTGAATGAACTCTCATCAGATAGACTTTCCTAAAACACATTCTCATAAGGTTTATGATAACTGCTGTTGAAACGCCTGTTGAAACAGAGGGCACACTATAGAAATAATAAATTGCCTGAAGTTTCAAGTTTCGGTTTCATTAGATGTACATGAATTTAAAACCAAATTGGTTAACAGGAGAGAATGAAAACATTCATGAGAACTTGAGTTGGAGATTTACTTCAGTCTTCACAACAGGAAGTGGAACCTGAAAGTCTCTTTCAAAACATTCTTATATGTGGCTTTTTCACAAGTTGAGTCAAAAAAAATAAATTTAAAGTCATCCCTTAAGCGTTTATGACACTGTTTTTCAAAAAATAATTTTAACTTATTGTAAAAATATGCAAAGCCTCATGAGGTAATTTTTCTCATAACAAATATCTCAAACCTAGTAGGATACTGTACTTCATTGGAACCTGTGATAAAAATTAAAGAATTAATGGGCAGGTGGAATTTGCCTAGTTTGATTCTAAAATCTGGTGAAACTTTCAATTTAAGGCACTTGATTTATAAAGTTATTCATAGTTGAGTTTTACACACTAGGCTCCAGCGCTAATCCCACTACCAGTGTCAACGTTCCTCCACAGAGTCCCCGCCCCAACAACCCAGTCTGCCTCTTTGACAGGCTCGTGTTTTAAGTGCAGTTGTTGTGGTTTGGATCTTCTGCTTTCATTGTTATTGACTGTGCAGTTTGCTTATAGAGCTGTTTCCCTTGTATTGAGTAAGACTATTTTATGTCACCTTTTAGATGGCAAGTAATTGTTTGGTCACTAACCGCTCAAAAGTACGTTGAGCATAGCATAGGTGTCAAGTGATGACTCTCACATCCAGTTACAGAGTAACTGTTATACAGACTTCCTGTCTCATTGTTCAGTCTTGCTGAAAGAGTTTGCCAAATAATATACTAAGTTTCACTGTGATATGGGTTTTCATTATATCAAACTTTGCAATGAACAAGGTCTTTAGCAAAATTATTTACTGATACTGTATTAGATGGGTCCAGCTTTGTGGTACTGGCCTGATTTCTGTAGCATAAATCCTCATGTCGTGTTTAATGTCCAGCTATTAATACCTTAGCAAGAAACCATAAAATATTCTGAACAGTTCGTGCTTTCAAATATTAGTAGTCAATAATAGACAGATAATAGATATTTTAATAACCATAGAAACAATGACCATCTAGAAAATAAAGCTGTCTTTTGCACTCTTATCTTTTGGTTTAGGTTTTGAGGCCACACTCAGAGGTGCTCATGTCTTTTACCTGGAAGTGCTTGGGGACCATGCGTGGTACCAGGGATCAAATTGGGCTTGGCCATGTGCAAGACAAATACCTTTACCCCCTGTTATCTCTCTAGCTCCCTGTTTAAAATTTTTATTATAGTTTATATAATATTGCACAAGTGTATTTAAGTTTATTGTATTGATTTACAAAGTTATTATATTTACCACTACCTCTATCGAGGTGCCAACGATTCAGCACTACCTTTGGTTATCTCTATAAATGTATATTGTTCACCACATTCCTTGTTCTGAATTTATCACAAATATCTAAAATGAATTTTCACAATATTTATAGCTTAGGTGCTACTAATATCACTTCATTACAGAGGAGGAAATAGAAGCTCCATATTTTTCCTGAAGACACAGAACCAACTGTTAATATTTAAATGTCCACTTTAAGAATGAATTTCACAAAGTAGATGACATTTATGTATATTTCTTGAAATGATTGGTACAAAGAGGAAGGACAGAAAAGCAAAGGCCAGAATGTGAGGGGAATCTTAGTGCAGTGGAACTTTTTTGCATATAAAAGTGGTTGAAGAAGAAATAGGGGCCAGAGTGATAGCACAGCAAGTAGGGCATTTACGATAGCACAGCAGGTTGATACACGGCCAACCCAGGTTCTATCCCAGGCATCCCATATGGTCCCCTGAGCACCGCCAGGAGTAATTCCTGAGTGCAGAGTCAGGAGTAACCCCTGAACATTGCCGGGTGTGACCCTAAAAGCAAAAAGAAAAAAAAAAGAAAAAAGAATGAGAAGTAGGAAAGGGCTGAATGGCAGGGAGGGGATAAAAGCAGCTTGCAGACCAGAAAATCAAGTACCTCAGAATCAGCTTAGCTAAATATGTGAAGACCTGTACAAAATAAACTAAAAAACACTGCTTCAAGGGGCCAGAGTGATAGAACAGTGGGTAGGCATTTGCTTTACATGCGGCCAACCCAGGTTCGATCCCCGGCATCCTATATGGTCTCCGAGCACGGCCAGGAGTAATTTCTGAGTACAGAGCCTGGAGTAACTCCTGAGCATTGCCAGGTGTGACCCAAAAGAAAGCAAAAAAAAAATCTACTTCAAGAAATAAAAGAAGACAGGAGAAAATGGACACACCCCTGCCCATGGATTGGAAGGATTAACATTGTCAAAATGGTAATACTCCCCAAAGCATTATAGACATACAATGCAGTCCCTATAAAGATACCCATAAATTTTTTTCAAAGAAATAAATCAAATACTCTTGAAATTCATATGGAACAATAAACCCCCCATGTTTATATAAAGCAATCCTTGAGAAAAGAAGATGGGAGGCATCACCTTCCCCATCTTCAAACTCTACTACAAAGCAGTAGTAATCAAAGAAGCATTGTATTGGAATAAAGACAGACCCACAGATCAATGGATTAGAGTTGAATATACCAACAGTTGAATATACCAACCCTCAGATATACGATGGCCTAACGTTGGAGAAAGGAGCAAGAAATGTGAAGTGTAGCAAGAAAAGTCTCTCAACAACTGGTGCTTGGAAAATTGAACAACTACATGCAAAAAAAGGGAACTCAGACTTCTCTCTCAGACCAGACACAAAAGTCAGGTCAAAATAGATTGAAGCACCTCAACATTAGACCTGAATCCTTAAGACACATGGAGGAAAATGTGGGCATAACCTTCCATGACACTGAAGCTAAAGGAATACTCAAGGATGAAAGTAGAAGTAAAGATAAATGGATTATATTAAACTAAGAAGCTTCTGCACCTCAAAAGAGATGGTGACTGGGGCCGGAGTGATAGCACAGTGGGTAGGGCATTTGACTTGCATGCAGCTGACTTGGGTTCAATCCCGGCATCCCATAAGTTACCCTGAACACCGCCAGGAGTAATTCCTGGGCGAAGAGTCAGGAGTAACCCCTGAGCATTGCTGGGTGTGATCCAAAAGAAAAAAAAAAAAAGTTGACCAAGATACAAATCCCACAGATTGGGAAAAATTATTATGCAATACCTATATGATAAAGGGCTAATATCCAAGATATAGAACCCACTGGTAGACCTTTACAAGAAAAACAATCTAACACTATAAAAAGTGAGGATACTTAAAAAAAAAAAAACAGAAACTTCCTCAAAAATAAACAAATTGCCAAAAACACATGAAAAAGTGCTCCTCATTGCTAATCATCTGGAGAGTGTAAATCAAAGCAACAATGAGATATCATCTCACAACACAGAGACGGTCACACATCCAAAAGAACAAGAGCAACCAGTGCTGGCGTGGATGCTGGGAGAAAGGGACTCTCCATTGTTGAAGAGAATGCTGACTGGTTCAGCCTTTTTTTGAAAGCAATATGGGTATTCCTCAAAAAGCTAGAAATTGATCTTTCACATGACCCAGAAATACCAATTCTGGGTATATAACCTGGAGACCCAAAAGTGCACAACAAAAAACACCATCTATAATTCTTGTTCATTGCAGCACTATTCACAATAGCCAGAATCTGGAAACAACCAAAGTGCCCAAGAACAGATGACTAGATAAAGAAACTATGGTACATATACACAATGGAATACTATTCAACTGTTAGGAAAATGAAGTCATGAAATTTGCCTATAAATGGATGGACATAAGATTGCATCATGATGAGTGAAACAAATCAGGAGAGGGAAATACATAGAATGATTGGGCTCATTTATGGGATATATAAAATCATAATATGAGACCAATGACCAAGGGCAGTAAAAACAAGGGCTAAGAGTATTAGTCTGTGGTTGGAAAAACTGCCTCAAATCTGGGAGAAGGCAGCCGGATGGAAAAGGGACCATTACAACAAAGATAGTTAAAAATGATCACTCTAGATAAGAACTGTGTGCTGAAAATAGAAAAGGGACAAACATGATAACCTCTCAGTATCTTATGTGCAAAACCATAAAGGACAGAAAGAGTGAGAGAGAGAAAAGGAAAAGTGCCCGCTATAGAGACGGGGGTGGGGGAGACAACAAAAAGGGAAACTGGGGACACTGGTGGTGGTGGGAAATGTATACCGGTGGATGGATGGGTGTTGGAACAGGGTATGACTGAAACCAGACCTGGACAATTTTGTAACTCTGTTCCTCGTGTGTTACAATAAACAACCCAAAAAAGTAGCTGGCAGAAAGGATCCAAAGAAGAAAGGAGTGTTAGGGAGGGTGACACAGAGGAGGGAAAATATACAGAGTAGAAAGGGAAAGGAAATCTTGGCATTCCAGCTTAAATAACTGAGGCTATGACAGCAACACAGAAAACACAGTTGGAAATACATATATTCAACAGCAAGCATCTTGAGTTTTATGTATATATATATATATATATAAAGTCATATAAGCGGAAATGCTCAGTATGTTTAGTATTCAAGAGTCTCCAAATTGGAAGAAAATCTGAAATAAAGACATAAAATTGGAAACCATCAGAGTATATAGGACACACGTCTTTATTTTGGTTGAGATCCTCTGTAAATGATATAATGACCAAAGGTGGAAGTCAGAACCAGAAAGATTAATAATGCCATACAGGAACAGTGTTTCTCAATTGAACCTGCCGTCCGAATAGAGCCTCAGAAGAAGCCAGAGGAAACCCCCACACACACACACACACCATATTGGCAGCTATTTTCAACATCCAGACTCCACAGCTCGTCAGAACCCCACCCAAGAGAGAAGCTGATATCAAGCCCAGGTACGTGGGTCTCAGAAGCTAAAGTCACCGGGCTTCCATGAAGATGGAGCTGGGGTCCCTCTCCCCCACCTCTGTCCTTTCTGGGAGACCCGTGGACCTGCCCACAAACTGCTTTGGGCTTTTGGCTGTGATCCAGAGACACTGGCTCATGGAGCAGAGCTGCTACTGGCTCTTCCCTTGGCAGTAGCATCAAATTAGTAGAAACCAACCAAGTTCCAGAAATTCATATGGTCAATGCAAGAACAGAAATAGATCAGATTAGTCCATACACCTAAATCCCAACCCAAACCCTAAACCCAATCCTGGACAGTTTTATGAGCCCCCACTGCCCTCTTTCAGTACTCGAAGACCTGAAAGACCTGAAGACCTGTCATGTTACAAATTACTCTATCCAATGAGGAGTAGAAAAGGAAGGAGATGAGAATGCTTCTAACCTGACAGCAGACTGGGGCCCTGGGATAAATCCAGAGCCACAGCAGAGCCTGGCAAGGTACCTATGGTGTATTCAATATGCCAAAAACAGTAACAGTCATCGACCTCATTTCCAACAAATGGAGATGTTATGGGCACCCGCTCAAGCAAATTGATGAACAATGGGAAGACAATTGATACAAGTGATACAGAAACAATAAAAGAAACTATCCAAGAGACAGGACAAAACTACCAACAAAATCAAAATTAAACAAATGGACTACATAAAATTAAGATGCTTCTTCAAAGCAAAAGAAACAAGGGCTAAAAGTAAAAGACAGCTAACTGAATGGGAAAATATACATTCGACACATCAGGTAAAATGTTGTTTATCATTCCCATATAGTCTTAGTATTAATGATCAATTGTAAAGATACTATAAACAATAGTATTACCAGAGATGTTTAACTTTATACACTATGTTTTTTGAGACTTTTTCCATATTAGTCCATGTGCTTCAATTACATTTCCCAGGCTATATAAACCTGTAGTGAATAACGATGTCACAGTGCATCCACCTATTTATTGAGGGACATTGAAGCTCTCTTGCAGTGTGACACTCTCTACAGTGTAACAATGAACAGATACATGAATCCCAGTGTGCATGTGGGCATTCTATTTCTCTGTGCTTGGAGCATTAATCCGAGTGGATTACAGAGTCTTGGACCTGTGCTTCTTTCATGTCGTAGATATTCCCAAATTGACTTTCCAGCATCCTATTTGTAATTCCTCCTTTAACTACATGTATATTATGCCATGTTAAAATTAATATTTGTTCATTCTTTTGAGACAAGAGGGGTGTGTTTTGATCACACTCAGCTGTACATGTTTTATTTGTGAATCTTTACTCAAAGAGTAGTCCTGGCCATCCTCAGGGAACCATATCTGGTGCTTGGGAAGGCCACCACATATGCCCACCACCTTGCCATCTGTGCTATCTCTCCAGCTCCAAGTTCATCTCTTTTAATGTCTTTTAATTTATTCTAATGTTTATTCTTTATTAAAGCACAGTTATTTACAAAGTTATTCATAGTTGGGTTTTAATTTTTTATTTTGCTCAGGGTTTACTCCTGGCTCTTTGCTCAGAAACTACTCCTCGTGGTGCTCAGGGCACGATATGGGATGCTGCGGATTGAACCCGGGTCGACTACATGCAAGGCAAATGCCCTACCCGCTGTGCTACTGCTCTGGCCCCATAGTTGGGTTTTTAAAATACAATATTACAGCACGGAGGCCGCCACCAGTGTCAGCTTCCCTCCACCAATGTTCCCAGGTTCCCTCAAATACCACCCCCTGCTCCAGCCTGCGCTCTAGACAGCCACTTTTCTAAGTTCCATTGTTAAAATTTGGGTGTCTTGATTTTAGTGCTGTTGACTCTATGATTTGGATATTTAGCCATACCATTCCTTTACATCAGATCCCCTTGGTCCCTCTCGACATTACTCGCTGTCTAACTCTTCTTTCTCCCTTGAACTCTTCTTCCTCTGTCCTTCTCCCCTGATACACACTGGGGAAATATCAAGAAATATCAAGGCATCCTTTCTCTAGACATTACATCATCCACAGTGTTTGTCCTTCTGCTTATATCATTTAATATGGCACTTCCCAGTTCTGTCCATGCTGCAGAAAAATGCATGATTTTATTGCTTCTGACAGCTATATAATATTCCATTGTGTTTGTGTTCACATCTTCACAATCCACTGCATTGTGGTACACATAAGTCAATTCCGCACTTCAGTGATTGTACCAAATGCTGCAATAAATAATGGTGTCCTTTTGAATGAATGTTTTTGTGCCTAAGAGTTTAATAATTAGAAGTGGAATTGCTGGGTCATATGGCAGCTCAATTCTATCATTCTCCAGAAGCTTCACAGTCTCACATTTAAGTATCTAAGATATTTTGTATTACTATCAAAGAATGACTTTCATACATTCATTTCATGTAAAATAAAGTTATTTTTATTTTACAGTCTATGATCATTAGACTGTAAATGATCAATCTGATCACTTACATGATCAGATAGTACACTGGGGGGAGTGTACACATATAAAATCAGGAATTAAACTTGTTCTAAAATATTAGAATGTCATAAAAGGTTTTATTTATTTTTTTTTAAAGTATTTTATTATACCACCGTGAGATATACAAATAAAAAGATATACAATTAAAAAAGTTCATGTTTGGGTTTTGGTCATACAGTGTTTCAGCACCCGTCCCTCCACCAGTGCCCATCTCCCACCACCAACATCCCCGGTTCCCTCCCCTTCCCCAGCCCTGCTCCATGGCAGGTTCTTTATTTCTTTCCCTTTCTCTCTCTTTCTCTTTTCCTTCCCTTCCAGACTATGGATTACAGAACATACATTAAAAGGTTGTCATTTGTATCCTTTTGCCTCTATTTAATGCTCAGTTCTAGGTTGGCATTAGTACCCTCGACTATTGTTAGCCCCCTGTTCCATTTTCTGTCTTACCTAAACTCTGACTCCCACACGTTTGTGATAATCTCCACCTTTGACAAGACCTCCTGATATATGTTTCACTTGACCTTGGATATTGGTATCATAATATGTACATATATATTTATGCCATGCAAATAAATGCAGTCATTCTGTATCTGTCTCTCTCCTTCTGGCTAATTTCACTCAACATAATCTTCTCCATGTCCATCCATTTATAGGCAAATTTTATAACTTCATTTTTCCTAACAGCTGCATAGTATTCCATTGTGTAGATGTACCAAAGCTTCTTTATCCAGTCATCGATTTTCGGGCACTCTGGTTGCTTCCAGATTCTGGCTATTGTGAATAATGCTGCTATGAACATAAAAGTAGGGATGGTGTTTCCGCTGCGTATTTTTGGTTTCCCAGAGTAGATTCCCAGGAGTGGTATGGCTGGGTCAAATGGGAGTTCAATTTCTAGTCTTTGGAGGAAAGTCCATATTGTTTTCCAGAAAGGCTGTACCAGCCGGCATTCCCACCAACAATGGATGAGTGTCCCCTTTTCCCCACATCCACGCCAGCACTTGTTGTTCTTGCTCTTTTGAATATGTGCCAGTCTCTGTGGTGTAAAGTGGTATCTCATTGTTGTTTTGATTTGCATCTCTCTGATGATTAGTGATGATGAGCATTTTTCATATGTTTTTTGGCCATTCGAATTTCTTCCCTTGCTGAAGTTTCTGTTCATTTCTTGTCCCCATTTTTTGATGGGGTTGTTTGTTTTCTTCTTGTAAAGTTCTACCAGTGCCTGATATATCCTGGATATTAACCCCTTATCAGATGGGTATTGGGTGAATATTCTTTCCCATTCTGTGGACTGCTTTTGTATCTTAGTCACTGTTTCTTTTTGAGGTGCAGAAGCTTTTCAGTTTCATGTAGTCCCATATGTTTATCTTTTCTTCTAGTTGCTTTGTTAGTGATGTTTCACCTTTGAAGATGCCTTTAGCTTCAATGTCGTGGAGGGTTTTTCCTATATTTTCTTCAATGTACTTTATGGATTCAAGTCTGATATTGAGATCTTTAGTCCATTTTGATCTGATTTTTGTGCATGGTGTTAGACACAGGTCCAAATTCATTTTTTTACACGTTGCTGCCCAGTTTTCCCAACACCACTTGTTGAAGAGGCTTTCCTTACTCCATTTTAGACTCATTGCACCTTTATCAAAGATTAAATGATCATGTGTTTGAGGTTGGGTGTCAGGATACTCTATTCTATTCCATAGGTCCACAGGTCTGTTTTTATTCCAATACCATGCTGTTTTAATTACTACTGCCTTGTAGTACAGTTTGAAGTTGGGAAAGGTGATGCCTCCCATCTTCTTTTTCCCGAGGATTGCTTTAGCTATCCTTGGGGGTTTATTGTTCCATACAAATTTCAGGAGCGTTTGGTCAATTTCTTTGAAGAATGTCATCGGTATCCTTATAGGGACTGCATTGAATCTGTACAGAGCTCTAGGGAGTATTACCATTTTGACAATGTTGATTCTCCCCATCCATGAACAGGGAATGTGTTTCCATTTCCTTGTGTCCTCTTTTATCTCTTGGAGCAGTGTCTTGTAGTTTTCTTTGTACAGGTCCTTATACATACTTGGGTAGGTTGATTTCTAGGTATTTGATTTTCTGTGGCACAATTGTGAATGGAATTGTTTCCTTAATATCCCTTTCTTCTGTTTCGCTATTTGTATATAGGAAAGCCACTGACTTTTGGGTGTTGATTTTGTATCCTGCCACTCTACTGTCTACAAGAAACGCATCTGAATAAGCAGAACAAACACAGACTCAGAGTCAAAGGTTGGAAGACCATTCTCCATGCAAACAACTCCTCCAAAAAAGGCTGGTGTGGCCATATTAGTATCAGATAATATAGACTTCAGGCTTAAAAAGGTTAGAAGGGACAACGAAGGCCGCTTCTTATTAATTAAGGGGTATGTACACCAGGAAGAAATTACACTACTAAACATATATGCACCCAATGAGGGGTCAGCAAAATACATAAAACAACTGCTAAGAGACCTCAAAGAAGACATTGACAGTAGCACAATAATAGTTGGAGACTTCAACACTGCTCTATCAACGATGGACAGATCAACAAGACTGAAACTCACCAAGGAAATATTGGACCTGAAGGAAGAAATGGAAGAAAGAGAGCTAGTAGATATATACAGGGCTTTTCATGCCAAAAAAGCTGAATACACATTTTTCTCTAGTGCACATGGAACATTCTCCAAGATAGACCACATGCTGAGCCACAAAGCATACCTCAATAAAATTAAAAGATAGAAATTGTGTCAACTATCTTTTCAGACCATGATGCACTGAAAATGGAAGTTAACCGTACGCAAAAACAGGGAGTCAAACCAAACACCTGGAAACTGAACAGCTCACTGCTGAACAACAAATGGGTCATAGAAGAAATCAAACAGGAAATCCAAAGATTTCTGGAAATAAATGAAAATGAAGATACCAATTATAAGAACTTGTGGGACACGGCAAAAGCCGTGTTAAGAGGGAAGTTTATAGCCCTGCAAGCATTCATCAGGAAACAAGAAAGGGCCCACATAAATAACCTGACTACACAGCTGAAGACATTAGAAAAAGACCAACAAAAGGAGCCCAACCCAGGCAGAAAAAAAGGAAATAATAAAACTTAGAGAGGAAATCAATGAGTTGGAAACCAAAAAAACAATCCAAAAGATTAATGAAACCAAGAGCTGGTTTTTTGAAAAAAATAAACAAGATTGACAAACCATTGGCAAGACTTGTAAGGACAGGGAAAGAGAGAACCCAAATAAACAGAATCAGAAATAAAAAGGGTGACATCACAACAGAAACCACAGAAATCCAAAAGATCATCAGAGATTACTTTGAGAGCCTGTATGCCGTGAAACATGAGAATCTAGAAGAAATGGATCAATTCCTGAAGTCCTATAACCTCCCACGGCTGAAACAAGAAGACCTCCAATACCTGAATAAGCCTATCACCATTGAGGAAATAGAAACAGTAATTAAAAGACTTCCCAAACACAAAAGCCCAGGTCCAGACGGATTCCCTAGTGAACTCTACCAAACCTTTAAGGAGGACCTACTGCCAGTCCTTTTCAAGCTCTTCCAGGAAATAGAAGAAACAGAAACACTCCCAAACAGCTTCTACGAGGCACATATCACCCTGATACCCAAAGCAGGGAGAGACAACACAAAGAAAGAAAACTACAGACCAATATCCCTGATGAACACGGATGCTAAGATCTTCAACAAAATACTAGCAAACAGAATCCAAAGACTCATCAAGAAGATTATACATCATGACCAAGTTGGATTCATCCCGGGAATGCAAGGATGGTTCAACATTTGCAAGTCAATCAACATAATACATCATATCAATAAAAGAAAAAATAAAAACCATATGATCCTTTCAATAGACGCAGAAAAAGCATTTGACAAGATCCAGCACCCGTTCATGATTAAAACGGCTCCAGAAAATGGGAATTGAAGGGACTTTCCTCAAGATAGTTACAGCCATCTACCAAAAGCCCACAGCAAGCATCATTCTAAATGGGGAAAAGTTGAAAGCCTTCCCCCTGAGATCAGGGACAAGACAAGGTTGCCCCCTCTCACCTCTTTTATTCAATATAGTACTGGAAGTACTTGCCATAGCAATCAGAGAAGAAAAAGGACATCAAGGGCATCCAGATAGGCAAGGAAGAAGTCAAGCTATCATTATTTGCAGATGACATGATATTATACCTAGAGAACCCTAAACTCTCTACCAAAAAAACTCCTAGAAACAATAGACGCATATAGAATGTCATAAAGGTTTTAGTATGAACAGAATTAAATTTTGATAGAATGCTCTGGGAGAAAAAAGAAATAGTAGGGGGTTAAATTCACATTCCTTGCTTTGTCTATCTTTGGATGGGCTTTCAGATTTTTTTTTTGTTATTGAGCTTTGTGAGTGCTTTACAGATACTGGATATTAGCCCTTCATTTGCGGTGTTGTGTGCAAATATTTCCCGGTCATTCATAAGCTGTCTTTTCCTTAGAACTTGGGCTTCTTTTCTTGTGCAGAAGCTTTTTAATTTGATGTAGTTGCATTTGTTTATTTTGTTTTTGTTGTCTGTCTCTGTGGTAATCTCACTGAAGACATCTCTGAGGGTCAATTTCCTAGAGAATTTTCCCTGTTTTCTTCAGTATATTTTACTAAGTCTATACTTATATAAGGCCTTAAAATTCCTCTGTTTACTTTTGTGAATGGTGATAGTTCTAATTTCATTTTCTTACTTGTGCCTACCCAGTTTTCCTAACACGACTTGTTGAAGACATTTTCTTTGCTTAGATTAACTGTTCAAAGGACTTTTTTTTCTTTATTTAGTTCTTCTAGTTTGCTGTTTTCTTTATATTCCACAAAGTTTTCCTTCATTGTGGTTTTTTTTGCTTTTTCATGTTGGGATCACACCCAGCAGTGCTCAGGGCTAACTCCTAGCCCTGTACTTAGGGATCACTTCTGGTATAGAACTCAGTGAACCGTATGTGGTGCTGAGTTGAAACTGGGGATTATCATGTTTGCAAAGTGTGTGTGGCAAGCACCTACCTGCTGGCCTATTCATCTGAACTCACTACACCAGTAAATCACAGTTTATTTTTCTGGCTGGTTTATTTTACTAAGCATAATACCCTTCCTGGTCATTGTGATTACTGCAAATGAAAAGATTTCAACCCTTTTTGTTTTTTAATAGTCCAGCATCATTTCATTGTTAATAAACCAAACTTCTTTACCTCCTTGTCAGCAGATGGAAACTTTGTATGTTTCCATCCGAATACTGTAAATAATACTACAATAAACATAATCTTCAGATTACTGTTTTTGTATTTGGGAAAAATGAGTATTTATTTTTTTAATAAGTGTTTCATTATACCACCATGAAATATACAATTACAAAGATTTACATATTTGGATTTTGGTCATACAGTGTTCCAGCACCCATCCCTCCACCAGTGCCCATCTCCCACCACCAATGTCCCCGGTTCCCTCTCCCCCACCCACCAGCCCGTCTCCATGGCAGGTTCTTTATTTCTTTCCCTTTCTCTCTATCTCTTTCTTCTCCTTCCATTCCAGATTGCGTATTACAGAACATACATTAAAGGGTTGTCATGTGTATCTTTTTGCCTGTATTTAATGCTCAGTTCTAGGTTGGCATTAGTACCTTCGACAATTGTTAGCACACTGTTCCATTTTCTGTCTTACTTAGCTTCTGACTCACACGTTTGTGATAATTTCCACCTTTGGACAAAACCTCCTGATACATGTTTCACTTGACTTGGATATTGGTATCATAATACATACATATATATTTATGTCATGCAAATAAATGCAGTCATTCTATATCTGTCTCCCTTCTGGCTAATTTCACTCAACATGATCTTCTCCATGTCCATCCATTTATAGGCGATTTTCATAACTTCAGAAAATGAGTATTTAAAAGTGAGATAAATAGATGATAAGCAACTTGAGGTTCCTTTACATAATGGTTGCACCAAATTTACATCTCCACCAATAGGCTACAGGACTTCATTGCTCTTTACTTCTCCAAAACTGCTGTCTCATCTTCTGGATGACTGACTGTTCTTTCTTAAAAGTAATAAAATTAGTGAGAGGAATGGTAGCAGCCTTCAGAATGTTAAAGTTACATACGTGTGGTTAAAATTCCCATTAAGGGGATAGTCTCCTACTGGGACGCTTCTCTTTCTCTGGAGAAGGTCCTTTTCTAGGGGCTCACCAACGAAGACTGCACACGAGGGAATTCCTCTCTCTTTTCCAATGCAGAGAGGACACTAGTTCTCTGTCTTTTGCTCTAGGAAGTCAGAGATGTTCCCGAAGGCCTATGAGCTGCTCTTTGACGGCAGTAAAGCCTGGAGTGCTGGAATGCTCTGCCAAGAGCTGTGACACAAATCCTTTACTTCACATTTATGATGAATACACAAAAGAAAATACAAGCGGTGGCTTTTTATTAAAGAAAAAGGAAAGGCGTTTGGTTATACCCAAGTAAGTCAAGTTAAATCAACTTCTTGGCCTTCTTGAAGATGATCAGAACACTCCTTCAGAAACCACTAAGATCGATTAATCAGTGAGCACTTGCCAAAGCAGTCTTACATGCAAGGTTGGATTCCAGGCCATGTGAAACACAGTAGAGGGGGAGCTCAGAGGTAGTTATACTCAAGGAATACAACTATTTCTATTTGTCTAATGTTTGCATGAGCACACACAAGGATGCAGTAACTCAGGGTAATAAACACCAACATGGAATGAAAACAGACAAAAATATGGCGGAAAAGAAATGTCAGAGGAGAGATTGCGAGAAGAGGACCAAAAAGTGGTGTCATGTTAATGTAAGAAAACTCTGAGGGATCAGGCTGGGGTTGCTCTGTTCCTTCTCTGCCTATCTCACCAAAAGCCCGCTATAACTGGAATGGTGGAGCAGCAAGCCGGGACTCAGGAGCTGTGGTGGTATGGGCACATTAATATGGAAGAGGTCAAAAGAGGAGCGGCTCTTCCGGGTTTTTTTTAGCACATGTGGTAAGAACAAAAGCACATCACAGATAGATGCTCCATCCACAGGAGTGTATCGTGCTGAGGAAGTTTAGTCAAAAGAATCAGGACAGACACAGGATGGTCTCTCTCATTTGTGGGATATATAGTATCTTGTAGGCGAATGACAGTGCCCAATGGCAACAGACACTGAGAACTTGTCTTCAGTAGGAAGCTTACCACAGGGTGAAGGGGTGGGAAGGGATATACGAGTAACAATGGAGGTAAGAAGACACTCAGATGGAGGGTGTGGTGCCAGATCAGTTCATGCACAAAAGCCTACTAATAACAGTTCATAAAACATGGTTCCTAAATTGAACTCCCATTTGACCCAGCCATACCACTCCTGGGAATATACTCTGGAAAGCCAAAAATACGCAGCGGAAACATCATCCCTACTTTCATGTTCATAGCAGCATTATTCACAATTGCCAGAATCTGGAAACAACCAGAGTGCCCGAGAATCAATGACTGGATAAAGAAGCTTTGGTACATCTACACAATGGAATACTGTGCAGCTGTTAGGAAAAATGAAGTTATAAAATTTGCCTATAAATGAATGGACATGGAGAAGATTATGTTGAGTGAACTTAGACAGTAGGAGAGAGACAGATACAGAATGACTGCATTTATTTGCATGGCATAAATATATATGTACATATTATGATACCAATATTCAAGGTCAAGTGAAACATGTATCAGGAGGTCTTGTCAAAGGTGGAAATTATCACAAACGTGTGGGAGTCAGAGGCTAGGTAAGACAGAAAATGGAACAGTGTGCTAACAATTGTTGAAAGTACTAATGCCAAGGTCCATCCTATCACAGCCTGGCTGGTGCGGCCGCTTGCGGCCCACGGTTCATTAATAAATGCTGGATTTAGAGATGAGTATGCCACCCGCACGGCAGAGCCTGGCAAGCTACCCATGTTGAATTTGATATGCCAAATACCAGTAACAATTATAGACCTCATTCCCATGACCTGATGGAATGGTTTTGAGGCTCTTTATGTTCCTGGAGCAAGCAGGTGCCCTTGGGCTCTACTTGCATGAGACAGGACATATGGAGATGTTACTGGTGCCCACTCGAGCAAATTAACGGGAAGACTAATGCCAAGCTAGAACTGAGCATTAAATACAGGCAAAAAGATACACATGACAACCCTTTAATGTATGTTCTGTAATCCATATTCTGGAAGGGAAGGAAAGAGAAAGAGAGAAAGGGGAAAGAAATAAAGAACTGCCATGGAGGAGGGCTGGGGGAGGGGGGAGGGAACTGGAGACATTGGTGGTGGGAGATGGGCACTGGTGGAGGGGATGGGTGCTGGAACACTGTATGACCAAAACCCAAACATGAACTTTTTAATTGTATATCTTTGCAATTGTGTATCTCACGTGGCATAATAAAATACTTTAAAAAAAAACCATGGTTCCTAAATAAATTCTTTTTAAAGTATGTGCTCCATAAATGTTTGTTGTAAAAAGGACAGACAGTGTTTTTATTAAAGATGTATTAATATGGTCTGTCCTGCTTTGTGGTCTTAGTAGGAAGCATAGTATCACCACAGTTAGAGGCTACAGGGACGTACCAGAGAATGGCTGTCTCTCTGACTGATGTGCTTAAATATCAATACTGGACACTCTGTACAACCTCAGGTTCTGATATTAAATCTGTTTTTCCCCCCCTAGTATCAGCATTCCAAGGAAAAAGTTATAAGCAATTCCACAGTTGATGTTCTGCTTTTATGTTCTTTAGATTCATGAGTTTTCAACTGTATAGATGACTATCTCTCATTGGAAGTGCACCATCATTCAGTTTCAAACAGAATGAGAACAGTTTATGAGCCAGATTCCCTAATTCCACTTATCTAACAATATATTCTTTGTGGAAAGATGTATTAGCCAGTTACAAATAAATAGCTTATGAATGAATTTTTTTTAAATCAGTCATTTATACTTCTGGTCTGTCTACAACATATATATGAAACCCTGTAAACTTTTTTGTTAAGATTTGTAAAAATGTATATATATTTGTGTGTATATGTATATATATACATATATATACATATACATATATATATATATATACATGCAAGGAGATATATATATATATATATATATATATATATATATATATATATATATATATATATATATATATATATATATCCTTGCATGTGGCTGAGCACTGCCTGGAGTGTTCCCTAAGTGCAGACACAGCAATATGCCCCAGCACAGCTGGGTGTGGCCCAAAAACTAGAAACAGAAAAAAAATAATTCAAAAACCTCATGTCTATCCTTCCCTCCCTTCCTGCTTTCCTGCCTCCTTTCCTCACTCTTGCTTTCTTCCCCCCCCCTCTTTATCCCCTTCTCTCTACTTCCTCTCTCCCTCCCATTCTCCTTATCCCTTCCTATGTTTCACAATCACCATTAAAAAAAAAAAAACTCCTATTCCAAGCTGTATTGGCAGAAGTTCCCTCCATCCCACCAAGTGTTAGGAGAGTGACTCACCTCATTGTAACGGTGTTTATAGGAATTATGGAAAAGCAATGAGATCCAAGGAAATAAAATAAAACTTAAAAAAAACCACCAACATATAAAAATCCTTTCTGTCGGAAATAAGGTTATATAAAAGATTTATATTTTGTTTCATATAACTCAGAGGAAACCCATATCCCCCTGTTAACTGCTGTCTCTAATTAGTTACAGACCATTTAACTCTATAAATATTTTCAAGGATTAATGATAATTGACACATGTATTACGCTTTTAATCGTCTGAGAAATGTTAATATTGATTCATGATTCCTAGCATTGTGGGATGGTGCCAGTATTTTATCTGGGTAGAGACCAAGGTAGAGATGCTACTCTGCAACCAAGCCATGCTGGTTCATTTCATCTGGCCATGCACATCTACCAAGGCTTGTGTCTTCACTATTCCCTTCATTCATCTCAGCTTCAGCGATTACCAAGGAGGCATCCCTCTTTTTGTTCTTCCATTAACCTCTTACCCTGAACCTCAAGGCTGGCCAATGATCAACAGTGCAACGCTTTTGAAACTTGGCTGCACCTCAGGACCATGTGGGAGGCACTAAAAAAAATACAGATGGTGCATGGGTCCTATCCCAGACTGAATCCATCAGAACTTCCTTCGAGTGTGAACCCTAGACCTGCCGGGGTTGACCAATTTTAATGGCATGGAAGGAAAAGAAGCATTAGACTTTTAAAACAAAAGAGGAGATTCTAAGGGGTATCACTAATGGTTAGTTTTATGTGCAGTTTTATTTATCCCATGGAATTGGCCAGGGACTCCCAGGTATTTGTCCTTAAAGGGGCCTCTGTACTAACAAATCAGCATTTGAATCAGTGCTATAGAAAAGCAGAGAGCACTCCTCAAAGGAGGCATTTCTCCTGTAATTTATCTTGTAGGCTTAAACAGAAAACAAAGGACTAAAGAACAATTCTCTTTGTCTTCAACCAGGACATCAGTCTTCAACCTTTGCACTAGGTCTTACATGATCTCTTCTCCAAGATCTCCAGCCTTCAGCTTCAGACCAAACTTATCCTAAGCTTTCCTGGTCAGTTTTGTTAACTGCATGACTGGGAACCTCCAAGTTTCTATTTTGACAGGAGCCAAGAACAGGAAGATAGGAAAGCAAAGAGGACAAGATGTCATCACACTGGACTAACAGGTGAGAAGTTTCTTACAGGGTTCTGGAAGTCTCTTTAATCAGAAGGGAAGTGAGTAGTTAGTAGAATAAAGTTTTTCTTAGGAAATTGCTTTATAAGCTATTCACATGCATGGAAATAATTTCATAATAGTAAAAACAGTAAAAAAAATAGTGCTGAGATTGTGAATACAGTTTTATGTGAAAGGTATTGCCTGACTATTGCATGAAAAGTGAAGAAAGAAGGCAGATAGACAGGCACAGTCACCTCATGAATTCCTGGGAAGTAATAAAACCAACTAGCCCTAAGGTTGCTAAATTAAAAAAAAACACCTTGAGGACTCAGGAACTGAGCCCTGATAAGACCTTTACCTGGTGCCAACAAGATCCAGAGAAGGTTGGACTCCCCTCTGAGAAAGCCTCACAGGAATAAAGGTCAGGAGAGAAATGTCAAAGAAGACCATCAACTACTCCACACTCTACCCACTTGCAACCAGCTTAGCAAATGACTCTTACCTAGGTTAAAAGTCCCATAGGCAGCAGCATGGGAGAAACCCTGTAAGAGCCAGCTCGAACATATGATCCCCACCCATGTGCTCCTGTGCCCAGGTGCTACTGCTGAGTACATGTGGAGCTTGGGCATCTGTTGCCAGCATCTCCCATTGGGATATGTACTTTATGACTAATTTTGTAATTTTGGGATGTATACTGGGGGTGCTCTCTCTCTCTCTCTCTCTCTCTCTATCTATCTATCTATCTATCTATCTATCTATCTATCTATCTACAATCCCCCTCCTCAAAATTCTCATATAAAATCAGTTTTTACTCTCCTCAAAATTTTCATATAAAATCAGTTTTTACTTCACTGCTTGTCTTCTACTAAAAATCCTTTTTCTTAAGGGAAAGACATCAGACCCGAAAGACCTGGGTAAGGCCTAGGGCTGACTCTCCTGTCCTTTAAGGAACAAGGCTCTCCATACTCACCAGTCCGAGAATCCTCCATTTCCCCAACCCATCCCGTGTGGCTGCGGTGGACAGAGAGAAAGCAGCAGATTTCTTCTCCAGGCTGCCACTTCTCTCCTCCCCATTCCACGTAAGATACCCGGGGACCCCACTGGCTTTGTAAGTGTTCTACTTTTCCATACTGCATATAGCTACTAGAAGCAATAGAAAGTATGAGGAGGAGAAAGGCAGGGCTAAGTGTGGAACACTGAGGACAAGAATTCTCAGGACACTGAAAGCCTTGACTTGGGCCTTCTATTACACTGTCTGTAGATTTTTGTGATCTCTGATCTATAAAACTAAGCACCAGAAACTAATATTCCTTAAGGCTGTTTCTGGCTAAATTCTCTCTTCTTTTTAATTTTTTTCTTTCGGCAATGGAGGGGAGGAAAATAGATGAAATGGGGGAGAGAAGAGGCTCCCAAAGAAGTGCTCAGGCAAAGACTCCAGAGGTCATTCCTGGTGATAAGTTGGCCAATGGCTCAGAGGGCTCAGTGCCAGAGCCTGAGGTGTTCAGTGCTCATGAGGGGCCTCCAGGAACACACTTAGGGCTACTAGTGAAGGGGCCAAGTGGTGCCAGGGACTGGAGCCTGTGTGCCAACCCTTATGACATCTATCACCCCATCCTTCTCTTTCCTTTATGTCTTGCACTGTGCCTTTTCATCTATTCACAACCTCAGAAAATGAAAAGTATTTGGGAAAACAATACAAAGCATTCATCTTAATATGACAGAAGTGAATCAGGAATGAGGGCTATTTGGAAAATTATGTTCTCCGCTAAAAACATTTCAAAGTGAAAAAATACTGTATAAAAAGTTTAACCAAAAATGCACAAAATACTGATATTAAAGATATTGGCCTCTTTCTTAGCTTCCTATGGATAGCCCAGCGGGTAGGGCGTTTGCCTTGCACGCGCGGCCTGTGCCGGCCCGGGTTCGATCCCCGGCATCCCATATGGTCCCCGAGCACCGCCAGGAGTCATTCCTGAGTGCAGAGCCAGGAGTAACCCCTGAGCATTGCCGGGTGTGACCCAAAAAGCAAAAAAAAAAATAAATAAATAAATAAATAAATAAAATAAAGATATTGGCCTCTTTCTTAGCTTCCTATGGCAGAACCTTTCAAACATTACAAAAATAAGCGATTAAAAGTGGTGAGAGGTGGCACGGAGGAATTCATAAATAAATTAGCACATGACAGCAAAGCTGCATGAAAAAAAATCAAGCTTCGTTTCAGTATAACTTGCTCCATGCTATAACCAGGTTGCAAATATAATACTGGTTGCAATGTTAGTTACCATATAAAACATGAGCAGTTTTGAAAAAATCTATATTCTATAATTTAGATTTGCAACTAAGTTGCATGACTTACTTACAGAATTCTACAAAATGCTGAGCATGGAAAGTTTGAGCTTTTAAGGGGAAAATATGTCTTTAGTTTGGTGATTCCAGTTTAAATTACAAAAATATCAAATAACTTATTGAAAAAAATCCCAGTTGAAATAAAATGGAATGTTCTGGAAAGTTACTATTGATAGTATACCGTGTGGTCTTATAAATGTACATTTCCCAGGATTACTTAGAGAGGATATCAACACTTAAAAAATAAGAATGGCTGAGGGAAATCTTTTACAGTCTCCCCAATGTGTTTTCATGGGAGAAGTGCTTTTCTGAAAAGTATAGAACTGGGTTTTCTATAAAGATTTGGGCATTAACTTAACAGAATAAATTAAGAGACTCTAACTTACTCTTCGATGTTCTCCTAATATTCCACCTTGACCTAATATTCGATGTTCACCTAATATTCCAGCCAAGGTCTGGGCAGACCTTGGCCTGTCTCTGTCTCCCTGTTGCTGTGAAAGAGGCTAAAAGAAGGGGAGTTCAGAGGAACCTTCCAGTATCACACCAATTCAGAAGAAGATCACTGACTTTGAAATAAGGTTCAAGGCATAACTCCATTATCCAGATACTGAAAAGTCAGCAAACACTGCCAGCATGAGAATCACAATCAGAACTGTGCCCGCCAACACAAATGCGGCACTTAAGATGGATATCCATAGAGCAGCAACTGATGCCACAAGGGGAAGGGCAGTTTTGAAGAAAGAACTACAAAAGATTACTAAATGAGATAAAGATCTACTTCTTTCCTGGAGCCCAAGTTTGATTAGCTGGAATAATCTCAACTGGGCAGCATCCAACTACATAAAAATATTATCTCCTACTATCTTTCCTTTGTTCACTAACTGCATCTCTGTCCCATCTGCAGCTGATCTTAAATTTTAAACTCCCACTCTTTGTGAGCCTCTTCAGCAAACGTTTGGAGAAAATAAAAGGGGGAAGAAAAACAAAAAATAAAAGCCCCTGAGAAATAACTGTGGGATGCCAATGTTCACCATCACCTAACATTTTCAACCTGTCATAAAATGCCAATCAATAAAATCAAGATGGAGTGTCATTCTGTGTGGACGTCAAACATTTCATGGGAAACCAGAATCAAGTGAGGGGCTAAGCCTTGACAACAACCCTTCTGTAAATAGCTTGTGAAATGGCATTTCTTGAAGGCCCATATTTCATTCGCTGGCAAAGCTCTATGTCAAGGTCATTTCCAAATGCTCATCTTGTGCAGAGCATGCGTGGAGCATCACTAGCATGGCACCAGGTCAATCCATTAGTCATTGCTGGAGTGCGCTTTCCGTGGGGAGGGAGCCGGCGTTAAAGTCAGATGGGCTTAGGGTAACCATGCCAAGGAAACTTTAGGATTTCAAATGTTGCCGAAAAGAAGGTCACAGCATCTTTTAATTGCCTGCTATCCTGTGGAAGGTTGCTTTTTCATATTCTTCAGCAACTATCATAGATCAACTCGATGTTTAAGAAAAAACAAGCAGGTTAAGAAATGTGGTGAGCAGATTTGTGCATATGTCTTCAATTGAGTATAGTGCGGAGTGCCAAACTTCAACCAAGCTGATCAGACTGTAGGTCTGTGTAAAAGCCTAAAGTGGTGGAATCTAGTTGCTATAGCTGCAAATTAAACAAATAAATGAGACACCCTGGAATGCAGCAAAATGTCTGTGGTCTGATTAGTTCACATTTGCCATATGTGTGAATATTAGCAAATTCTGAGTTTAAGCAAAGTTCTTTGCATTGGTACAAGCATGGGGAAACACTGAAAAATGAGTAAAGATGATTTGAATTCGCAGTCCAGGGATGAAAAGCTTACCTATGACATACACTTCAAGGAATTTCATGAACATTTTCATGTTAAGAGTATAACCCTATATGACTTTAGTGTACTCAAAACAAAATTTTTACAAGCACATTTTTCCCTTAAAAGTTTAAACAGAATCTAACACAAAATTTTATTTTCTATATTATAAATTAAGATCATTAGCTACTGGTGAATTTGATCTCATTTTATTCTAGTTTAGCAAACTAGGTGCTACTCAGGTTGTTTCTGCGGCAGATACTTGCCCTGCACTTTCACAGCCAGCCTCATGAGTTCCCACAGCAGTTAAGATTCCCTTTTTGTGGAACTCAGTAGAGACACTGGAAAAGGTTGTTGTGCAGAGAATTCTATTTAACCCCCTAACTCAATGACACTAAAGTTTTTACAGAGTGACAAATAGGAGTAAAGCCACAGGGTCATTTGGTTCAGAACCCCTTTCTAGGAAGCTCACTTTTCTGCAACTTTCAGTGATTCAACTAGTATAAGAAAAAACATGGAACAACAGACATTCTGAGTTCTTGTGGGACAGAAAGAGGGTAAATAATAACAAGAACATCAGGTCACATGTGAAGCTTTTTATCCTTATAGATATTGACAGCAGTAATGTGAGCAGCTGCACTAGGGCACATGGGACCATTAGATCTACTAAATTTCAGAGAAAATAATATATTTGATAAGGGTGATAAGGATTGCACTTAGCTGGGCTAATTCCTATGCTTGGTTAAGGTGTATCTGCATTAGATCATTAAGGGTAAGCTCATTCTCTGAACATGAAAACAATGAGAAAAAATTACTCTGTAGAGTTGAAAAGGAAAAGAATCTAAACTGCCAGGACTATTTATCTGTATCCTTATGAAAAACATTTGTTACAAATAAAGGTGTGTTGTATTTGTTTTTTTTTTTTTTTTTGTTTGACAGCTACACTCAGCAGTTTTGAGGGATAACTCCTGACTCTGTGCTCGGGGAGTCTCTCCTTGTGGTGCTCTGGGGATCAGGTCAACCATATCTTCATCAAAATACCTGTCTTGACTCAAATAACTTCCTAAAGCATGATTACAACATAGTTAAAATTTACTGATCTAAAACACGAACTATATTGCTACCCATAATATAGACTAGAATATGGATTATTTGTTTCTTTTTGGGTCATATCCGGCAATGCTCAGGAGTTACTCCTGGCTCTTTGCTCACGAATTACTCCTGGCAGTGATTGGAGGACCATATGGGATGCCAGGGATCAAACCTGTGTCAGCCACGTGCAAAGCAAACACCCTACCTACTATGCTATTGCTCTGGCCCCTCAAAGGCAGCTTTAATTCAATGACACAAACTTAAACACTTAAGTCCAAACCAAAGGGTGCATCATTTTATTATAATGTAACATAACTGCTCAATGAGCCTTAAATATGTAGTACTACACTTTCCCCATAGCCTATACTGTACTTATAATAAATTTCAAATGAAACTCCATAGGAATACCTCTAGATGTCTTTATATAACACAATTATCATCAACTATGTCTTGGTTTAAACACACACTGATAAAATAAGTGTGAAATGTGAGTTTTAGTGTAGAGTATAATGAAACTGCCCAAAAAGTGAACTGAAGCTTGAAAAACACTAATAAGCAAGAACAATAGCTAAACTGATTTGCTACGCACTTATAAAATCATACAAAAATCTAAAAATAAATATAGACAAGTGAATCCTGGTCAGACAAAAACTAAGCTCAATAGTACAGGGGCTGTATCGAATTTTATCAATATTGACTGAGTAAACTAACTGTATAGAGTATACTAGGCTCTAAAGAAAAAGACAATCACTTGAATCACTTGAATCCCGCTATTCATCAATTTGCTTGAGCGGGTGCCAGTAACATTTCCATTGGACTCTATGATGTGCCAATGTAGCCAAAAAGAACAAAAAAATTATCACCTCATAGCCCATTGGTATGCAAGTCAAATAAATAGTAAACAATGTGATAAAAGAAATCACTCTTTTCCAAACAAAATGTTCAGTGTGGGACCCATTCAGATGCACAGTAGTCTTAGAAGTAAGACTACTAGACAACTGATAGATGATGCCTAGAAGTAAGACTACTAGACAACTAATAGAGAGAGAAAGAAAAGAAACCAATTCCTGGGATTGGACTTTAGTTCATCAAATGGTCACTGAGGCAGCAGGCATGGTGTAGAAACAGTGGGAAGGTGAACCAGAAGTAGAGATTTAGGAATGCTCTGTGTTTGTCAAAGGTTGAAATTACAAGGGGAAATGAGATACTCTTAGAAAGAATATAGAGAACAAAAAGCACTAGTCATTGAAAACTGAACAGACTGAGCCCATCTGGATTTGAAAAGAACAGAAGACTGACTTCCTAATGAGAGTCTTTCCTACATGGAAGACCTTTTTTTGGTCTTGGTCGACTGATGCATAATGAGTGACAGAACAGCCAGAGAGAGAGGACAGTGGTAAGGCACTTGTCTTGCATGTGCTGACCCAAGTCCAATATCCCTTGCACTGCACATGGTCCCCCAAGGATGTCAGGAATGATTCCTGAGTGCAGAGCCAGACTTGAGCACAGCTGTTATGTCCCAGTAACACAAAACCCAAACCAAACGAGCACAGAAAAATGGCCAAAAACGCTGATCTGGTGACTAAAGCAATGCATGGCGAGTTGACCACACGATCTTTCTCCTCCGCCCTCCCTCCTTCTGCTGTTGCTGTGATGACCAGAGGACACACACTTTTAGTGATTGTGTTAATTTCTGGGGATCATTCTTTTGAATTGTCATGCATGCACACATTCTGGCTAGTGATCTTTGGAATTGCTTCCTAAGAGTCAGAAAGACTCTGAGACTCTGCCTCTGTGAAAGAACATACAGCTTTTTCCACTTTACTTTCTTTGGCAGCCCTCACCAATGCTTGCGGAGGTTGGAACTTCAATGAAAAGGACAGAAAGGATATAGGAATGGACATATGCCAAGGAGTTGGTTCTGTGGCTAATGAAAGATCTGATCATGGCAGACAAAAAGGAAGCCAGCTCCCAGGACCAATAGCTTCCTGCCTATTCCCAAGCCTCCTCAAATGTGAGGAGTTGGGGCAAATGAATAAGAAACATATGAATTAAGTTTACTTTGAAATATCTATGGATTTAAGTATTAGGGATCAGGGCACTTGAATAAACCACACGTTTGATTTTGCTGACCCCCCAAATATCTGTATAATTTATAGACCTTTTGATGAACTCACACGTTGTCTGGGTCTGCTCAATGGGACCCAGGAAATGGGCAGAGTGTATGCCAAGCAATATTAGCCTTGAATTTCACCCTTGCAAGAAAAACTAGTTCTACATATGATGGCAGAAAATTATTTTAATAGTCATTGTCTGGTTATTGCTCTAGAAGAAAATTGAACCACCCAGATAAAATAGACAACATATGGAATAAGTGTCCAATACATTGATTGAGGCTACTCATTTACTTGGCCTACAGCTAGTAAGATATTCTAGGTCCCTGAGTTTATTCTTTGGACACTGGTTCAGGAATTCTCAGACAATAGTAGCACTATGATGTGTACCAAACAATAAGACATTGGAGAGGTAGGTGGGGATGTAATATTGGCAAGATTTTGCCTTAATTCCTTGATGGAACTAATGATCATGAACAAAAAGAAGCTATGATTAATAACAGTGTACGTAATAAAAGCTTACATTTAAGAAGAGTAGGCAAGGTCTCTAAAAGCATCTACTTGCCCCAGAGCACAGTACAGTGGGGAGGGTGTTTGCCTTGCAGGCTGCCAACCTGCTATAGATCCTGGCATCCCATATGGTTCCCCCAAGCACCTCCAGGAGTAATTCCTGAGGCAATAGTCAGGAGTAAACCCGAACATCACCAGGTGTGACCCAAAAAAAGCAATACAAAAAATTAAAAAGAAAAGAATGAAAGTATCTGCCTTCCTGTACATGTAATTCTCCTCTTGTTCTTTTAATTGGATTTTCTCTGGGGAGGGGTGGAAGGGAGGCGTGTAAATTGGGAGTCTAAGAACATGGGTTCTAACAAATTTCTGATCTTTGTCACAGTCTCTTATTTTTAAAAATGTTCAGGTATCTTCCAGTCACTCTAGAACAAATTAGGAAAATCAAGAAAGGTCAGTTTTTTCCATGGAAATATTTATGATGTGCTTCATTCAATCAACAGATTATTTTATGATATATCCTCTCTCGGGGTAGCACACACTGATGCCACATGGACAGGAAATGCATCATTTGCATATCAGAGAACTGGAAACTTTGCAAAAAGTCATGACATCTACCTAAAGAATAACATCGATCCGAGTTCCTGCAATACCAATGATCATCCAAACAGGACTTAATGCCTTGCTTCCTGGGAAAACACAGATGTACAAAAACTTCAGTAATTATCAAATGTCAAAATAATATTGAACAGAATAAATCGTTGCCTAAATTAAGGCTCTCTGAGGATCAGTTAGCTGTAACAAGATCAACTGGCAAATCAGGCATGAGGAGAGGCGGAGTTTATTTTTTTTCCCTCTCCTCATAAATTATATGGGGAGTGAACAACTCCTGCTGTGATTATGAGAATATCTAGGTCATGTCTGCTGGAAGAGCTGTGTAATAATAATAATAAAATCCTAACCTTCTGCAGTGCCTGGCATGCTCAAAGCACTTTATAAACATTAATTAGGTCTTCAATAAACAGTGACAATGTCTCATTGTTGGTTTTTCCTCTTTATAGCATCATTGCAAGTCTTCAATTTTTTTTCTCGAGTTTAAATATTTATTTATTTATTGATGTTAATATATGTTTACTCCATTGACATTGTTGCAAAATTATAATTAGCTGAAAGAGAAAGGTTCAAGGTTCTATTTTTGCAACAGAAAAAGAGGCTTGAATAATAACAGTGTTCGTCTTTATCAGAGTGACTACAGCCTTTTGGAGATTAGTCTGTTGGCTTGTGGAACTGCTTTACTGCTTGATTCCTTGATTCCCTCTACCCTAACTTGCCTTTTCCATTCTTCACACCTCAGAGTGTGTTCCTCACCCCCACCCCCACAGTGGCTAGGAGGCTGCAAGCATGCATAGTCTAGGCTCTCAAACAATGTTTCTGAGATCAAACCCAAATCAAAGATTAACCCCTACATGTGGCAAAACATGCAGAATCCTACCATGACTCGCACCACCACTCTTATTAAAAAATCTAAACCTGATTTACTGCCAATAACACCTGCTTACCTTCTCTCTGGTAATCAGTGTACTGAGGCTATAAAGGCAGTGGAAGAATGCAATTCCAAATGTAGACTTCTATTAGATTTCAAAAGCAAATTCACAAGTACCTTCTTTTTTATAACCTACACTTAACACAAGGCTAAAATGTGCCATTGGCTATTCTTGCTTCTGGGTCTACAAAGGCAAAGATGATGGCAAGGTAGTGTTGGGTGACACGCCCTACTGAGTCTTAGCCTCCAGCTTCACTTAGCTTATGTGGAGAGCTGGTCCCTGCCTTTGGGGGAATCCCTGGAGCAGACACAATGGGAGTTCGGGTAGAATTGGATTGATTTCATAATTTTATATGGCACAAATATTTTTATCATGAATCTCGTTTGCCCCAGATCAATATCCTGTTCCCATGGGTCCCAGCGCCAGGACATACATGTAGATATCGGAAGAGTATTTGGCCATGTTGGATCAACCATAATGTAATCAATTCTCTTAGTTTAGAGACATGCCAGTGCGCCTCTGGGCAAACTAACATGTCCCTGACCCTAAAGGTAATTCCAAAGTGAATTATTCTTATGGATTTTGGACCTTAGTGGGATCCAGAGTCTGGGATCTGCTAGCTATATATTCATGGTAAAAGGTATTAATGCCATTCCCTACAAATTATATTCTGAACAGCTTTCTGGTTCAGAGATGGAGTCCCTCCTCTTTCCATGAGGGAGATTTTGCTTCTGGGAATCAGTTCTGGCTTTTGTGAAGCTTGAGCCAAAGGCTCAACTAAAGATCTACATTTCATAAGGGTCATTTACCTTGATTCATCTCTAGATAGCCCAACCCAGGATAGGCTGGGCTGGAAGATTTTGGCAGGCTTCTGTCTATAAAAGAAGCTAGGAAAAGAAGAAGGGGCTTTTTTTTTTTTTGCCATTTTGGCTTCCCTTGGCATTTTTCCTCTCTCTGTCCTCTCCATTGTCTGTTGTTCAACACATGGTGGCAGCCATCTTGGCCTACACATGGCCAGGACCCAGTCAGGAACCCTAAATTTGGGGTTTTTCCTATTGCTGATTTGTATGCCAGAACAATTGTATGAAGTAAAGCATTTTGAAACTTGGCTCAATTCTTCTGTCTTCCTCCTTCCACCGGCCGCCAATCCACTGGAACAAAAGGGGATCCCTGACCCTGCTCTCAGATTTTGTGCAGGGGCGAAGCAGCATTTCCCACAAAGGTAGAATAGTTTTTCTTAGGAATACTGGATGGACTGCAATTTTCAGATGCAGTGCTATTTTCAGATGCTTATATTCTTAATTGCAATACGTTAACTTCTACTTTGGTGCTATTCTTCTCAGAAGAGTAAAACTGTTACTATTTGTACTCATCTGCTCCTCATCTACTTCCTCTTCTTTTCTTCAAATGCATTTAAAGACAGCTTGCTCAAAAAGGGGTGAATGGCAGAAAGTAAGGGACAGTATAGTTTTCTTTTAGTTATAATCTTTGGTTTATGTCAACACAGGAGCTTTATTTCTAAAGCTGCTGTTAAATTTGTGTTGGGCAGTCTCAATTCTATCAAATAAAGAGTGGGTGACTCGATGTCTTCTGAAAGGAATATGACAGACTTCTAAATAGCACCAAGCATCCTTGGTCAGCTTTCTGGATCTCACAAATTACTTTGAGGTTCTTTTTATGTAAGAACAGAGAACATTATCTTTCAAATTCTTGGGACTGGAATGATACTACAGCAGGTAGGGCATTTGCCTAGCACAAAGTCAACCCAGGTTCCATCCCGGGCATCCCATATGGTCCCCCAAGCACCACCATGAGTAATTCTTAAGAGCAGAGACAGGAGTAACCCCTGAGCATGACTGTGTGTGATTTCTGGCCCCAAAAAAGAAAAAAGAATTCTTGTAGCTGTGCAAATGTGAACAGACAATAGCCAATAGAAGTAAGGTTTAAGAAATCATTTGCAAATGGTCTTCATCAAAAATTAGACTTTGTTTCCGAGGACTCTCAAGCAGGGATTAGAGGGTCTGAGGCACTCCCCAGTGAGTCTCAGCCAACCAGGCTAGTTGGTGGTGCTCATGCCCTGAAGTGACTGCAGGGGCTCTAGGGCTGAACCTTAGTATGCAAAGGGGACCACATGCCGTTGGGGGTCTAAAATGGATTATCTGTATTGCACCATGTGCCTTAAATCCTGTACTATCTCTTGACCCCTTATACAAATATTTAAAGCTACAGATTTTGGAAGAACAATATTGGTGCTGTGACAGTGGGTTTGGAGAAGAATGAAATTATACCACTAAATGATAACTATGGTATTGTACTATATACACAATATATAGTGGTATACCAGCTATAATGATATATATAGCTATAAAAAGAAGATGAAATCATGAAACTTGCCACTACATGGATAGAAATGGAGGGCTTCATGTTGAATGAGTCAGTCAGAAGGAGAGACACAGAGAATTTCTCTCATATATATGGGACTAACAGAAGGCCAAAAGCAACAGAATCTAAGGAACACTCCACAGATCTGAGTTTACCATGACCGTGAGATGGGACGGAGGCAGATAGTCAGGGGAAGGGAGTACTGGGATGACAGAGGAGAACAATGGTGGAGGCAAACAGGCACTATGATGTGTGTGTGTGTGTGTGTGTGTGTGTGTGTGTGTGTGCGGCATGCGCATATGTGATTATCCTGGAATGTTGTTATTCTGAAACCCTATCATTGATGGTATTATATTATGAAATCACAGTCACTAATTCATTTAAGTGACTTTCCCAAGGGATGGGGTGGGAGGGAGCCTTGAGACACTGGAAAAAGTTGTCTTCCTGGAGGTAATTGTGGAGTTTGAAAACCATCTGCCTGAAATTCTATTATTAATACTATTGTAAATCACTGTGTCTAAAAATTTGAAGAAAAAATATGCTGATCAAAATTACCTACTGAAATTAAGAGCAAATATACATTAAAATTATTTATAAACTTTTATGATCCATAGTGATAGTAGAATGGGCAAACGGTGTTTGCTTTGAACATGGCTGACCCAGATTTGAGCTTTATCAGCACAGATGATGCCCCTAGCCTGTCAGGAGTGATCCCTGAGCACAGAGCCAGAAGTAAGCACTAAGCACTTTTAGATGTAGTCTAAAAACAGACAAAAATTTTTTTTCAAACTTTTTGTCTAATATTTAAGAAGGCCTATTAATTAAATTTTTGTTACATATTTTATAAAAATTTAAATTACTTATTTTGAAGAGTAAGTAATTTAAATAAGTAATTTAAATTACTTATTTTTAAATTTAAAAATTTAAATTACTTATTTTTGAAGATCATGAAATGATCATGGCATCTGGAGGTCCTCCCTATGAGGTTTTTTTTTTTTTTTGGCTTTTTGGGTTTCATTCAGTGATTCTTAGGGGATACTCCTGGCTTTACACTCAGGAATTACTCTTGGCAGTGCTCAGGGGATGCCAGGGAAAAAACTTAGGCTGACCATGTGAAGGCAAATGCTCTCTCCACTATACTATCACTTCAACCCCAATCCTATGAGTCTTGAACACCTCGGTGGCAGATGAGTACAAGAGGAACCCAAGGAATCTGTGCAAGTCTGTCCTCTGATGCCTGGGGGTATCTGGGTCATCTCAGTGATGATCAGGGACCATGTGGTACTAGAAATACAACTGGAGCCAGCTGCATGCAACATATGCACCTTAGAAGGGATAATCATTTCTTGACTCTCAGGTCCGTAATAACTATATTTTTATCACCAGTCTGAAGAATCTGAATCATGCTTGATATATGTTATATTTTGAGTCACATATGAAGAAGAGCTGGGATGTGGCTTAGCAATAGAGCACATGCTAATCCTGTGTAAGACCCTCCCTGATTTGGATCCCAGGTATCACAAAACAAAAACCAAATAACATTACATACATACAAATGTAGGGCAATACAAATTGTCTTATATTGAAAAATATTCTTCAACCACCATATGCACGTGCTTTGTTAGTAATTCTGAAAGCATGAGCCATGAATTGTTACATGAAGTATAGCAAAGGAATGGTGATTCACCTCTACTAAGAAAGAAAATTTGTTGTGAAAGAATCTACCAACCTCATACTGAAAGATCGGACATATTAATGAATATTTAATTTCCATTTCTAAATATTCATGCCACTCAGATCACCCTTGTTCTTCTAAGATTAACTCTCTGAGAGTGAGAATAGTAACACATCAAAGTGAATGAAGGAAAAACTGAGTAGAATGAAGTTCAGTGGCTGCAATGCTTAATAAACTGACTGTTCAAAATTGCTAAATAATGCCAAGGACTGCAAAAGGTGTGATCTATTCTCTGGAAAGAAGGAAACATCATACAGGTTAAGAATGCAGACAACAGGTCAATAGTCAAACAAACCTGTGCATCTATAGCAGATGGCATAATCATTTGTCTCAGCTAAGGTCCTTGAATTATCAAATGTTCTGAGCCTATTTCTTCTTCTGTAAAAGGGATAATCATTTAGTGTCCCAATCTCATTTCCAAAATAAACCAGAGTCTTCAGATGTGGTTCTCTGGTAGACCACTTACCTGGCACGATTAGATATTAAGTTAAATTGCTGGAACCACACATGAGTGCCATAGTACTGCTAGGTGTAATCCTGGTAGGCTAGGGAGGTTACCTCCCCACTCCCCCAATTACATTAGAATAAAAACAGGTCATAAAAACATAATGCCTGGCATATAATAGGTTCTCAAAATAACTATTAGTACTGACTTACAAAAAAAGTATAAAAATTGGCTCCACTGAATCTGCATTAATCTGATCAATATGCATTGCTCCTACTATCTGCCATATGGCTGGGTAGAGTTCTCAGGATCTATTAACACTGTTGCAGCAGAAATCAGCATGTGCAACAGAGAGATGAATGGAGTGCCTTAGAAGCACAAGAACGAAGATCTCATGGGAACTACGAGGCATTTTAGAGATGATAACGGATGAGCAGGAGTTTCACTGTGAAGAACAGGAAAAGGATTTGAGGAGGGGATTGCAGGAATGTGAATTCTGAAGAGGCTTTTTTACATTCGAAACCCAAACATGAACATCTTTCTAACTGTATATCTCATGGTGGTATAATAAAATATTTTTTAAAAATAAAGCAGGAGGAAGGGAGAATTGCCATTGTAGACCCTTTGGATAGTTATTCAGAGTGACAAGACCTAGTTTATTTGTTTGAAATCAAAGGTGCCAAATGTTAATCCTCCAATAATGTGATTTCAACTGTAGTTGGACACCAAAAAAAATCCAATTCCCTGAGATGTGCCACTTTTGATGGGTTGGTTTAATAAAGAATGGACCAAAGCCCCTCCGTTACAGTCATGTCTCTTTGTTAGTACACACCACTTTTACTCAAAATACACAAAAATTGAGAGCAGAAGGGAAGCTGTTATTTTGGACCCGAGACTCGTGATTTCTAGCTCTTTGTTCCCCTATAATTTCTGTGATGGGTTGCCCTTTTCACCAGGAGCAACCAATGACATATTCTAAAAATTGCTGTAACCAAAAACAAAAAATGCAGGCTTCTTGGTTCATAACAAAAGAGTGTTCAATTCAAGAGACAGAAAGAGAAGACAACATAGATTTTCTCTGCAGAAAATATCTCAAATCTCGGAGATCAGTCTGATCTTTCCCATTTAAGTTTCATCAGTAAATGCTCAAGATGAGAGCTTTCTACTGAGAGTATATTACCTACACGGCAGAGCCTGGCAAGCTACCCGTGTTTTATTTCATATGCCAAAAACTAGTAACAAATATGGACCTCAATTCCATGACATGAAGAATGGTTTGAGGCTCTTGCTGACCCTGGAGCAAGCAGATTCCCTTGGGCTACACTTGCTTGGGACAGGATGTATGGAGATGTTACTGGTGCTGGCTCTAGCAAATGGATGAACAACGGGAAGACAGTGACAGTGACAGTGAAATCTCAGAGAGCAGTTTGCAAACCATCTAAAGTATTTGACTTGAAATTTGTGAAGGTAATACAGTGGCTAAGCCAGCAAAGTATCAGACTGGCAAGGGGAAAAAACTACCCATCAGTTTCACATTAATACTCTAAATGTACAGACTATGACACGGCAGAGAGCCACTGTTCAGGACCTTTCCAATGCTGCTTCTCTTTGGTGGAAATTCTCCAAATAAAAAACATACAGTAAATTTATCGGAGACTGAAAAGAGGATGTCAGCACTCATGCAGAACGGAATTGATTTTTAGGTTCCAATGGCGGCCAAATCTCTGGATAGCATGGGAATTAATTATAGTCCAGGATGAGTTGTATTATCTATATGGATTCACCTACTTCATAATTTGAATAGTAACTCCTAAAAAGGCATGCAGCACGCATCTGTAGTTATAATTGCTCATTACAATATTTGGGGGGAAGCGTGACCACACCTAACAGAGCTCACAGGCTATTTCTGGCTCTGTGTTTAGAAGTGACTTTTTGTGGTGCTTGGGGGAAGTTATATGTGTTGCCATTGATTTAAACTGGGGTCAGCCAAGTGCAACGAAATTGCTTAGCCCCTACATTATCTCTTCTGTTCCCTTTCAGTACAGTCTTTCAACAGGTCACAGGCATTTAGGTAGATTCTGTGTGAATCCTAAAGTAGAACACAGTTCACTAGTGATTTTTTCTTTCAATAAAAGGGGATCATCAGTTTTAGTTCACTCACCATTCCATGATTCAGCCATCCCGGGATAAAATTATCAAGCAACTCGGGTAAATCATCTCTCTGTCATAGGCATAAATGATCCAGAACACGGCTACAACAAACTGGAAAGGAAAATAAATTTCTTATTTCAAATTTACTTACTGTCCAACCCATACAATTTGTTCATCATCTTATTAAAAAAATAAAAGAAAAAAGTGCAAAACACTATTTGGTATCTAGAAGAGAAGGCAAATCAGTAAACAAGCTATGGCTAGAAAAACAGTTCTGACTTCACTGTGTTCATGGTAAAGGTTAGAATTCTTCTTATATCTGTTCTCCCAACTGCGTTCTCTTCAGTCTAGGGAACTACTTGCAAGGCTGAAAGAAGCACAGAACAGTTCCCCTTTTTAGGGCTAATTGTGTTGGTTTAATTCCTCTCAAGAGGGTTTAGAAGTTCACCAGCGGCTTTTTGGACCCGCTCCCGACTGTACAGAGTTAGCACACATTTAACAGATGGAGTCTGCATCCCTCTTCCTTGAACCCATCATGTGGTTTAAATTATTCTTCACATTCTCAAATTTCTATTTCACCACTAACAGCATTAAAATCACTGCTATAAAATGTCCAGAAGTCATATTTCCAGCAAACGTATTAATTTAGATAGCCTTAGCAAGTGACTATAGCTAAGCCGCTCTTCTTTGGTGCACCGAAGAGAAGGTAAAGAAAAATTTCTCATTCTCTTGGAGTAACTTTTAAATTCCTCTGTGATCCAAAGGTTTATTAGGACCCATTAGCACATAATCAGAGAAAGAAAAAAGCAAACACAATTTATTATGTTATCTTTCTTTATACTAATAGTGCAAAAGGTCAGACAAAATGAGAAATGAGTGGGCCCACGATTTTCAGCATCAAATTTGAAAGAAAAGTGAATGGGGCTGGGGATATTGTTCAGCAGTGAGCTTTGCACATCCGAGGTCCTGGGTTCAATCCCTGACATTGCCACTGAGGAAAAAAAGAAATGTGAACTTTTTTTAAAGTCTGTAAGTGTAAGTTAAAAAAGGAAACCAACCCTAAGGGAGGGGGAAATTGTAGCTATTAACTCCAAATAATATATTATGAACAATATAACATGCAGTATCAAATATTTACAGTAACAATTTTTATCTCATTTATAGCATCACATAAACTCCTACAATTTATTAATGAAAATGATAAATATTTATTGGCACTTTGTATAAAATCCCTTGTAGTTATAACTCCAACTATATTTGCAATCAAAATGTTTCTAAATTCTTCTCCAAGTTTATCTGTTATGACACAGAAAAACATGGACCACCCTCCTTACAGAAAAAAAATTTTCATCTTTAAAACCTATCTTTTTTATGAGCATTTTCTGTTTCTTAAAACATACTTAAACATAATGGCAATAAACAACAGCAGATTACTCATGTAAATTTTAATCACCAAATTCATTCATTTGGTAAATACACGAGATGGAAAAAGGGAGACTTTTTTATTAGCTTGGCTATCATTAGGATTGCTCCAAGTATAATGAATAAAGTTGGGGTTATTCAAAAACGTTGGTATATGCTTGGTCATCTACCCTCAGCCATGGGAAGCACCACAGCTTGGCTGATGGGAGTGTGGCCCCACAGCTGCAGTACCTGCAATATCCTGAGAGCTATGCAACACTGCACCCCATCCTGGTGCTCTGATCCTGCGTGCCACAGTCTGAGGTGTCCGTGAGCGGGAGGTTCTACTCTAGACCCCTTCAGCATCCAGTGTGGGCCTATCATAACCAAAGAGCCAGTCTAGCCAGAGCCCACACTCCTTCGTTCCTTGGTCATATTCCGGGAAAGCATGCTCCTGTGGTACCCACCCCCAAAAGACATAAAATAGTCCAACTTCCTTTCCTTGTCCAGCTTAATGGTACCATAACTGTATTTCCCAAAGCTTGAGAGGTAGTTATAGGCATCCATAATGTAAGAACCAAAGTTTTCTACCTGGCTGGGTGGACCACACACAGATCTGAAGCCATCTCAATCCTGGCTTGAAGCCGCTTGTGAAAAATCTATCGACTTTTGCCACCTAACATAATCTAATTATGACGGTGAGATGCCGTCCCTCTCACAAGTCATGCCCAGCCACAAGGGGAAGGAACTATACATTCCTGTTCAGCAGGGCGTGGAATCTTGGAGTCACCTTATCCCTACTGTGTTGTTGCCCCTTTGCAAGATGTTTAGGCTACACTAAGTCCTTCACTTTTACACTTAAATATTAGAATCTCAGTCTGTTAATTTCTACAAATACATTGTCCTAGAATTTTGATCATGGCTACTGCGTACATGTATTCAATTTGGGAAGAAATGGTATAAACGAGATTGAGACTTCTGGCCCACAAGCATAATTTATTTTTCCATTTATTTACATTTCTATTTATCCCAGTTAATTTCTCAACACTTGTAGTTTTCAGTATACTGAGCTTGCACATATTTTGCTAAATTTATCCTGATTTATAAATTTAAATTTATATGCTATAATAGTGGATAATATTTTTTACATCCTTTGTTGCTGAATGAAAAATACATTCAAAGCATTTTTACAGAGTATTAACATGTAAAAATACGATCACGATCACGATCTTCCCGTTAATCATCTATTTGCTAGAGCGGGCACCAGTAATATCTCCATATGTCCTGTCTCATGCCAGTAGAGCAAAGGGCATCGGCTTGCTACAGGAACATAAAGAGCCTCAAACCATTATATTAGGTCATGGGAATGACCTAATATAATTGTTACTGGCATTTGGCATGTCAAATACAACACGAGCAGCTTGCTAGGCTTGCTGTGCGGGAGGCATATTATTTAAACATCTCCAAATAAAGCATTTATTGATGAACCGCGGCCGCAGGCCGCGCGAGCCGGGCTGTGATGGGCTGGTCGGCTGGGTGGAGTTCTGAAGAGAGGGAAGTCTGGATGTGGAAAATGGCGGCACCCATGGAGTGGGTGGGGGGGTCGTCTGGCCTGTTGTGAGGTTCTGCCGGGGTGGTGGGCCAAGGCTAGAACCCACCATGCCTCCCGACTGCCTCATGAACGGCTGGGCACAGAGAGGGCAAGGAACCGCTCTGCCCCATGCCTAAGAGTCTCTGGACCAGCATATCTGGGCTGGATTGAGGAAGAAATTGCTGCAGGGTGGGTGTCGATGATCCGGGCTGTGATGGGCTGGTCGGCTGGGTGGAGTTCTTTATCCTTCTTAAAATAACAAAGAATGTAAAAATAACAAAGCATTTTTACATTCTTTGTTAATAATAATTAGGACCTTTAGCAAGACGCTGATAAGAAGTGATTTAGTGTTAACACTTTAGTTCAGTTTTCCAATAGTTAAGTTTGATTTTAGCATTAGGTTATTTTTATCTGCCTCTTTGTCAATTCAAGAGAAATATGACAAATTTATGTACAGAATGAGTGAGTGACAGGATATACATAAATATTTTTCAGATGACACTGTATGTATCTTGGATCATTCCTTTTTGCATTCTACTAAAATGAAAAATTTTATTTCGATTCATTTTAAAATTTTAAATCAACCTTTAATTCCTAGTCATTGTACATTATTTTAAAATATTGTTAGATTTGACTTGCCAAGAATAGTTCCATCTTTATTAATAAAATATATATAATTTTAGTATATATTTAATAATATATGGTATAGTTAAATTTATCATATCTTCTAATTCTTGGTAACTAGATAATTCTGGCTTCACAAAATAAATTGAGAAGAGTTTCCTCTATTTGCTGATGCAGTCTGTTAATGAGCAGTAATAGAGCTTCCTGACCTATTTGATAAACTTCTCTAGTGAGGCCAACTAGACTTACGAGTTCTCTTTTGAGAAGGTTTACCTGTGAATTTTATTTCTTCAATAGAGAGAAAATTATCAGGTGCCTTCATTTAAATTTTTTGTTTGTTTGGGGGCCAGGCTTAGCAGTGCTCAAGGGTTCTTCCTAGCTCTGGGTCTGGCAGCAGAATTGAACCCAGGTCTCTTGCATGGAAAGCATGAACTCCAGTACTCGGAGCTCCCTGTCTAGACCAAGGCCTTGGAATTATTTTTCCTGAGTTAGTTTGGTCATTTTTGCCTGTGGGAGTGGAGTTTATTATTATTATTTTAATTATATTTACCACTATGAGACGTACAATTACAAAGCTGTTCATGACTGGGTCTCAGCGACACAGAATTTCAGCACCCTCCATCACCCTTCCAATAGCCCCCAAATTCCCTCCCCTCTACCCCAGCCTGGCAGTATGATAAGCATTTCTTCTCTCTTCCTTCTTCCTTCTTTTTCTTCTTCTTCTTCCTCCTCCTCCTCCTTTTCCTCATCCTCCTCTTCCTCTTCTTCTTCTCCTCTTCTTCCTCTTCCTTTTCCTCTTCCTTTTCCTCCTCCTCCTTCTTCATCTTCTTCCTCTTCCTCTTCTTCCTCTTCTTTCTCTTCGTCGTCGTCCTCCTCCTCCTCTGCCTCCTCTCTCTCTCCCTTCTCTTACACATTGTGGCTTGCAATACATAAAGAGAGTGGAGTTTTTCATGTAACTTTTTCTTCTAGCAAGGGAGGGGTGTGGACCAATTCAAGCAATGCCCATGGTCTACTCCTCCTGGGCTCAAGGCTTGGGGGTTATTTCCTAGTGGTTCTAGGGGGATGCAGTAGCAGGAATCAAACCTGGACCTCCATCCTGCATGCAATACATGAGCTTCACTCTACCAAGCAAATTCTCTGAACCCATCTAATCTTTTCACTTACACATCGTTCTGACTGTTTCACTATACAAATTGGCAAATTGTATACATTAGGTACTCTGGAAAGACAGTTATTAATCTTTTACCAGCCTACTTCTGTTCATCGTGAGAATCCATTCACGGAGCTCTGGGAATAAAGCATTTGGAGTCTACACTTAGTAGCATAAGCAGGCAGTCTTTCACCTACTACTGAGGGAATTACATGGATTATTAAAAGTAAATTCACATTTAAGTGCTAGGGACATCTCTTTATTAATTGTTTTGTTTTGTTGCCACATCCAGCAATGTTCAGGGGTTACTCCTGGCTATGAACTTAGGCATTATGCTTGGCAGTGCTGGGGGGACCATATGGGGTGCCAGGGACCTAACTGAGGATGGCTGCATGCACCCTGCCCACTATACTATCAATCCAGTCCTTATTCTTCAGAAGGTCAAGAGCTAACCAAGTGATCAGACTTCCAGATACTTATTGAGATATAAACACAGCACAGATGGAAACTTCTGGCTTCCAGCACTGATTTTCTTGGCTAGGTTAAGTGATATTTAGCCATTCCACTGCTGTGAAGGAGTTCCTGCTCTAGCCAGGGCAATAGTCAGCCATTCCTCAGCACACACCTTCTATTTCTCAGTCCCAAAATACTGCACCTCACCTGAAAGTGGAAGAGACACAGCCATGTTCCAGTCCTTCAAGCTTCCAGGGTAAAATACCTGAATGGCTGCTATTCAGTGAGGTAGTTTGGGAACCCCCAGGACCCAGAGAAATGAGCGCAAAAGAAAAGCTAGATTTGCACTATGTCTTTCTAATTTTTTTTTTTTTTTTTTTTGCTTTTTTGGGTCACACCCGGCAATGCTCAGGGGTTACTCCTGGCTTAGCACTCAGGAATTAGTCCTTGCGGTGCTCAGGGGACCATATGGGTGCTCAGGGGACCGCTGGACTATCGCTCCGGCCCCACTATGTCTTTTCTTAAGGACTCCCTCATTCATAGCAAATCCAGTCTCTCACAGGAAACCAACTTCAGCTAAATCTAAGCAGGTTTATTTCACTTCGAGCTCTACTTATTCATCAGTGGGAAATTCAATGGGCTTTCTTAAACCAGGTTAGGATGCAGAGAAACTTGCCGCAATTCAGACAAAAGAGCATCTCTAATCTATATATTAGTTTATAAAGATCAGTTCTCATGACTCCACATTCACCGCTGCAGAAGGAGGACAAAAAGACTTGAAGAGAAAACCATGGACACATCTGCAAAATCATCAGCTTCAACAAATTTCCTACAAAATTGTGTTTCTTTAAAAAAAAAAAAATCCCTCAGGGCCGAAGCAATAGTACAGCGGGGAGGGTGTCTGCCTTGCACGCTGCTGACCCGGATTTGATCCCTGTCATCCCATATGGTCCCCGAGCACCGCCAAGAGTAATTCCTGAGTGCAGAACCAGGAGTAATCCCTGAGCATCGCCAGATGTGGCCCAAAAAAGCAAAAATAATGAATAAATACATAACAAAAATAAATACATAAAAATAAAAAGCAATTCCTCCCCAGGTTTTTCCAAATTCTGTTTGGAAAAGGGAGAGGACAAACCCAGTAGTACTCATAGGATACTTCAGGCTCAGTGCTCGGAAGCTGCTTCTGATGGTGCTTAGTGGACCACAAGATACTGGGAATTAAACCAGGGGTTTCAGCATGCAGAGCCCCACCCTCTGGATGATCTTTCTGGTCTGTGAAACAGTTTTTATTGTTTTGCTCTCTTATTCTTTTGCTCCAGTTTCCATTTTCAAGATTAGCTTTCCCATCAATTCTTTCCATGGTCATACTGTTTCAGAGAGCTAATGTTTAGAAATATTTCCAATTGTGATTTCTCTGTCCAAATAAATGAAGTATGAGAATAAGATGTGCTTTCTGCATGTTAGCTGGCCTTGTCTTTGACAGCTCCTACACAAGGAACAAATGCTCACTTTGTACCAGGCCCTTGTCTTCCCACATTTCAGGTTTAAGAGATCCTGAGTTCTAAGTCTTCTCCCTACTTTCCTGAGTCATACCCTCACATTCAGTGATGCACAACAAAATAGAAGGTCCTCTGAAACGCTCTGTATCTTTTGTTCCAGAGCACAATTGGTTTTCAGTATTCATTCCTAGAAGAATGACACAGAATTCCCCTACTTGTAATTATGAGGCTATTGGTAACATGTTTCTATGGTAAGCATTCTGTTCTAATTACCTTAAAAACCAGACTTTCCATTTAGAGAGTGACTGAAACACAATTTAATGTTCTGCCTTTTTTTTTTTTTTTCATGGCTTGCAACTAAGATCTTTTTGGACAGAATTTAGATGTTTTCCATATTTATCTACATTTAAGAACTAATTACTACTTCTTCAACTGAATAAGTATGTGAAAATGAAAACCCAGCTCCGTTAGAGCCTATATATCCTGGTGCGGCTCTTCCTTTCCAACCGTCGCTCCTGCCACATTCTCTCTTGCTCCCTGAGCTCCAAGCGGTAATTTGATTGTTCCTAAAACTCGTTAAGTTGTTTTGTTTTTTTTTTGATTTGAGGAGATTGCTTTTTTTTCTGTAGGGCCATAGAAATCTTCTACTTTCTATGCCAAGAAAGCTCTTCCACCCTTTTCCACATGACTGGGTTCGCTCTTCCTTCTGGGATAGTTTAAACCTCTTCGTGCAAACTTGGCCAATGACTCCCACTGCTTTATTATTTTCAGTCACAAACCCGGGTAGAAAACAGGCCCTTGTGTGGTTCAATTGTTCCATGTCTGGTTCTTCCGTCAGGACAGTAAGTTTCAGAGAACAATCTTTTCTACAATTGTTTCCCCACTGCCTGCAAATAACTGGTTTTATGATCAAAATTTGCCAAAGAAAATGAGTACAGGTATTTCACAGAATCTTAAGTATGCTAGACTGCACAACTGCCATAAAAATCAGAATCTTTTCATTGCTTCAGTTTTCTTCCACTTGACCAAACATTCTGCTATGACCCTTCTGTATTCTCCATAATTTTGAGTCTTCCAGCTGCTGGAAAGATAAGCCTTCTCCACCACCCCATCACCACCACCATTTTGGGGCAAAGTTGTTTTTATAATTTGTCAGAGCTTTTTATCAGCTAGCTCCTTCGTATTCTTATCTCTTTTCAACTAAAGTAATGCTCCTCTTTCTTTCTAGGCCCACATGGAACATGTGGATGGATGAGGCAGACATGACCCAAAGATCATACCTCTCAAAACCCATCCAGGGCCCAAAGGAATCACTGTATCACTGTCTTCCTGTTCATCATCGATTTGCTGGAGGCGGGCACCAGTAACATCTCCATATGACCTGTCTCATGCTAGTAGAGCCCAAGGGCACCTGCTTGCTCCAGAAACATGAAGAGCCTCAAACCATTCCATCAGGTCATGGGAATGAATTCTATAATTGTTACTGGTATCTGGCATATCAAATACGACACGGGTAGCTTGCCAGGCTCTGCTGTGCGGGTAGCATACTCTTGTAGTCATCTCAAAATCCAGCATTTATTGATGAACCGCGAGGCTGCAAGCAGCCGCGTGAGCCAGGCTGTGATAGGCTGGTCTGCTGGGTGGAGTTCTGACGAGGGGGAAGTCCAGATGTGGAAAATGGAGGTCCTCATGGAGTGAGGGGTCGTCTGGCTTGTTGTGAGGCTCTGCTGGGGTGGCGGGCCAGGGCTAGAACCTGCCATCCCTCCTGGGCGCCTCATGAGCGGCTGGGCACAGTGAGAGCCAGTAGCAGCTCTGCCCCATGTCTGTCTCTGGATCTGCCCAAAGGAATAATACACGAGTACTGACCTGCAAGCAGCTGACCCAAAGAAATACAGCAGGTAGAGCACTTGCCCTGCACACAGTCTGATCAACAGCTCTCTACATGGGCCCCCTGAGCATGACTGGGAATGATCTCTGTGCACAAAGCCAGGAATGACCTCTGAACACAGTCGAACATGACCCAAAAACCAACCAACCAACCAACCAACCAACCAAATAAACAAACAGAAGGCTGTCATGTATTAAAGAAAAGTGAACCAAAACAGGAGTAAACTCTGATGTAAGAAACAAGATCTGACAGTGCCTTGTTTAAGGAAGCAGAACACACAGAGCTGCAGGGCACCCAGTAAGACACACTCAGTGATCCTTGCTGGGAACATGATCAAGAATGCATGGGGCAGTGTGGAAACACTCTAATGTTCAGCTGCATGTGTCAGAAGTGATGGTGCTAAATGGGTTAGCATGTCATCTCTGAAGAAAGTGTATGGGTGCAAAATGCAAGTAATTGTGGAAGGCTTCCTCGTAGCAAGCTCAAGTTCATTTAGTAAGGACTTGAGTCCTGTCACCAGACAAAAGAGTTTTGATCAAGAGGAGTCCAGGAGAGAGAAGTCCAGGAGAGAAGCTACTACCAGGGAAAGGTGGTAGTAGAAAACAGATGGAAATTCAGCCATCCATGCTCAGATAGCTCCCTTATGCTTTCAATTCTATCCTTTCACAAATACTTAGTTCTGGAAGAACAGACCAATTTAAGGATAACTAATCATAATACAAGAAAGAGTATGGAATGTATCCATAGACCACATACAGATACACACACACACACACACACACACACACACACACACCACAAGCAAGAGAGAGATAATGCAGAGATAACGCAGAATATTAAGGAACAACAAGAATACTCACCAGAAAACTAAGCCAAAATAAGAATAATTTATAACTGAACAATTCTCCATTCACTAAAAAAGAACAAAGAAGAAAAAAATGAGACTTTGAAGAGAGGATATACCAAAGTAGGAGGGAGAATTTGAATGGAGGGAACTTCAGAAACGAGTAAAAATTCAGATAAAACCACATGAAACCAAAATCACATTATACCCAGTGAAAGAAAAAACTGCTTTTGGGGAAAAAATAGTGAAGAGTTGGCTTGCCACAGCACTGTGGAGCAGATACACTGAAAAATCTTCCTACGGAAAAACACTAGGTGCTAAATAAATGACAACATATCCTTTCAAATGTACTGCTGAGCACACAGGAAAGGGAGAGAAATACCAAGGAAACAAAACAAAAACAAAATCAAGAACCCCACACACAGACAAAAGAACTGGAGGAGGGAACCCCATACCCAAAACAGCAGCAACCACAAAAACTGGGTCTTCCCAGGAGGCAAATGCCAACACTAGGCAGTGCATGGGGAATTAGTAGCCCGGAGTCAAGGGCCCATCAACCTGGGGGTGTAGTTTGAACCTGAGGGCCACACCATCAATGATACGAGTGGGCTCTAGAAAGTCGATTGGTTTTTTATTCCTAAGTATCTAGAGAGTTTAATTTTTATTTCCTGATAGTTTCTACTCTTGACTGTTTTTCATCTAAAAGCTTAAACTTGAAAAGAATATTTCTGCATTAGGGGCATCATTTTCTCTGCTCTATCGTTATAATTCTGAAAGTGCCATGGTGGCAATTAAGCCAAGTCTACTAAGTCAGAAAAGAAACAGAGTGAGCTCGCTGGGATCTTACTGTAGCTATGGAAAGTAAAGACTGAGTCACTGAACTAAGCTGCCAAGGTTATGTTAGAGATTGTCACTATGAAAATTACCATACTGGGTTGGTAATGCGCACAAAAGAACAAGAATATAATTTCAACTTTGTACAGAGAACATGGTCCTTTAACCATTCACAATAGTATTCTGGTCTTCCCAGCAGTAAATCTCAATGGTGAGAAAGATTCTATAGAACTACAGTAATTTGAAAACTTGCTATGATTACCGTCCAATAATCTTTCCTTGATTTCAAATTCATCCAGAAATCTATCCTTTGTCCTATTCATAGGTGTTCTGCCTCAAGGGAGAATTTGTGGTCTTCAACCTGCTTGGCAATTGTTTGTCACTATAAATTACTTAATTATATTTCTCACTTAGACTTTAGTCTATAGTAATTAAGTAGGAGTTCATTTACTGACTGAAGATCTGTCTCAAAACAGATCGACAAATGGGAGTGTCTGGGTCTTTGGTGCTGAGCTACAATGACATTTGAGTACTCTCTCGGCATCTGGACAGGACACATGTAGGTAGTACCCACTGCTCTGAGAAGCCACGGAGATGAGAGGAAGGAAGCAAGGTTTTAAGTGTTTTATTTTATCTTACATGCATAAAAATTAGGAAAATATGCATCACATTCAATACATAGTTAGAAGAGAGAAAGAACTTTTGGGGATATGGTAAATTTATTAACTTTTCTGTTTTTGTACCATACTGGAACGTGTTCAGGGCTTTCTCCTGGCTCTGTGCTCAGAGATCACTCCTGGTGGAGTTTGGGGGACCACACATGGTTTTGGGGATTAAACTAGAGTCTGCTGCAAGTGTCCTGGCCTAGTCTCTATCTCCAGCTTGGAGCACTTGTGTTTTTAATATACTGTCAACAGTTTCTCAGTGTTCCTCCTCTTTTCCTTTACAATTTATGCTTTAAATTTAAAGCATGAACTTCTCCCAATGAAGCTATATAAATAAATCTAACAGTGACTTATCTCCCAATGTATGTCGTTTGAGAAAGACCTTTTTCTAGGGTAGTCTCTTTTGTGGGGGTACGGGGCAGGGAGGTCATTGAAGTTCTCATGCAGTGGCCAGACCTCAGGGACCACTCATTCTATAGTTGTTTAACTGGACCAGAGGGTTCAATTCTCCAAGGCCAGCAACATCCATAAATTCCCCAACACCCAGCAAGGTTGGGGATCAATCCCGAGGCTATGCATTCAAAGTCTGCATCCCTGACTCCTGGATTCTCGTCTTGTCCTCTGTGGGTTTCTGTTTTACTTTTTAATTTTCATTTAAAAACATAACAGATACTCACTGGGGAAATACAAGTGAACTTTTATTCTTGCTTTTTTATTCTATGAGGATTTATGCCATTGAAATAAAGGGAAGATAGCAGCAAGCAAACGTTGACCTTTGGAAGCAAAATGGCTCAGGAAAGCACAGGCCATCTGTCCTCCGACAGCACTTGAGGAATTGTTTCTTTTTTTCCCTGGCCTTTGCTCCACCTGAATTCCTTGTCGTCTGCTTAGGCTCCCTTGAGAACTGCTGACCGATTATGAATTTCTGTTCTGTTTTGTTTTGTGATTGAAGAACCTTTTTCATCAATTAAGAGCCAGGAGGTTATACTACACTAATTACTCTGAAAATCAGCTGTACAGGAAGGTGCCAAGACTGGGAAGAACCATCTGTTTTGATGCTGATTTGCAGAAAGATTCCAGAGACTCAAAGCAATCTACTTCATGCGGATGCATTTTTCTGCACCCAGCGCCCGCTCTCCTCCGTCACTACCCTTTATGCGGGAGACTTTTCTAGTACAGATGTTCTTCACTGAATCATTAATGAGCAGGTCCCCAGCATCAGGCATCTTTCTCCAGGGAAGATAAGGCAACGAGGAATGATCTTCCAAAGTATCCAGGGTGACAACAGCTGGGCCACTCCTTAGTGCCACATTTTCTCTGGGATCACTACAGCTGAGAGGGAGAAGTAGGTCTGTCTGATCTCCTCCCCCGGTAAGCGAAAACGTGTGCCAGCATTTATAACACAGTCACCAGCACTCACAGACAATAATTATAATTACAAACTAAATTTGCCAGAAGGTCAGCTGAAGGTTTCTCCCCATGCTCCAACTCCATTTCTAAGATATGCATGTAAGAAAGATGATATTCTACGCATCTTTCTTGCTAATTTAGAAGACCCATTGCCAAGACTATTCACAGGAGTCCTTTGCTGAACAATTCTGAGACCTGTAGCGAGGAGGGTGAGGGGACAGCAGGAGGTTCTGTGGTAAACCCCTTACATCTGACTTACAGGACACAAGCCTTGTCCAAACATGAAGGGAAAAGCTATAAATTTCAAAAAGGGGAAAACTTATTGTAAAAACTCTCTAGATAAATCAGAATTAAAAGGTTTTCAGAGACTCCTGCCAAAATATTTCACTGAATAAGCACAATTTATTAATTAGAATAACCTCATGGAGTGTACTGCTTCATTTTTTATCAAAGGCAATCTTTTTTTTAAAATATTTTACTACACTACCATGAGATATACAATTACAAAGATTTCATGTTTGGGTTTCGGTCATACAGTGTTCCAGCACCCATCCTTCTACCAGTGCACATTTCCCACCACCAATGTCCCCGATTTTCTCCCCCAGCCCTAGCCTGCCTCTATGGCAGTTTCTTTATCTCTTCTCTCTCTCTCTCTCTCTCTCTCTCTCTCTCTCTCTCTCTCTCTCTCCCTTCTCTTACATATCGTGGACTGTAATACATACATTTAGAGGTTATCGTGTATCTTCTTGTCAAAGGGAATCTTTCTCAAGTATTATATACTATGCTAGCCTGAAAGTCCAGAGATGATTTACAGTTAACCCGTAATAATTATTTTTTCACATTTATTAATGTTTCAGTATAGTTACGTCTGCTAATAGAAATTTATTTGTTGTTGTTGTTTTATTTTTTGTTTTGGGGCCACACCCAGTGGTGGTCATGGTTTACTTATTCCTGGTTCTGCACTCAGAAATCACTCCCGGAGGGCTCCAGGGAACCATATGGGATGCTCAGGATTGAACCCAGATTGGCCATGTGCAAGGCAAACGCCCAACACACTGTACTATCACTCTAGCTCCCTAGAACCTTATTTTTTTGAATTTTTTTATTTTTACAATTACAAAGGTATACAATTAAAAAGTTCATATTTGGGTTTTGGTCATACAGAGTTCCAGCACCCATCCCTCCACCAGTGCCCATCTCCCACCACCAACGTCCCCGGTTCCCTCACCCCTCCCCCAGCCCTCCGCCATGGCAGGTTCTTTTTTCTTTCCCTTTCTCTCTCTTTCTCTTTTCCTTTCCCTCCAGGCTATGGATTACAGAACATACATTAAAGGGTTGTCATGTATATCTTTTTGCCTCTATTTAATGCTCAGTTCTAGGTTGGCATTAGTATCCTCGACAATTGTTAGCACACAGTTCCATTTTCTGTCTTACCTAGCCTCTGACTCCCACACGTTTGTGATAATTTCCACCTTTGACAAGACCTCCTGATATATGTTTCACTTGACCTTGGATATTGGTATCATAAAATGTACATATATATTTATGTTATGCAGATAAATGCAGTCATTCTGTATCTGTCTCTCTCCTTCTGGCTAATTTCATCAAAATAATCTTCTCCATGTCCATCCATTTATAGGCAAATTTTATAACTTCATTTTTTCCTAACAGCTGCATAGTATTCCATTGTGTAGATGTACCAAAGCTTTTTTATCCAGTCATCGATTTTCGGGCACTCTGGTTGCTTTCAGATTCTGGCTATTGTGAATAATGCTGCTATGAACATAAATGTAGGGATGGTGTTTCCGCTGCGTATTTTTGGTTTCCCAGAGTAGATTCCCAGGTGTGTTATGGCTGGGTCAAATGGGAGTTAAATTTCTAGTCTTTGAGGAATGTCCATATTGTTTTCCAGAAAGGTTGTACCAGCCGGCATTCCCACCAACAATGGATGAGTGTCCGCTTTTCCCCACATCCACGCCAGCACTTGTTGTTCTTGCTCTTTTGAATATGTGCCAGTCTCTGTGGTGTAAAGTGGTATCTCATTGTTGTTTTGATTGACATCTCTCTGATGATTAGTAATGATGAGCATTTTTTCATATGTTTTTTTGGCCATTCGAATTTCTTCCTTGCTGAAGTTTCTGTTCATTTCTTCTCCCCATTTTTTGATGGAGTTGTTTGTTTTCTTCTTGTAAAGTTCTACCAGTGCCTGATATATCCTGGATATTAACCCCTTATCAGATGGGTATTGGGTGAATATTCTTTCCTATTCTGTGGACTGCTTTTTGTATCTTAGTCACTAGAACCTTATTTTTTCATATTCAAAATAACTATATTAAGCCAGTGTGAGGTAGTTTAAAAATATATGGTAACAAATCTGTATTCATTTGTTGAAATAAGACGAGTAAGGCAGAAAGTATTTTCATTTCTTGCCAAAATTTTTACCTTTCAAACAGGCCTGCAAACTTGTATAAAATTACTGACTTTACAGTGTGGAAATAATATATCAATAAGGAAAACAAGAAGCACAAGTGAATCATCTTTTCTTAGAGAGCCTCAAGGAAAAAGATAAGCAGTGACTTTTGATCCAGATTCTGTGAAACTCTAATGCTTGGAGGCTCTCCTAGATGACAACTTGTGATCAGGTCACACCATATGCACGCAGCTGAAAGGCTTATCATGAGTACCATCAAAAGCAAAGTTGGGTTTGCAGGCATTCTTTCCATCAGAGTGCTCTGAACCAATACAGACTGTACTTTGGAATCAGTCCTGGTAATACCATCTACTGACCAAAGACTCAGGTAAAAGACTTGGAAACTGTGAGCCTGCCTGGAAAACTGTAGATTGGTTATGTCTTCTTTGAAGTCAATAGCAGAAATTGCTACTTAATGGGACTGTGAGGATATTGTTAAGACTTTTCACCATGTCTGACTCAGGTAGCGTGTAGTAAAAGTTACCCATCTTCATGAGAATTTTCAAATTCTTGTGTTTTTTTTTTTGTGTGGGGGATTGCCACAAATGTCTCAGAATGTGCAAATATAATAACTGATCCCCAAGCTGGAACCAGAGAAGCACCATAGCAAGAACACTTTAGGATATGTGGAATCTTTCTTTTGAACTCTAAGATAATCTGAGGGAGTAAGCGGGCACACAGTTAGTCTTTCTAAATATTCAGAAAAAAATGCAACTCTATCCCTGAATCTAGGAGCGATTTTGCTTTGCTGATTCAGTGATAATTTTGTGTTTGACCATAACATCAATCCATCCACTGGGCATTTAAATGTGCTCTTATTATATGATTTTTATGACAGTACTGAGATTTGTTTTTGTTTGTTGTTTTGTGTTTATATAAAGGCAGTTGTTAATATTTTGTAGGTGAGTTCTGTGGCTAAAAACATAAAGACAAATAATATGATTTCATTTACATAGTAGAAAAATAAACTCAGTGAACTATAACCCAAACTCCTTTGGGATATAAGAACACAAATGATTATTAGAAGGGCAGGTACAAGGCAGGAAAAATGCTCAAAGAAGGCTGGAAAGGGAGTACAGAGGTAAGGCATTGGCTTGTGTATAATCAACCCCAGTTCAATTCTTAGCACAACATGTGACTCCCTAGGAGTCACTCCAGAGCACAGAACCTGAACTAGTCCCTAAGCACCACCAGGGTATACCCCCAATGTCCACCCAAAAACAGAGTTCAACAATGAAAAGTGTATTACATAATGTAACATATATACATGTTGATTTGTAATGCTGGGCATTTAAAACCCACATAATATAATAAATTTACATTACTTAAATGTTGATTATTTCAGCATTTTTAATGAAATGATTGCCATTTCTGAAATTCTGGATCTAATAATAGTTCATGAGCATGAATGGTTAAAAACTTGTTCAAAAATTTATGTAATATCTAATCTTATTTTTTGTGAGTTTATAAATTTATTTACATTACATAATTATAAACTAAAATGTTCACCATGATAAAAAATATTTTACCTCAATAAAACCAAGGACTGACCATCAAACAAAATTTGGTATGAGTTTCAGAAACTAACCATAAATGATTTAATCAACTGAGTGTGGTACCTTATTTTCTTTGAGAAAAACTTCTTTAAATACCAGTTTATGATAATAATGAGGGGAGCACAAAGGATGGCATTGCTAGAGAATGCAACAAAGATCTTTTTGGGCTAAAGAAAGAAAAATTCCACAATTAGCCTCAAAAGTTTTACTGCATCTACTTTCATATTAATATAAAAAAATGTGATAAATGATGTAAAAAATATGACCTTTTTTCTTTTTAACAGTTACTCTCGAAGCTAAGATCTTATAATTTTTCTTATAATTTCTGATTTTGTTTGGGCACTGATATGCCAAGTCATAAAGATAAATCATAGTGAGAAACTCAGTAATCTCACTCCCTACTACACCTAATTATTTTCCAAGCATCCCGTGTAGCTGGTTCTATTCATATAAGAATAACATTATTGTTATCCAAGGTGAACAATAAGGAATTCTGCTGGTCAGGCTTCTGGAAGAGATGGATTTGCCTGGTGAAGGGGCCACTCCTTTTCATTCCTTGAATTTCAATGAAAAGAAAATGATGCTTGGTGCTTTATCAAGGAACTAGTAATTCAAGTCCAATGACAAAAGTAATGATTCTGGACATAAAAAAGAAAAACACAGAAGACACTTCAGTCATCTATGATAACACTAAATACCACTATGCTAAAACTATTTACAATGTTCTTCTGTTGTGAGGGACTCAGTATCTTTACTGCTTAAGCTCTGGTTACTTTGAAAATTTACTCAATAAATACTGAATTATTTAGATATTCCACCTGATTCTCAGGCTATATCAGAAAATCAAACATACAATCTCCCTGGTCTCCTATGGCTAGTCAGAGGAGATATAGGCCACCAAACTTAAAAACATAAAAATATACTATGTGCTACATCATGGTAATCACTATCACTTGATCACTTGATCACTTGAATCCCGTTATTCATCGATTTGCTCGAGCGGGCGCCAGTAACATTTCCATTGGACCCTATCACGTGCCAATGTAGCCCAATGGCATCTGGTTGATTCAGGAATATGAAGAGCCTCAAACCGTTCCTTCAGGGTCTTAACAAGGAAGTCTGACCATCTTGTAGGTGGGCGGCCACGTGATCTTTTGACATCCGTGGGATCCAGTCGGTAACGGCTCTAGTCCAGCGGTTGTCTCCAAATTGCATTACATGTCCAGCCCATCTGATTTTCGATGCCTTGGCAAAGGAGACAGCGTCCCTGATTCTGGAATAGCGACGGAGGTCAGAACTCCGGATTCCTTCTCTCACTTGAGTGAGACGTGATATTCCAAGCATAGCTCTTTCGATGCCTCTCTGGGAGACCGAATAGCATTCTCATCCTGCTTTCGTAGGGGCCCAGGTCTCTGAGGCGTATGTTAATGCAGGGAGAATGGTGGAGTCGAAGAGATGTGCCCGGAGCCGGAGGTTCTTTGTCCTTTTAGCTATTTCTTCGATGGTAATCACTATGAAGACCATAAAGACTAGGATAACAGATGACAGATAGGATAACAGATAATGATTCTGTTATTACAGGATAACAGGGGGTTATTTTTTGTTTTGTTTTAGGGCCACACCCATAGATGTTCAGGGCTTACTCCTGGCTATGCATTCAGGAATTACTCCTGTTATACTTGAGGGAATATATGGGAAGGCAGGGATCAAAGCGGGGTCAGCCCTGTGCAAGGTAAACACCCTACCCACTGTATCATCCACTCTCCTATTTTCCTCCTTGAAAATTATTTTATCATTCATTTACAATAGTTGGATTGGAGGTATCTATTACTCTACATATATTTAAGATATAACACATCCATCACCAAAGTTCCTAAAACAACCCCTCTATCCATTCAAGAGGCTATTTATTTAGGTTATTCGAGAAGCTTTACGAAGGTAACCATGTGAGCAGAGCTGAATGCAGTGAGTGAGTTAGGTGTGTAAGTGAGGGTGTTCTGTACTTGCTGCTCAATGCATACTTAACTCATACACCCATTAAGTTCTTAGTATTCTTCAAAATGGAATTCAATTATCAATCATCTCCGAGAAATCATTAAGACAGCCCACCCTTTGAAATCCTTCCTCTTCTTGTCTATATCTGTTCCTTAACTATATGTAGTCCTGAATAACATGCCCTCTTTTTGTTCATTTGTTGCTTAACTTAGAAAGTTACCATCTCTAGAAAGAGAGACCAGAAAGGACAGGATCAGTACTCAGAAGTCACTACTTCTTGGCTCCTAGTAATCAGTAATTGTGACTTCCTAGGTTCTATGTACTCAATGATTATTACTGACTTGGTTAGAAATGTCATTCCTTTCAATGATCTGTTTACAAATGTGTTGTTGCCACTGTGAGCACCTTCAATAAAATTTTATGTAAGTGCTATTATTTTTATGTCAAAAACAAATATAGAATTAGTATTAAGAAAACTGATGGCTCTGATTGTGAAAACATTCACAAATTAAGCAGGTCAGGGGCTGGAGACCTCGTACAGCTGGAAAGGTGCTCTCCTTGCATGCAGCCGACCTGGGTTCTATTCCCAGCACCACAGATTGTTCCCCAAGCTCTGCAAGGAGTGATTCCTTAGTACAGAGGAAGGAATAAACCCTGGGCATGGCTGAATGAAATCCAAAAAACCAAAATCGGACAAAAACAACAACAAAAAGCATGTCACTTATGCAGAAACTTTGATTTTTATGTAAAGAGAAAAATACCTATAAAAGATGGTTTAAAAATTGGTTCTTTTTATCAGTCACCTCTGTCTAATCACATTAAATCCTTTTGAAAAGGATATTTTAAAAAATACTCCAAGATCACTTATCTAGGTTAGGTAATTACAATCTTCTCAGCATTTCTCCTAGAAATAGAAGAAAAAATATTCACTCCGTTTATTGATGCTAAATAAATCCTCATCCTCTGAGCCTTCCTTCTTAGGCAATCAAGTTCATACTTTAACTCAGAGGGAAAGCATATGATTGCATCAGTCAGAAATGAACTGGATTTTACCAGTTCATTCAAAGAAAATATGACCTACCAGATACTGCATTTTCAACTTCAAAAGTAACAAGAAAGGAAAAAGGCATTAGTAGAAACTTAAAACATCAATGGTTTAAATAAAATAGAAAAGAATTTGGTTTTGGACACCTGTGTGAAGGCTTAATAAAGCAAAGATCAGGGCATATTAAGTATATTTTGACACTCAATTCAGATGTTCTAAAACAGAGTAAACCAGGGGCTTCTGAAAAGTTTTCTTTGGTGTTAAAAGAAGACACTCAAAGAAGCAGAACATAGGCTTTGCAACTGAGATTCTGGTTCAATTCTTCCTGACCCCCAATCTAAAGCAGCCCCTGAGCTCAGTGAGGTGTAGTCCCCAAAGAGGGCAAAAACAAAACAAAGCGAACTATCACAAGGGGGAAAGATAATAGGTCTCCCGAATCCTGAGGAAGAAATTTCTAGTGGTAGAGCACATGTCCAGCATGTGGAAGACCCAGAGTTCAATCCCTGGCACCTCGGTGACCCCCCATCACTACTATGAGTGATGTTGTATTTTAATCCCTCTTAATGTCAAAATAGAAAAAAAAAGCATTTGATTTATCTATCATTTCAAACTCAATGAAATTCTCTTCCTGTGTTATATACGCAAACATCAATAACTGTTAATTAATCTTTCCTTTTAAGTCAGTCACATAGATACATATCAAAAATGAAAAAAAATGTCTTTTTAAATTGTAGGCATTAAGTATCTAAATTTATGTGCACTGTAGACATTTTGAAGGATGAGTTTAGAGTTGATTTGTACCTCAATAATTATTCTAGACTCACTTTTTAAAAGAAATCATCCCTTTTTCTTTGAGTTTGAATTTGAGATTCCAAAGTCCATTGTCCATGCTTTTTTATGGGATCAGGTACCATATACAAGAAAACATGTGCAGGTAAACAAACACAAGTTTTAAAGATTTCTAAAAGTCGGTACATGTAAAACCTTCACCAAATCTTTTCAAGAACATTATTATACACCAGAAATGATTACTTAACAAAGATCATCATGCCTAAGCGCAGCTAAGAAGGCTTTAATCCAGAAAAGTTCATGTAGGCACATGTTAGCTTAAGCCTTGATATCCATCCCAGGATAGAAGAGATTCAAATGTCTAGCCCTTAGACCTACTCCTATTTTATTGAGAGGAACATCCTCCCTCCATCTTTCTCCTCATCCTTCACCCTGAGGAGGGGTCTAGGTTAGTTTAGGAGCAGCTCAACTAGGTAACCCCAATGACACCAGGCACAAAGGCAGATGAGGAAAGCAGCAAAATTCGACTGGCTGCCCAACGCAAACTGAGTAGTTCACCAGAGAAAAGATGCGGGGGCAGAGAGCTAGTACAATGTAGGGCATCTTTCTTGCATGAGCCATCCTGGGTTCGATCCTCAGTATCCCATATGGTCCCCTGAGCCCACCAGAAATATTCCTGAGTGCAGAGCCAGGAATAACTCTTGAACATCACTAGGTGTGATCAAAAAAAAAAAAAGAAAAGGATTAATATAAAATATTCTTGGATCAACAGAAAATGGAGGACTCCTCTTTGTCATTCAAGATGTGATTTTGGACAGGAGTTGAAACACATTAAGATTTCTGAGAAGTAAATTCATACTCATTCTCTTTATCTTTTTTGGGGGGGGGGGAGAGGGGGGGGGTTGGAAGCCTTAACCATTGTATTCACCAAATGAGGGTCTGCTGGTAGGAAAGTCAAAATACTCACAGGAGACAAGAGACATTCTTGGTTTGATTGCTCCTAATAAACTTCAGTACTTCCAGACCACATCATGTCAGAGAATTATTTGTAATGCTTCTTTAAAAGGGGGACAGAGTTCAGAAATATGCTGCACATGGTAAGAAGAGCCTCCCATGGGTTATCCCTGCAAAATGAGTTGCAAGGCATCAGGCATGGCGGTGGTTTCCGACCATTAGCATTACTAATCAAGGCCAGCTTTGCCTTTATGGGAATCTACACAAATCAGGGTGATACACGGTGCTCACTCCAACCACCCTGCTGGCTGCTCTGAGATTACACTGAAACAAAACTGTGCCCCCATTATGTTTGATTGGAATATTTCATTGTCGTCCTCTCTCTCCTTGAGATAGTGTCCCTGAATAGACACATTCAGTCCAGGAGTCACAAAATCGTAGTGAGTGCTTCATTGCCCACACAAAGCAATTACTGTCAACTCTCAATTAACCTCGTTATTGGAGGAAGCATTAGTGGAGAAAATGCAAACCCTAGATAAGCGGCCCATCTCTTTCTCGCTGCCATAGCTGCAGCTAAGGTGAGAGAGAGGGGATAGTGAGATCATGGGAGCAGCAGGGAAAGAGTGGGGCCAAGAGGTCTCTGGGAAGACTTAAGCAGAGGGGCGGATTCAGTAGTCACTTTTGCGCTCCCTTTCAGTCTACCTTCTTTTGCTTTACACAAGGAGGCCAAAATAGCATCACTTTTCTAGGAACTTCTGACTGACAAGCAAAGGGGCACGAGTGTAAGGCAAGCAGAGGGGCTGCTGTCCTATTGGAAACTCATGCTCGCCCTGATGTCTGAGCCAGGAGGCCCACAGAGACACAGCTAGGCTGAGCTTACTTATTTTTTTATTTTTGGAAGGCCTGGCCTGGTGGTACTCAGGGCTTACTCCTACCTCTGTGCTCAAGTGTCACTTCTAGTGGAACGAGGGATCACATCTGGTTTGGCCCCATTCCAGGCAGGAACCTTAACCCCTGTTAAGGTTAAAACATTTAAAAGCCCACAGGTGGGTTTTAAATAAAGGCATGACACTTTCCTCTTAGAAAGCACAAGTCATGGCTAGGGCGCTCAGGCACACAGAGAATGTTTAGGAGTTTTGCCTACTACGATTTTAATTGCGTCAACCAATAAGGTAGAAGATATTTACTTACAGATGCTTTAACCGTTGACAAACACATTAAGCAATCTCACACTACAAATTCCTACAGACAGACTTACAAGTCAACTGTGTGTTGGACTTTTATGCTATTTCCATCTTTCTGTAATGAACCCTTTAAGCTGGATACCTACTTCCCTGGCCAAAAGCCATGGGAAAAATACAGATGATCCCTCTTCAAGTGAATCCTAATAGCACTGCTCCAGGAAGGATCGTCATTTTAATAACTAAGAGAACCTAAGTAATGAAAGAAAGTAATAGAATTACAGAACCTTCTGTGCAGTTTGGGGATATGGAAGACACAGAAAGGGAACACAAAATCTGAAGTCAAAGCAAAGAAACACTGGAAAGGAGCTGGGAAATAACCTTGGAGAGAAGGCTTAAATTAAAAGTTTCCCTCTCATCAGAACTCCACCCAGCAGACCAGCCTATCACAGCCCACTCATTGAGATCCACCCTGCTACAGTCTTTTTAAATCTGGCCCAGGTATGCTGATCCAGAGACAGACCTGGGGCAGAGCTGCTACTGGCTCTCACTGTGCCCAGCTGCTCGCTCATGAGGCACCCAGGAGGGATGGCAGGTTCTAGCCCTGGCTGCCACCCCAGCAGAGCCTCACCACAAGCCAGATGACCCCCCCACTCCATGAGGACCTCCATTTTCCACATCTAGACTTCCCCCTCATCAGAACTCCACCCAGCAGACCAGCCTATCACAGCCCAGCTCGCGCCACTTGTGGCCGTGCTGTTCATCAATAAATGCTGGATTTTGAGATGACTACAAGAGTATGCTACCCACACGGCAGAGCCTGGCAAGCTACCCGTGTCATATTTGATATACCAGATACCAGTAACAATTATAGAATTCATTCCCATGACCTGATGGAATGGTTTGAGCCTCTTTATGTTCCTGGAGCAAGCAGGTGTCCTTGGGCTCTACTTGCATGAAACAGGACATATGGAGATGTTACTGGTGCCCGCTTGAGCAAATCGATGATGAGCGGGAAGACAGCGATACAGTGATACAGTGAATGCTTTAAAATAAAGAATTAACTGCACATCCTCTGTAAATAAAAATTCATAATAAAATTAATAGATAGTAGAAGACAGTTATCAGATTTTTCCCATTCAGAAAACATTTCCATACATGGAGAGTGAGAAATCAGATGTAAATTTGATAGTTCGATTTTAATATATTTAAACAAGATAGGAAAAGAGGGATATCTAAATTTTCTAGCAAATATTGGTCAGGATAATTAATATTACCATGAGAACAAGTAAACAGGAAGGTTACAAAAAATGTAAATGTTGACAAAAAATCATCAGTGGGCATGAGAGAGAGGGTGTAAGAGATCAGTGAAACTGCAAGTCTGATTCATTATTTACTCTGCGGTGCAGGGCTGAGCAGCAGCCAGGAAAGGCACACAACAGAATCAGAGTGATGTCAAGGCTTCTCATGAAAGTGCAGGGGATTAAAAATATATTTTACTTCTCTCCAAATCAGAGACAACAAACCAGACAGTGAATACTGAGGAGATACCAGGTGTAATCAAACACGCAAGCCAAGGAAAGGAACCCCATTCATTTTACAAACCGGGCACTAAATTCATGAAGGGCATGGCTCATTCTTTCAAGGCCTCCTGTGCGTTTATACAGTTTCTAGACAATGTTAGAAACTGTCTCAAAAGCGGCTATTATGAGGCTTTTATGAGAGTGGCAGGATTCACAATTTTTGCCTCAGAAACACCTTTTGACCCCACAGAACAAAAGGAGCAAACAAGCAGAGCTAAGAGAAAACACGCTAACATTGTATTATTATCTATTTTGTTCTTATTGTATTCCTTCTAGTCAAGGGAAAATTCCAGAGGCAATGATGCATCTATAGAGACTGTCAGGGAGTAATGGGTAAAAAAAAATAACAAAAATAAGAGTGACATAATTTTCCTGGAATTTTATTTTAGAGAAAGTGTCTTTACATACTAGACCTATGAAAACTTTCTCTTAATTGACTCTGCCAATATAAAATATTTGAATTTCCTACAATAAATCCAAAGAAGTAACTGTAAGATAATATGTAAATCATTTAACTATGTTTAAGTTACAGAGCTTGGGTGATTTGCTAAATAGTTGTAAATCTGAACACTATTTTTATTTCCAAGGGACAGACTAAAAGAACAAGATGTATTCCAGACTGATACTCCCTTTGTGTTGTGACCAAGATTGAAGAGCTGGGATGAAACTGTAACTCAGTACCTATAAAAAGAAATTGAGTCATGGTTTGGGTGCCTACTAACAAGTCTTAGAACGTGCACATAGATTTCTGACAGCTACAGATAAGATAAATATCAAGAACTCCGCTGGAATAATGAGGAAAATGAACAAAACTGAATTTTTTTCTGACAGTGAACCTTGGACTTGGGACATGTGCTAGTACCAGTCACTTGAGCTCGGGCTTTTGCCCAAATCAGCTGTCAGAAGAAAATCCTGAATTCCAGTTAGGAAACTGACTCTTGTCCTCATAATTCGAAATATCCAAGAACACTCTCCTCCTGGCTATTCCCAGGTTAAAAATCTATAAAATCTCATGCGACTATTCCCAAAAGATTCATAAAGATGATGAATGCTTAGCAGACTTTGTGAAAAGAGTAATGTCAGCAGGGTGTGGGGCTCTAATTAAAAACAATGAAAATCACTGAAGGCGTATTGGCCCCAAACATTAAACAGAATTTACTTAAGTCAAGTTAGCTAATAACACAGTTAATAAATATGAGCTAGGGCCAGAGAGATAGTACAGCAGGAAGGGTGTTTTCCTTGCACATGGCCGACCGGATTCAATCCCTGGCATCCCATATGGTCTCCCAAGCACTGCTGGAAGTAAAAAAAAAAAATTTTTTTAATATATATGAGTTAATGCCTATTTTCATCTTCACGTTTAAAATTGTTAGTGTGCCCACAGACTAAAGGTTCACACATTTCAAACTGGACTGCTTAAGAAAAGAGATAAGAGATAAATTGGGCGCCCCCCCCAGTTTGTACTTTGTGTTTATTTGTTTGTTTGTTTGCTTGCTTGCTTTTTGGGTCATACCCGGCAATGCTCAGGGGTTACTCCTGGTTCTGCACTCAGGAATTACTCCTGGCGGTGCTCAGGGGACCATATGGGATCCGGGATCGAACCCAGGCCAGCATGGGCGGCCGCATGCAAGGCTAACGCCCTACCCGCTGGAGTATTGCTCTGGCCCCCAGTTTGTACTTTGAAGTCCAAACAATAGTTTCACTGAATGTGGTAGTTTGTAGAAATGAAGACTTAAACAAGGCCTGTAAGGTTAAATAAATTCACTGAACTATTCAATCTAATTTGCCTCTCTCTCTCTTTTTCCTCTCTCTCTCTCTCTCTCTCCGTCTCTCTCTCTCTCCCCCATCTCTTTCTCTCAAAACTGATGCAACAATGAGTTATGACCTTCTATAGGTTTGGGGTACAGTCACAGGGTATCTACATTGTGTTTGCTAATCAAAGTATAATTCCCTCCCATCACTACGCAACTGTTGTTGCTCAGCCTAATGTATCTCCTTCCTTCCCCATTCTCTCCTGATATCTGCTATCGGTTTCTAATGACTGGTGTCCTTTGAGAAGAGGAGACTGGGCATGGACACACATTAGGAAGAGTTGGGAAGGCATGGAAGGAGACCATTGACAAGCCAAGCAGAAAGGACTCAGAGAACCAACATGGCTCTCATCCTGATCTTTCTCAGAATCATGAGAAAGTCTACAGCCATACCACCCTGAACACGCCTGATCTCGTCAGAATCATGAGAAAATACATTTTGCATTTATCCTGCTTTGCTATGGCAGCCCTAGCAAAGAAATATAAAGGCCTGCCATAAGGAGGTCCTTTTCTCTCTCAGAAGCAGGAAATGAGACAAAAGTTCCGTCAAAGTTAAATGCATTCCTCATCATACTCACAACCCCAACGGGAAAGGCCAACACAGCTAACATCCAGTCCCGGAGTGAGATGAGCTTCTTGAGCTGCCTCTCTTGTTCTTGGTTCCCACTTCCTCTGGTCAGAAGACTAGAAAGATCTGTGAGCACGCAAATGCCGAAAAAAGACAGCCTGGAGGACCTGGAAAAAGAGAAGAGCTGGTATCAGTCAATAAGATCTGAAGAGCCCCAAACAAACCATGCAACATAAAAAAGCTAGGTAAGGTATAAGGAGTGAGACACTTATCACCTATTATCAGGAGTACGAAAATTTAATTAGAAACATAAATTGCACTTTTATCTCAGGACCAATACATGTATCCTTGCACTTGTCTAAGAAGTACCAACAGAAATAGTATCAATTATCCAAGAGAAAGGCCAATTATTTTCAAATAGAAAGTCTTTCATCCAGCTATATCACTAACAAGATCTACTAGTCTTTTTTTATTTGTTTCTTGGGTCACACCTGGCAATGCTCAGGGGTTACTCCTGGCAGTGCTCAGGAGACCATATGGGATGCTGGTGGATCAAGCACGGGTTGGTCGTGGTGCAAGGCAAATGCCCTACCTGCTGACTATTGCTCCGGCCCCAAGATCTACTAATTTTAAGAAACAACTAAGACAGGGAAAGAAGAGGATCAGAATGGTCTGAATTATATCCTGGACAATACAGTCTCAGAGTGAAGAAATACTTCCTACGCTTCATCTCTCAGGTAGAGCATTTTTCTGTTGATGGATGATGAAGAGTCAGGGAGACATGAACTGAGTGGCGTAATCAAGACAGGAAAAGAACAATTTTCTGTTGTCAAACTTGAACTAAATTATCACCTTCTCAGGACTTTTTTTAGGAAATGAAATCTTTCCAAATTATTGTGAACTCAGATGCCCACACCATTTAGCCAAGAAGAAGAAAAAAAAAAGCTACCAGTGTACATCCCCAAATCAAATATAAACTGAATTATCTGCAATAGCTGTGTTTAGGTGGAGCCTGGCAAGCTACCCATGGTGTATTCAATATGCCCAAAACAGTAACAATAATGGACCTCATTCCCAATGATGGAGTCGTTACTGGTGCCCGCTCGAGCAAATTGATGAACAACAGGAAGACAAGTGACAAGTGACAAGCTGTGTTTTACTTCAACTATGACAGAGAATTCTGAAACACTACAGCTCAAGAATTTGTGAAATTTCTAAAGTGAGGACAAAAGTACATCCAGAGCCATGAGTGGAAGCAGGCAACGTACTCAAATACAGCAAATGACTATTTAAAGTAGAAATGGGCAGGAAACACATTCCTTGGATTCAGATATGTACCCATTTTGCACCAAGAATAGATTCAGTGAAATTTTCCAGGTCCTTTAATCTATTGACTGATGATATATTTGTGAAAGTTGCATTTTTTTCTCAAAAAGTTGTATATTTTTATCATGAATTCTTAAGAAAGCATCACTGTATATCACTGTATCACTATCTTCCCATTGTTCATCAATTTGCTCGAGCGGGCACCAGCAACATCTCCATATGTCCTGTCGCAAGCAAGTGTAGCAAGCAAGGGCATCTGCCTGCTCCAGGGACAGCAAGAGCCTCAAACCATTCTTCAGGTCATGGAATTGAGGACCATAATTGTTACTAGTGTTTGGCATAACAAATAAAACATGGGTAGTTTGCCAGGCTCTGCCGTGTAGGTGGTATACTATCAGTAGAAGGCTCTCATCTCGAGCATTTACTGATGAAACTAATAGAGGAAAGATCAGGTTTTCTCTTGGGTAGAGATCTGAGGAACTATTGAGTCTGAATGTTGAGAATGACTGACTGCAAGATGTGTGGGTTGCTCTAGCTTCTTGCTAGGCTTACTAGGATGACGGGTATCACTTAGAACCTGTCTAGAACTGTATACAGTGTATAAATGTGAAAGATCCTGGGAAGGACCTTATCCTAAAATCAGTATTATCTAAGAATAATCATTGTCACTCAAAAATATTTGAGGTGGGGAGATAATACAGCAGATAGGGCATCTGCCTTGCATACGGTCAACCCAGATTTAATGCCTGAGTGGCCTGAAAAAAACAGGAATGACATACACTAATATAATAGCAAATTTCCACACAAAGGCAGTAAACATTCTGTGAATGCTCAATAGGATCCCCTTTGAGAAATAGAAAAAAAAAAAGGAAAAATGGAATCTTCAAGTTCCCTAGTTACGTCTCTCCCTCCCTCTTTGCCACACTTAGCAGTGCTCCAGAGGTTCTTCATAGCAGTGCTCAGGGACCAAGCAGTAAAGAGGATAAGGAATTGTACTTGGGGTTCCAAGCACATACTTCAGTTTATGAGTCATCTCCCAGGTCCCGGGTTCCATCTCTTAATACAGAATTAATACACATACTGTTGAGCACTCTGTTTACAACTTTATCTAGTATGCTTTAAAAATCCCAATAATGAAGACTTCCCCCATCAAGCTCAATTAAACAAATCAAATTCTTGCAGTATTTTTATATATAACACCAGGCACTTTGGAGTTCACCAAAGTTTGCCATTATTAGTCAATTATAGAGTCATTGTCTTTTTTATTCCCTTATAACATGGCTTGTATTTTCACTTCAGTGACTTCATGTTTATTATTCTTTCTACAATCGGGAAAAACAAAAATGACATAGCTGATCATGGAACTACTGAAGTGTTGGCAGGGACCATGTTATGAGGACCTGAAATGACATCATTGACCCAAGGGAATAATTTCAAGCTTAGAAATTTTTCATATCATATTTTATGACTTTATATGTTTAACCAACCCGAGTGGTGTTAAGAAATTGGCAGGAGTGTCCATACTAAGGAATGCTAATCTTAAGGACAATATGATTGGTAAACTATTAACATGTACCACATGTATCTTACCTGATAATTAGTCATGAAGTACATATGTAGACATAAGATATTATTTACAATTCATTTAATTATAATTGGATGCATTATTTATCATTAAATTTTCACAACACCAGAAGTTATCAGAATAAAGAACAATCAGAAATCTTAAGGAATGAAAATTTGGGACAATCTCTTTGAAGACCAATTAGAAATATCTATAATCATATATCTCACGGTGGTATAATAAAAAATTTTTAAAAAGGGGAAACATTTAATTTCTTTGCTTTGGGGGCATAGTTCCTACCTATCAAACATGTAAACTAGTCACATCCACATAGAAATTCGCTTCAAAATCCAGTGATTCAAAAACCATTTGAACAATTTAATGTTTCAATAATTAACTGGAGAAATTGAATTATACTCTTAGAAGAGAATTCTAAGTACCTGTCAGTTTTTTATTCTCACGATATTAAATGAGAAAGGAAATCAGAGGAAATGCTACATTTTGACACTTGAATTTCAAAAACTTCAACGATAAAGAACACAGCATAGGAAGTTAAATATGAAGAAATTAATGGAAATGCGTAAAACAGAATTTAAGTATCTCTATAAGAAGGGTAATATTGGGATAAGAACGCATGAATAATACAATTATTTCTTAAGTTGATTATGTAGCATTGAGAAGCGTGCTCTATTATATTTCAAAAAACAAATGAATACAAAAAGGGTGTTTATGTACTTTCAGTATTAGTATTAGTTGGCTAATCCCTTTCAATTCCTTTTCTCCAAACTCAGTTTCCCGCAGTTTTAAAGATAAGCTGATATCTTATCTTATCTTACTTAATGTAAGTAAGATTTAATAAGTTCCAAAAGTCTAGCCATTTTATTACATGTAAAATTTCAGCAGCATTTTTATTTACAGGCAGAGGAAATTGACACTTGGCTTGGTAATGATGATGCATAAATATCTGGAGACCATTAATTTATTCCATGCAGCCTGGGACATGTGGAGACGTGGTGATGGATTAAATCCAAGAAAAAGGTTCTGGTTAAAACTACAGCAATACTTTCCAGAACAAGTGAATTCACTACCACTGTTCACTTAAAAATTCCATGATTGAGTAACTGGTACCAGATTTGCCTTCCCACCACAAAACAACCAGACATTTTTGCTGAACATTTAAATCAACATTTTCTGACACTGGACCTTTGCCTCTGTGACAAAACAGAGACATTTCTTTTCTTTCTTTTTTTTAAAGATTCACCTAATGCAGTGAAGCCTACTTTGGGTAATTCTCATTTTCTATATAATATAATTTAATCACAGGATTAAAATTATTTAAAATAATTTAAACATAGGAGTGTTTGTATACATACAACCTTCGAAAACTCAGTGAGAGAAGTTCATCCTGGCTGAATATAACTACGGGTCATTTTATTTTTTTTTATGTTATGTGTTTTTAGTGAATCCCAGTGAGATACAAGGTTGTTCACGATTGGGTTTCAGTCATACGATATTCCATCACCCTTCCTTTAACTGATGTACATTTCCCACAACCAATGTCCCCAGCTTCCCTCGCCTCAACCCCCTCTCGCCTGTCTATGGGAAGCATGTTCTTTCTCTTTCTTTTTTGTGCCTTTTGGTTTGCAATACAGATGCTTAAAGATTATCAGGTATATCCCTTTACCTACTTTCAATACTCAGTTCCTGCCCACTAAGGGTGATTTTTATAATTATACCTATTGCAAGCTACATGTTAATAATTCTTAGAACTCACTCAAGTTGAAAATACAAAGTATTCAAGTTCCAACCAATCACAAATTTTGCATTTGGTAGAGACCTAGGAATCATCGTACAAGTAACACAAAACTAGTTTTATGATAAAGATTACCTTAACAGCAGCCATAACAGTATTTGAAAAACAAATATAAGAATGATCTATAATAATTTTAATTCCTGGAAATAAAATTCTATAGTCTTTAAAGGGAGAAAATTATTCAGACATGCAGCAATATTCAATATTGCATAGTCCAACATTCAGCAAAAAATTATTAGTAATGTCAAAAAGTAGAATATCTTCAACCAGGAGAAAGCCCACTCAATAAAAGCAGATATAGAAATAACAGAATTAAAATAGGTAGACTAAAACATTAAACAAAATTTTAAACATTTAGAGCAAAAATGACAAGAGTTATAACAATTACACAATAAAAAATACACTATTATTAATACACATTCTTACATATGCTGTGATATATACAATTTACATCAAGAATACCTATAATAACACAAGCAACAACTAGTAAAAGAGATCTTTAGTTCATGCGCTGTCTATGCTACATGACAAATACCATCTCGAGAAGCTTTATAAATCGCTTATTTTCTAGTGTACAGGTCTGTAGGTCAGAAGTTCAGGTTTGTTAGCCTAGTTACTATGCTTTGGGTAACACAACACCAAAATCAAGGCATTGGCCAAATTTAATCTTATTTAAAGTCCCTTAGAAACAGTTCTACTTCCAAGTCATTCTTATTTTTGGAGAGTCGTATCCCTCACAGCTTATAAGACCAACATTCGAGGCCGGAGCGATAGCCCAGCGGGATCCCCGCATCCCATATGGTCCCCCGAGAACCGCCAGGAGTGATTCCTGAGTGCAGAGCCAGGAGAAACCCCTGAGCATTGTTGGTTGTGACCCAAAAAAAGCAAAAATACATACATACATACATACATACATACATACATACATACATACGTACATGAAAGACCAACATTCACAATTCCCTACTGGTTGTTAGGTCCGGCCATGCTCAGTTCGCTGCATGTGCTATGTAATCCCCACACACGGCCATCCATCCAACTTCAAACTCAGCACCACACACCGTGCTTCCAATTGGATTTTCCTTCCACGTTCCTACCATTATCCTGAAGATGGGAGAGACATTCTGCCTTTAAATATTTGTTACCAATTAAATTTGCGGCCACTTCCCAGAGCCAGAGACAGCTCAGTCAGTGGGAGCATGTGTGTTGCATGTGGAAGGCCCAGCTTTGGCCCCCCCAGCACCACACAGTACCCCAAGAGCCTGCTGGAGGTCACTGCTGAGGACCAAACAAGGAAAAGGCCCTAACACTGCTGGGGAAGGCCCTAAAACAAAACAAATGAACAAAAAAAATCCAGTTCTTTAGGCCAATGACGCCATATATCACAATATAATGAACGAAATAATTCTAAATTGTTAATTTAGAATTCATTAATTCACAGGATATCATATAGGGCAACATCTTTGGAAGCCAATTTAGAAATTCTGTTTCTCACAGGATATTAAGCCAATAGTGTAAATAAATGAGCTATGAACAATATTAAGGCAACAGGAAAGATTGTCAGAAATTAAAAATGGGAGCAAAGGATAGATGAGATAGAGAAAAAGAGGAAGATATCAGACTCTAAAATAACGGTTCTTAGAATTTACCTTAAATGAAAATTATTTTGAATTCTCCAATTAAAATAACAAAGATGAACAGATTGCATTCAACAACAACAAAAAAGTACTTTAGACATAAAGCTGCCAACTTGTACAAAGCAAATGAATTCAAGCACATAAGAAAGTTGGAAGAACTGTATTAATATAAATAATAAAGTTCCTAGATAAGTAATATTACCAAAAGAGTAATGTTTCATAATAATATGTGTCAGTTCATCAAGATGTAATGATGGTAAATATATATGTACCAAAGAAACAAGCTTCAAAATAGGGAAAGCAAACACTCATTTATGAGGAGGCCAATGTACTTAAATATTGTCCATAAATGATACCGAACTTGTGGGTAAAAGATGCTCCTATGAATATTTAGAAGAAAAAAATTAATTGCAAAAAAAAGGGAAGAAACCATTTTATATTTTGAAGAGAATTTTCGGCAAGTGTTATATTCCTGGAGCAAGCAGATGCCCTTGGGCTCTACGAGCATGAGAGAGGACATATGAAGATATTACTGGTGCCGGCTCTAGCAAATAGATGATCAACGGGAGGATAGTGATAGTGATAGTTATGTAGTAGTTAATCAACATTTTACCAAACATATTACCTAACGTCTTCTTTGGATGGGAGATACACACCTGCTGCTGAGGGGTATTCCTGGCTCAGTGCTTGTGAGTAATCCCTAGTGGCACATAGGGCACTTAAAGAACCGTATGTGGTGCTTAGGAACAACCCACACTATCAGTATGCACGGAAAATCCCTTGTGTCCTGTATTATCTCTTCAACCCTAACAGTATTAAGTCTCATACTGTGTAACAAGGGATTCAGCTTCTCTCTCAATGGTGACACATAACACAACAATCCTCTATCACCCTGCAGCTACTCTCCCAACAGTCCTCTCCACACACTCTTCACTTACTCGCAACATCAATATAGACCAACCTCGCCCAAACTGGCAGATAGAAAAGTGAGGAAAGAAAGATAAGGAAAAGACATACAACTGAAAAAAGTTTTTTTTTAATTTCCCGACATCAAGAGACACTGAATTATTGGGTTTTATTAGCTATTTATTCTTCTTCTTATTATTATGATAAACCTTACATTTTCTGCTACTTTATCAAAATTTAATTTGAGCCAACAGTTAGCAAACCACAGTAGAGATACTTTTTTTTTTCCTGTTTTCTGTTTCCCCAATATATGTTTATGTTTTATGTCCATTTGTTTTATGTTTCAACAATACATGTTATATATTGTCATGTACTATAACATTCTTTGAGTTAACTGTTTAAAAATGTGAAAGTTAAACAGAGATGCGCAAGTGAATGTGAAGTAGAACTGCCTTGAAACATTATTGGTCTTGGGCCATTCCGCAGAGCTGGCGTCTCCAAACTACCAACTCAGCATGACACACACATACGCCATCTGGCTTGGAGATCTTAGCAGGCTGGTTGCTCTTATTATTTTGTATCATGTAAAAATGAAGTGGTCAAAGGTAACATGTCTCCAAAAAATATAAATAGAGATTTATTAGAAGAAAAAAAAATCCCAGGGTATTTTGGAATTACTGTAGCATCTGTTCCTCTAGAATGTTCTCTACTGTTTTATTCCTTCTGCATTTTTTTCTACACCCGCCCCTCAATACTCCCTGTTGAGAAATCATAGCTTAGTCACTGAGTCATTTTTGATTTAGGAATCTTTTCTATAAGTATAGAAATGTACCCAAATTCCATTCATATCCTTATCATTCTTTTTTACATGATGGATTTTCTGTTTTTGTTAGTGTCAAACTGTTTCTTCAGGTGCCGTTTGATGTAATACCCAGAGGCCGTCCCAGGGGCCATCCTGAACAGACAAGACATGTGCTCTACCATCTGAGTCACATCCTTGGGCCTACACATGAGTGATTTTCATTAAGTGAATATTCTTTTCCTTTCTTATTCTGGAATGCACTGAAGTTATTATAATTCTGTTTAAACAGCAGGGTACAAATATTAAACTTCTACCAGCTATTCAGAAACGTGCATAGAAATCAATATAAAGCCTATCCAGAGTGCACTTCATTTCATTAGATCATCATCAGTATTTTTAAAGCATGCATAATTTCACAAACTATAGTTTATGTCAAGTTGTATCATTCTTTTAATCAGCTGCTTTATTTTACATTTCTAACTGGTCAAACTCAAGCAATAATCTAGAATTCACTAGAGCAGGAAAAATAGTTTATTAAGTGGGGCACTATTTTCATGAATTTAAAAAAATCCTTTGGAAGACTTTTACGTACAACATAACCATATTTTAATTAATTATTTTGTATTTTCATATGATTACCATAAAGGAAATGATGATGTTTGCTCTAAAGATTTTGCTTAGTTTTAAGTTAACTTACAAGGCACACAAAAGAAGCAAGAAGATGGAACCTGAGAGATAGCAACAAAAACTGGAGTGAAGTGGATCACGGAATGCGGGAAAACTTCATGTTGGGCAAAAACTTCATGTTAAGAACAGATGGGCAGAAGGCAGTGAGATTTATCGGTGTCGTAAGAAAAGGCCTGGTAAAGTTTTCTACATAAGGACAGGAGTCTTCATGATAAGGAATAATGAAACTCTACCTAAACTTTTTACCAGACAACTTATAACATTATATAGACTCAAACACATTTTTTGTGTTATCCAGGAAAGAACAATAAACATATGACAGAGATACTAAATAGTATTTCTGTTTATGATACTATTTAGTATCTCTGTCATATGTTTATGATACAACCTAAAAATATATGGAAAAGGAGATAAAAGGCGCTTGTCACGTCTTTTTTGTTGATCATCAATTTGCTCAAGTGGGCGCCAGTAATGTCTCCATGCATTGGGAATGAGGTCCATTTTGTTACTGTTTTTAGCTATTGAGTACACTATGGTTAGCTTGCCAGGCTCTGCTGTGGCTCTGGGTTCATCCCAGGGAGCCCAGTCTTTTCTATGTCAGACCATCAACCATCCAGGGCCCACGGGGCAGAGCCCTGGGTGTAGACAAGCCTGTCTCCTGTTTGCCACCTGCCAACACTGCTGGGCACCACAGCCACACTTGCAACACCTCAAAGGGCAGGAAGATAAAAGGCAAACACATAAAAAACTTAAATGACAATGAGTCTCCATATGTAAGTTCTCCTGTGAAGAAAGGTAAATAATGCGTTCAGAAATGTGATGTGAGCTGAAGGGTTTCCTGCATCACACCACTAGTTACATATAAAGTGGCACTAGGTAGATTTAAAAAATATTTTGCTTTTAGTTCATAAATATTCAAATAAATTTATGGCAATGTCTGTGTTTAGTACAGTGACTCTGACTGAAATACTTAAATATCATGTGGAAAGGATCTGAGGGATATAAACAAGAAGTACTATAAAAACCAGGTTTGCCTGATCCAGAGACTCAGAGACACGGGGCAGAGCTGCTATCAGCTCTCCCTGTGCCCAGCTGATCATGAGGTGTCCAGAAGAGAAGGCGGGTTCTAGCCCAGGCCCGCCACCCCAGCAGAGCCTCGCAAGAAGCCAGAGGAACCGCCACACCATGAGGACCGCCATTTTCAACATCTAGACTCCACAGCTTGTCAGAGATCCACTCAGCAGAAAAGTTGATCTTTCCCCATCTCGGTTCATCAATACATGCACAAGATGAGAGGCTACTACAAGAGTATCCCACCCGCATGGCAGAGTCTGGCACGCTACTCGTGTCATATTTGATGTGCCAAAAACCAGTAACAATTATAGACCTCATTCCCATGACCTGAAGGAATGGTTTGAGGCTCTTCATGTTCCTGGAGTGAGCAGATACCCTTGGGCTACACTAGCATGTGACAGGACGTATGGAGATGTTACTGGTGCCTGCTCGAGCAAATTGATGAACGGGAAGACAAGTGAAGTGATACTATTAAAAATTATTTTCAAGAGATGGCCCCTTCATTCCACAAATATCACAGTTTTTATTTTATTTCTTAAAATATTTTATTATACCACCATGAGATATACAGTTACAAAAGTGTTCATACTTGAGTTTCAGTCATACAGTGTTCCAGCACCCATCCATCCACCAGTATCTGATTCCCACCACAAATATCAGACGTTTCACCAGTCACAATTCCTTCTTATTAATCAAGATCAAGAATGAATGACAAAAGAATTTCAGCTCATGAGACAGTGACTCAGAATGAAATCAGATGAGTGAATCCCACAGGATTTCCTTTCTCTTCTTTCTAGTGCTTTCCTTGCCCGGGACATCTCTGCAGCAATTTTACATGTCATCTTTATTTATAGAAAGGCATCTATCAGCTGTATGGGGCCATGATCAGTTACATGTGGGAACACTACTCCTTAGAGAAATCAATGTACCTTAAACTGTCAAACGCTCTCTCTGCGTCCTGGAGACCCATCAGATGCTCTTCCGGGTGAATGTTTCTCCTTTACCCATGGAGAGTCTGAACCAGTCAGTGGGGTTCTCTCACTCATGCCAGTGTCTCAGATTGTCTAAATCTGCCATTTAAGTGGTAGCCTGCTTTACACCAAGCTTTTGCAAGGAACTTTAACCAACAAATATTTGTTTTGTGGAGATGGATTCAAGGCATCATCCTGCCTCTGGCTTTTTCAGGACATGCGGCAGAATCCATGTCCATGAGCATAGACAGACATTTACCTCCCGCTGCTCTACTTCATTATTGAAAACTGATGAAGTCAGTCAGAAGTCACTACTGGCAAGCAGTCCATTCTGACCAAAAACAGAAAGAAGCTTTTAAGTCAAAAATAATGCACTTCAATAAGCAGTTTTGGAAAGTAAAGATTGTCAACAAAATTAGTGCAATAGAACATGATCTAGAAGTGGCAAGAAAATGGTCTTCTCTTGAAGGCACGTAGGTATATTCGCAAAGTAATGCATGCAATCACACCAGGTTCCAGCAACCATCCCAGAAACGTACAGCAGGAAACTGCAGAAATTTTATTCTTATCTGAAACAAATGACAGAACATTCCCATTGGGTGTTCTCCTTGCACTTTGATGCAGTGAGCAACTCGGAATTTTCCTGGGCTTAAAGATATGTTTAACTACTAATATCAGCATGAACCCTTTTTGGAACACTGAATTAAACTCACCACTGATTTATTTTACAAATGTTTACTAACTAATTGCTAGAAATAGCACTTGGTAAACTACTAGCAGAAATGCAAACCATCAAATGTTTTTAGTACAAACATAAATGTGCTTAGAATTCTTTAATCCCTAACTTAGTAGAATATATCACTTGTCACTTGTCTTCCCGTTGATCATCAATTTGCTCTAGAGGGCACCAGTAACATCTCCATAAGTCCTGTCACATGCTAGTGTGGCCCAAGGGCATCTGCTAGCTCCAGGAACATAAAGAGCCTCAAACCATTCTATCAGGTCATAGGAATGAGGTCTATAATTGCTACTGGTATTTGGAATATCAAATACGACAAGGGTAGCTTGCTGGGCTCTGCCATACAGGTGGGATACACTCATCTTTAGTTGCTAAATACATGATATCTATATGTGCACAAAGAACATCAATGAAAATTATTAAAAAAAGATGTACCTACAATAACAAATCTGTTTTTAAGTGCATTCATTTTCTAGCACTGTAAAGCATATTTTATGCCCCGAATTTACTTATAACAACTTATGTCAGTGGAAGATGGTAAGTGACAAACAAAATTATTAAAGAACAAATAAGTCTGAAACCTAAATAAAAATTTTGACATTAACTAAACACAAATAAGATGGTACACAAATAGATTATATAAAATCACATAATCATATATAACCTGTGTACAATTTACATATAATAAACTAAATTATGTGTAGTTAGGGCAACTGTACATGGTCAAACTTTATTAATGCAAATTAGAAAAATATATCTCTGCCCTTGGACATTTCTATTTTAAATATTTATAAACCTATTGATTTTTATCTAACATTAGGCCTACATAAGGACTTTATACAAGTATAGATAATTACTTGGCAAGAATATGAGCATTTAAAATAGTTAGAAAAGCAAGTCCCTAAATCTAGACACTGACATTCTACCTTTAGAAACAGAATCTTCCAAAGAAGTTCTTGGATGCATTTTGAGACGACTCACTTCCTTAGCAGACAGCTGCTATTTTTAATTCAAACTGACCATTTTCCCTATTGTATTAATTTAATACACCACTTTTAAGTTTACTACTATAAACCCTTCAAAGATATTAAACAGACCATTTTCAACACCATTCTCCATTAATTCATCTGACTATATAGTAAATTCTGAAAAATGAAGAGTATTATACATTCCTAGTTCCATCTCTTAAAGTTTAAGAAAGCATAAATCTTGCACTGGAACAATCCAATTTATGCAGCAATGTAAATTTCAGACCAATTAAAGGCCCTAAGACACTTCATAATTTCATTAACGACATGTAAAACCCTAAAAATACCAAGGAAGGAAGATACTGTGAACAGTGTTAGTCTTATGTACAACAATTGGTGCGAAAAGTATACAACTTAAAATAATATTAGAACTGTAGGCATATACTTCCATGCTTTAATACAAAACAATTTTAAGGAAGTGATACTGTTATGTATGACATTAGGAAATAAAAAATTATTCTCTTAACAAATTATCACCTTAAATCTCTATTATTAACTTTTTTTCTCATGGGCCAAAAGCACCTTCATGGTATAATTTTAATTAATAACTAATGTGTAACATGTGTAAAATTTCATAACATTTTCTTATGAAATTTAAGCTTGTCTTCTTCAAACTGGACGAATTATTTTTACAAAGAGCAATTTTAACAATATAAAGAATGATTCCATTATCATATGAGAGCATAGATGTAAAAAGAATTCTAAAAGGGGAGTTTGGAGGCTTAGGAAGAGTATCCAAGAGAAAGATGAACTTGAGAGAGGGCCCCGCTCACCAACTATGGGCTTCAGAGCTACTGCAGAATGCATATTTGTAGCCTGTTAATTTTGCCCACTTCTCCAGGTTGCCTGATCCAACCCTGGCCCACACCGGATGAGGAAGGGTGAGACATTCCAGATGTGGGTGAGCTGCAGCTGATGCCAGATGCACTAGAGACACTGAACAAGCCCTAGGAGCATCCCTGGAGCTCACAGTGCCACTGTAGGGAGGGCTGCAGGGACAGGGTCGCTAAAATGCTGCACATTCCTTATATACTCGAATCCCCCACTCAGGGAGCCGACTCACAGCACAGCAGCTGAATCTGAGAAAAAAGACCCTCTGTCCGGAAATGTTCCGTCAGTGTTTACACTGAGAAAATTCATCATTACTCTCCCGGCAAGGGAAGATGTTAGTCACCATGCTAGTGAGCAGAGAGATTACATAAGGCTTACAGCACTTGCATGCTGGCGGACCCCAGTTAAATCCCCCAGCACTATAGTCCTATAGTTCCCTCGAGCACAGCTAGGAGAGATCCCTGAGCAGAGAGCCAGGAATGAGCCCTGACAATGCCAGGTGTCGAAGACCATCTCCCCACACCTCCTAAAAGTCCGTACTATTATAGGAGAGTGGGTAACGAGGGTGACTGTGGAGTTAATGGGCAATAGAGATCTCATTTAACTCACTATAACAGATTTACATCGCTAGCAATATTTCTGTCAGTCTAAAGAATCAATGAAGACATTAACTTTAAATTATTTAAATTATCATAGCCCTATCTTCTGTTATGTGGTCTACCAATTATTTTATAACATCTATAGAGAGTCAAATAGTATAAAACCAATAAAGATATCATCTTAATATTAAAAATGGCATCCAATGTGGGGAAAAAAGAGACTCTCATCCACTGTTGGTGGGAGTGCCGACTGGTCCAGCCCTTTTGGAAAACAATATGGACATTCCTCTGAAAACTAGATATTGATCTCCCATTTGATTCAGCAATAGCACTCCTGGGAATATACCCGAGAGACCGAAAAACACATAGCAGAAACATTATCTATACTTTTTTATTCATCTCTGTGCTATTCACAATAGCTAGAATCTGGAAACAATCTAAATTCCCGAGAACAGAGGACTGGCTAAAGAAACTGTGGTACATCTACACTATGGAATATTATGCACCTGTCAGAAAAGATGAAATTATGAAATTTACCTGCAAATGGATGGACATGGAGACTATCATGCTGAGTGAAATTAGTCAGAAGGAAAAGGACAGATATAGAATGACTGCATTCATTAATAGGATATAAATAGATACCAGTGTTTTACTAAGTGTGGGAAATGGTAATGGCAGATTAAAACTCACCATTGAGGGGCCGGAGCGATGGCCCAGCGGGTAGGGCGTTTGCCTTGCATGCGGCCGGCCTATGCCGCCCGGGTTCGATCCCGGCATCCCATATGGTCCCCCGAGCACCACCAGGAGTAATTCCTGAGTGCAGAGCCAGGAGTAACCCCTGAGCATTGCCGGTGTGACCCAAAAAGCAAAAAAAAAAAAAAAAAAAAAAACAACTCACCATTGAATATACACAAAGAGATTTAAGTGATAAACTCTAAATATCTGCAGGGCTAGCCACAATGTGTTAAAGAAGAGGGAGAGAGATGCAGAGACAGAGAGAGACAGAGAGAGAAAGAGAGGAAACTGGGGTACCTGCTATTAAGGCAGCATGGGGGGTGGGCGGGAGGGGTGGGGTACATTGGTGGTGGAAATGGGGCACTGGTGGAGGGATGGGTGCTGGTATACTGTATTACCAAGAACCAATTATTAACACCTTTGTAATTGTATGTTTCACAGTGGTATAATAAAAAAATTAAAAAAAAATAAATTTTCATTGTAAAAAAAATAAATAATCAATGAAGACATTAACTTTTAATTATTTAGATTATCATAGCCCTATCTTCTGTGACGTGGTCTACCAATTATTTTATAACATCTATAGAGAGTCAAATAGTATAAAGCCAATGAAGATATCATCTTAATATTAAAAATGTCATACAATGTGGGGAAAAAGAGACTCTCATCCACTGTTGGTGGGAGTGCTGACTGGTCCAGCCTTTTTGGAAAACAATATGGGCATTCCTCTGAAAACTAGATATTGATCTCCCATTTGATCCAGCAATAGCACTCCTGGGAATATACCCGAGAGACCGAAAAACACATAGCAGAAATACTATCTGTACTTCTTTATTCATCTCTGCGCTATTCACAATAGCTAGAATCTGGAAACAATCTAAATTCCCGAGAACAGAGGACTGGCTAAAGAAACTGTGGTACATCTACACTATGGAATATTATGCACCTGTCAGAAAAGATGAAATTATGAAATTTACCTGCAAATGGATGGACATGGAGACTATCATGCTGAGTGAAATTAGTCAGAAGGAAAAGGACAGATATAGAATGACTGCATTCATTAATAGGATATAAATAGATACCAGTGTTTTACTAAGTGTGTGAAATGGTAATGGTAGACTAAAACTCACCATTGAATATACACAAAGAGATTTAAGTGATAAACTCTAAATATCTGCAGGGCTAGCCACAATGTGTAAAAGAAGAGGGAGAGAGATGCAGAGACAGAGAGAGAGACAGAGAGAGAAAGAGAGGAAACGGGGCTACTTGCTATTGAGGCAGCCTGGGGGTGGGCGGGGTGTGGGGGTACATTGGTGGTAGAAATGGGGCACTGCTGGATGGATGGGTGCTGGAATACTGTATTACCAAGAACCAATTATGAACACATTTGTAGTGTAGCCCAAGGGCACCTGTTTGCTCCAGGAACATAAAGAGCCTCAAACCATTCCATCAGGAAATGGAAATGAGATCTATAATTGTTACTGGTATTTGGCATATCAAATACGACATGGGTAGCTTGACAGGCTCTACCATACAGGTGGGATACTCTTATAGTCACCTCTGGTCTCCAGCATCTATTGATGAACTGCACAGCTGTTTGCGGCCACGTGATCCAGTCTGTGAAATCTGGGGGGCAGTAAATTGGAGTCAAACTACAGAGACCTCATGGGGCCGGAGAGATTGTACAGCAGGTGGGACGTTTACCTTGCAAGCTAGCCTGTGTGCTGGCCCGGGTTTGATCCCGGCATCCCATATGGTCCCCTGAGCACTGACAGGAGTAATTTCTGAGTGCAGAGCCAGGAGTAACCCCTGAACATTGCCGGGTGTGACCCAAAAAGTAAAAAAAAAAAAAAAACCTACAGAGACCTGGAGAAAAGCAAGAGGCTGAGATCATTAGTCTTAAACTCCTTACCACCTGTCCAGCATACTGGCCCACAGACTGGCAGATATAGCTAAGACAGTAGACCAATGGTTTTCAAACTTTCTATGCCTGTCGACCGGTCTCAGTCCAGGGAACAGTGGTTGAAGATCACAGGCTCACAGAACCAACCTTGCAAGCACAGAGTCACAAGTTCAAATTCCTTGTGTCCCACCCGCACACATGCTCTTCATGACCAGAGCAGCTCTGCAATTTTTTTTTGCTTTTTTTTTGGGAGGGGTCACACCCAACAATGCTCAGGGGCTATTCCTGGCTCTGCACTCAGGAATTACCCCTGGCGTACTCGGGACCATATGTGATGCCGGGATCGAACCCAGGCCGGGCAAAGCCGGACACGTGCAAGGCAAACGTCCTACCTGCTGGACTATTGCTCCAGCCCCAGCTCTGCAATTTAAGTCTGGCAGCTTGTTCTGGCCACAGCTAGATGTGCGGTGAGAGCCACAAGAAGAGCAGCAAACCACAACAAGCATCACAACTCAAGAGTTGTGGCAATTTCATTGCAAGGACGCAGCCATGCCCTGTGAGCCCCACAACCACCACAGGGACACCTTAACTATGGGTGAAAGTCCCAGTGAGCCTATATGTAGGCACCACCACAAAAAGGAGTTCAAAACTTTGTCCCGGAAGCACTGAAATTTGATATGTGACCCTTGGTGTGCACAGCAGCCCACAGGTGTCTGCACACACACACACACACAAACACACACACACACACACCAGTTACTGATACAACATCAACAATAAGAAAGGCAAGGATGGGTGAGAAGGGGAAAATTACAAAGAAACACAGGTTCTAAAAGAGATCAGATAGTTTATCAATACAAAACATGTTTATATTCATGTGAGAGTCAGAGGTTAGGTAAGATAGAGAAGGGATCATGTGCTAATGCCAACCTAGAACTGAGCATTAAATACAGACAAAAAATGCACATGATGGCCTCTAAGTGTATGTAGTGCAACCCACAATGTGTAAGAGAAGGACAAGAGAGAGAGGGAGAGAGAAAGAGATAAAGAACCTGCCATTTAGGCAGGCTATGGGAGGGGAGGGAATGGGGGACATCGGTGATGGGAAATGGGCACTGGTGGAGGGATGGGTGCTGGAACACTATGTGACTGAAACCTCCAAACATGAACAACGTTGTAATTGTAAAACTCATGTTGGTATAATAAAATATTAATTTAAAAAATACATGTCTATAAAACAAAAGGATAATAGCACCATGCACCAATGGACATGCATGTGCACAATAACTTTGTTCTTTTCAATCACATTAAAGAAATGTACCTTAGGGCCGGAGCGACAGCACAGCAGGTAAGATGTTTGCCTTGCACATGGCCAACCTGGGTTCAATCCCCAGCATCCCATATGATCTCCTGAGAACCGCCAGGAGTAATTCCTGAGTGCAGAGCCAGGAGTAACTCCAGAGTATCACCGGGTATGACCCCAAAAGCAAAATAATAATAAAATTAAAAAATATAGAAATGTTCCTTTTTGTGATCTCATTACCACATATCTGTTCCTATAGACATGTGAAAATTTTGCTCAAATGCTAATAATGGGGAAAGGGGAACATCCATTGCCAAAAGCTGTACATGAGCCAAGCAATTAAAGAAAAGATGAATATATACCATAAAAAGGATAAAACCAGTCTCATCACTTCTGCTATGGATGAAATAAAAGAAAAATCCAAGACCTCTGGAGAAGTTCCCACAGGTATTAACAAAGATACACCCCTTCTTCAATAGCAGAAATCATATGGAAACTTCTCCTGAGAGAAACCACTGCAATGCTCATATATCAAGAAGTCAACTAAAATGAAAAAGTATAAATTCAGGAAGAAATTACACTAAGACTTCTAAGAACCCAGCACAAAGGAAATACATATTTTATGCTGCTTTCTAAGGTATATGATTTTGAGAACTAATATGTACCTTTCTAAGGTACCTAATTTTAAGACTATCAACTAAACAAAAGCTACCTATTAGTTATTAGATGCTAAGTTAATTTTTATTTAGGCATTATCTATAATGCCGTTAATAACAGATTTTCAGGCACACAGGTTCAACTCCAACCACAGCAATCAATGACCTAAAGTTCCCTTCCCATAGTCACCCCACCTCCACACATACTCACTTTTTAGTTTAATTATAATTTGGGCTACTGCTTATAATTGTGTTGACTCTTAGAATTACCTCACCTCTACACCACCCACCTGTCCAAATCTCCTGATCCATGACTTTTGTTATCCACCAATCTGCCTTATCGCCCCCTTAATTCCCACCATCCCCTTCCATCTAGACATTCTTATTTATATAATCTAGGGGCAAGAGGGATTATGTTCACGGCACATTGATCCAGAAACTCGACTAAATTTAATGTCAGGAAGGCTGCAGAGAAAACCAAGTGGATGGAAAAGCTGCTCATCAGGATATGGCAGCCCCACACTAGTACGTTTGTCTAGACATTTCTAAATAACTCTGAGCAAGATTTTTCCAAGAAATACTTAAATAAATCAAAATGTCATTAACAATAGGTTATCTGAAAGTATTACAACAGGACTGCACCTGCGAACAATCAAATGTGTACTTAAGGTATATAAGATTCCGATTTGTACAGAGAAGTGTGTTTACCCATTGTGAAAGGGAAGGCTTCACCAGTTTCTTTTTTTTTTTTTTTTTTTTTTTCAGAAAATTTGCGAAAAGAATTTATTTTCTTCAGTAGAACCATATACAGAAAGTAATATAACTCTTTTAATTGAAATATGATTAATAAAGGGATCAAATGTACAAATAAAAATTAGAATATGAGATTTACAAGAAGCCCCTATTCATTTTTTCAATTTTTCTTACGAGTATTTTTTTTTTAAAAATTGTATTATACCACTGTGAGTTACAAATTTACAAAACTCTTCATGATTAGGTTTCAATCATATAGTGTTTCAGCCCCCCATCTCTCCAGCAGTGCACATTTCCCACCACCAATGTCCCCTAATTCCCCCCCCCCTTTCCCACCTGCCTCTATGGCAGGCACTTTGCCTCCTCTCTCTCTCTCTCTCTCTCTCTCTCTCTCTCTCTCTTTGTCTCTTTCTCATCCCTTACACATTGTGAAATAATTGAGTGATTAACTATAATTAATCACTCAGAAAAGGGTTTACCAAGACACTTCTCTCTTCAATCTATAGATTATATAAGATTCATACCCTAGACCATATTCAAAGCTTGAAATGCTTACTAATAATGATACTGCTAATTGCAAGGATTCAGTATCTGTCTGAATACTTTCAAGCTCTTTAGAGTATTCTCTCTGATCTTTTGGTAAATCAATTCTTTCCTTCATCAACCCAACTAATTTTCCATGAATTTTCCATCCCAATTAATTTTCCATTGCCACTATTTCATGCCTTTGTATCCAACTTATATTTTGTGACATATTTTATATTATTTTAGTCTTCTGTTGCCTATTTCTTGTTTCATACGTCCTGATCAAACACCAACATGATTGAATTCAGCCCTTTAACTACTGGAATCCTATTTGCAAGCAGCTGTGCATGGCTATAAAAATGCACAACCAGGATAGCTGGTCTAACATTAAATAATCACCCCTAATTTCAAGTTCCTCATTATCATGCTTATTAGTCTCACTACATTTTCCCAGTCAATTCACTTTTCCATTCTCATATAAAACTGCTTTACTCCTCTCCTCCTTTAAATGTTCAAAATGGACTATTCACTACCCTCATATCCTTTCTTTTCCCTGTTTATTTCCCCCTTGTATTTTTTGGTGGAGGGTGGGTGGCCACATATGACCGTATGCCTCATCTGACAGTACTCAGTGTATATTCTGGCTCCGTGCTCAGGGATTACTCCAGATTGGGCTCAGGGCATCAATTTGGTGCTGGAAGTTAAACCTGTGTTGGCTGTGTGCAAGGCAAGCACCTTCCTGCTGTACTATCTCTCTGGCCTTCCTTTTGTTATGGTCCAACAAATGAATCGTATGAAGAGTAGTCAAGTATAAGCTCTGAAATTTGCGTTTATTAATGGTTTCCTTAGTTCTTCTAGTAGTCACCAGAGTTTAGCTTAAAGCACATATTGGTCTTATTTTTCAAGATGGGGAATCCAGAAATATAAGATCTCATTGTTCTTCATACATTACCAGTATGGCTACCCCAGCCTTTTTGGATGGGTTGTTTGAGTGAAGGATTGTTTTCCAGCCTTTTATTTTGAGCCTGTCTTTGCTCCGATTGTTCAGGTGTGTTTCTTGAAGGCAGCAGAATGTCGGATTCAATTTTTGTGATCCATTTTGCCACTCTGTGTCTCTTAACTGGTGCATTTAGACCGTTGACATTGAGAGATATTATTGTCATGGGATTTTGTGCCATCTCTCTGTATAGGTTGGTTGTTCTTTTGGGTTATGTTTCATCTTATAGTAGATCATTCAGTCCTTCTTTTAAGGTTGGTTTTGATTTTACAAAGTTCCTAAGCTGTTGTTTATCCAAGAAGTTGTATATCTGTCCTTCAAATCTGAGTGAGAGTTTAGCTGGATAAAGAATTCTTGCTGAGGCGTTCATTTCATTAAGTTTTTTTACTATATCCCACCACTGCCTTCGGGCTTGGAGGGTGTCTTCTGAGAAGTCTGCTGAAAGTCGAATGGATGCTCCTTTGTACACAATTTCCTTCCTTGATCTTGCTGCCTGAAGAATTCTGTCTCTGTCTGTGGCATCCATTACTTTGACTAGGATGTGTCTTGGGGTCTTTCTATCGGGTCTCTTCTTGCTGGTATGCGTCGGGCTTCTTGGATCTGGATGCCTTCATCCTTTAACTCGGGAACTTTTCAGCCAGGATGTTTTTAACTGTTTTAATTTCCTTGGGGTTACTTTCCTGTCCCTCTGGGACTCCGATGATTCTTATGTTGTTCCGCCTGGCTTCATCCCATTGTTCTCTGTTCCGTTGCTGATCCATTTTCCGATCTTTTTCCATCTTATGTAGTTCTCTGAGTGCTTTCTGCAGCTCATCTTCAGTCTCACTGATTCTCTCTTCCGCTGCTGTCATCCTACTGTTGAGAGCCCCGATTGTGTTTTTCATTTCATCTACTGAGTTTTTAAGTGATGATATTTCTCTTTGCATGGTTCTCATTTCTGCTCTCATTTCCTCCCGTAGTTTATTGACTGCCCTTTCGACTGCTTCGTTTATGTTCTCCTGTATTTTATTGGACATCTGCTCAATTTTTTCGTTGAGCTCCTTAAACATCCTACCAATTTCCTCTCTAATTTCATTGTCAGAGTGATCATGCATATCTGTATTCTTTTTGATTCTTCACGGTCAATTCCTTCATCTGTTCTTCGAGCTGGGGATCTGCGTTGTTTTCCCATGGTGTTGAGGTGTTCAGGGATAGATTCCGCAAGGCCGGCGGACCCCTCCCCGCCCCCTCAGGGACGGGGGGCGCCCGGGGGCCTCCCACTTATTCTACACCTCTCATGTCTCTTCACCGTGCCAGACTAGAGTCAAGCTCAACAGGGTCTTCTTTCCCCGCTGATTCCGCCAAGCCCGTTCCCTTGGCTGTGGTTTCGCTGGATAGTAGGTAGGGACAGTGGGAATCTCGTTCATCCATTCATGCGCGTCACTAATTAGATGACGAGGCATTTGGCTACCTTAAGAGAGTCATAGTTACTCCCGCCGTTTACCCGCTTCATTGAATTTCTTCACTTTGACATTCAGAGCACTGGGCAGAAATCACATCGGCAACACCCGCCGCGGGCCTTCGCGATCACCAGTTTCTTACAGAATCTTTCCTTAATGAATGGCCTTAACTTCTCCCAATAGCTAGTAGTGCTTCCAACTGAGGAAGGCGACATAGCAGGATAGAGGATGTGGGCTGAGTTCAATGGTTTCTGGGAGCAAAGCCTTTTACACAAAGTTGCCTTAAGTGTCTTTTGGGCTGCTCTAACAGAAATACTATAGAGAGATGGCTTATAAACCATAAGATTTCTCACAGTCGGGGCCGGAGTGATAGCCCAGTGGGTAGGGCGTTTGCCGCATGCGGCTGGCCCATGCCAGCCCAGGTCAATCCCCAGCATCCCATATGGTCCCCCAAGCACCGCCAGGAGTAATTCCTGAGTGCAGAGCCAGGATAAACCCCTGAGTATTGCCGGGTGTGACCCAAAAAAGGAAAAAAAAAGATTTCTCACAGTTGTGGAAGTGGAAAGTCTAAGACTTAACAACAGCAGAAGGGTATCTGGAGATAGCCTGACTCAGACATCTTTTATCATAATCTCAGAAGGTAAAAGAGCCAGGGGTCTCTCCACAGTCTCGCTGATAAAGTTACCTGATCCATCACCTCCCAAAGAACAGGAGCTACTTCTGAAACAATAAGCTCCCAACAGATAAAGATAAGAATCAATCCCATTCACCAACCGCATTACCAACCCATTCCTGGCTTAACCACTTCCCTAAGGATAAAGACACTAACCCCAATCCTGACCCATCACCTCCCAAAGTTACAGAACAGTTCATTCCTGACCTAATCATCTCCCAAAGTATTAGGGAAACCAGCCCTATTTCTGATCCAATCACCACAAGGTTTAGAGAACTTGCTCAACTGCATAATTGAAATTTTATACCCATTGATTTTCAATTTCTCGGGTACCTTTTCATCCAGCCCTCAGCACTGACCATTTTACTCTTTGTTTCTGAGTTTGATCATTTTAAAAACTTCATAATAATGCAAAACTTATCCTCCCATGACTGGATTATTTCACTTAATGGAATGTTCTTTGCTACTAATGCCCACAGATTTAATAAATATACTCCACATATGGAAAAATTCTCTACATATACACGTGATGACCAAAGCATGCTTGCACAAACAATTTTATGGAAAGTCCTTTAAGGCAGAAAAAATTGGCCCATGTCAAGTCCAATCAGCAAGTATGCCTTTACCTTAATGTTGGAAACACACTGTAAACAGTGCACACATCCATTCTGGTAATCAAAGTTCTCCCACACCTGGCAAGGCTCAGCAGTCACTCCTGGTTTTGCACTCAGGAATCACTGTTGGCAGTACTCGGGGGCCATATGGGGTTCCAGGAATCAAACTGGGTGGGCTGTGAGCAAGGCAAGCCTTTACCCACTGTACTTCTCTCCAACCCCTAAACCAATATAGTTTCATTATTATTTTTATACAATAAATTTTAAGTCTGAGATCACAACAGTTCAGGGATGCCCAAATGATTTGTGGGCCTGAATTAATCCATTTAGGAAAATAAATCCATTAGATTAAATTCTTTAGATTACAAACATATATTTTTGTAAAAAAATCTGAGCAATGATCATGTGTAATTGTTGCTCATGAAATATACCCAAATCAAATATTGCACCAAAACTTGTATTACACACAGTTTTTCCATAGCATGTGTTGGTTACCATAAGCATCTGTATGCTGCTTTCCTTCAGGAGACTATATGAAATGCCCGGAATGGAACATCAGCAGTGTGCAAGGCAAGTACCCTACCCACTGTACTACTGCATGGACACCTAGCCACGCACTTTTAACTAATGAAATACAGTAATGACATATAGCATGCTATGACTCTAAGTTCTATGGATAAGAACTACGGAAATTTAACTTAGGATATATTTTCAGAATGAATAAAGACCCACAACCTGACTATTCTGTTCAAATTATATCCATGTCTAACATTAATAAAATAAAAAATAGCCTGCTCTTGTATTTGTTATATTCACATTCTCTGCAGTCACTGCACCTTTGTGTATTTTCTTTCCCACATAGTTTAAAGTGGAATCAGAGAACTTTTTCCATTCTATTTCTGAGAAACTGCTGAAAACTTGTAACCAAAACAGCAAGCTAAAGCAAAAACTAATTATATAAAATGTTCTTGCAGAATTTCCCCTTAAGAGCTATCTAGCATTGTTTTATCCCAGCCATGCTACTTCTCAGCAGAAAAAAAAGCACATTAAATTTATCAGTCCTGTTAGTAATTTTTAAATGATACCTATTTTAACAACTCAGCTGGGAGACTTAACTATCTGCCAACTTTCCTGCTACACAGTACCATGAAACAGTTGGAAGAAATTATACATATATTCTGTGCTCAGTGTTAACTTTAGGATTTTATCAGGAATCAGAATGAGTTATGAAAATGTTTAAAAGTTCTTCTCTGTCCTAAGAGAGCTCCCAGAATCAGTCTTTCCAGTTACAAGGAATTTGGAACAAAAGAATCACTTTTAGAAGGGAGGTGAGAGAGATAAAAAATTATTATAAATTATGAGTAGCCCTGGGCTGGACACTAGAAGGAATCTGTAAAAATTAATCCCTATGAAAGCAAGTAAGGCAGAATGTGGTTCTTCACCGTATCTCTTTGTATACTCTGATATTTATTTCTGTACTCATCATCCCAAACCATTATCATTTGTCACAAGCAGAGGACTAGCACACATGTCTTTGTTTTGCTAATTCTTTCTTCTCCACCTGGCATGCTTTTGTAATTCCAGTACACCTGCTTCCATACTCAGTTCCACGCCTCCTGACGAGTACAGATGAAATGACCAACACGTCTTAGAATCAATTTGTTACATGTTATAGACTCCCTTCCTTGCATTTATGCCCCGCATTTAGGTGTTTATTTCTGGAAGTTTTGTGAAGAGGAGGATAATGGTGCATTCAGCTTTAGAGCCTGAGCGCAGATGAACTGTCTGAAAACTCAGTTACCCTTAATAATGTACTGTTTACACCTTAACTTCAGTATCCTCTTCTGCAAAAAGGTCTTGAGAATATTTATTGTACATATTTACTGTAAATATTAAATGAAATGCACTTGAAGCTCTGGTTTTCAATGTTCAGTTCAATCAGAATCAAAAATATTCCATGCATAGCTGCATCACACAGCAGAATAGTAAATCAGTGTTAAGCAAAATGTCTCATACCCAAATCCTTAATAAATTACTACCAAATAAAGCTTTAATAAGGTGGCAAGGGCAATAGTATGGTAGGTAGGGCATTTGCCTTGCATGGAGCAGACCTGGGTTCAATCCCCCAAGCATCACAAGGGTAATTCCTGAGTAAAGAGTCAGAAATAATCCCTGACTACTGCCGGGTGTTACCCAAAACCAAATAAAAAAATGAATAAGGCTAAAGGCCGAAGAGATGAAGAGATGGTACAGTGTATAGGACTCTTGCCTTGCTTTGGCTGACATGGATTCTCTCTCTAGCACCACATGTGGTCTTCTGATCCCGCCAAGAGTGACCCCTGAACACTGCTGGGTATGGCCCAAACAACACCCCCATTTAAAAAACAAAAAAAAAGAAGGCTCAAAGTGATTATCAAAACTCTGACTTTTCCAATTTTCTTGGAAATAGCCAAATTTTGCTTGAAATGTTTGCAATCAACTGAGCCATTAAACACAGACAATATTTCAGGTCTATAGACTCTGGAAACAAATGTCTACTTCAGACAATCCTGCATAAAGTCTAAATATTACCTTGACCTGATAGACTGCCAACTATTAATTTATTCTAAATTGTACAAGGTTCTGGCTTTCACCATCCAATCTAACAGAACACCTATAAAATAGTTTTTTAGCTATCACAGGTATTCTCTGGGAGAAGGAGATAGGGACATCAAAATGTGAAGAGGCAGAGAACTCACTTCTAGGATTCAACATTCTATTGAAAGAACTATGATAGAATGTTTTTCCTTTTCTTTGGAGGAAGGAGGCTCAGAATCTGCTTCCTTATTTTAGAAATACTTGTAATGTTACACTCATAAAACTGCTATTTCACTTTCTATACCCTGAAAACTGCATGCCTTGGCCAAATGCATGTCCCATTTGTCGTTCTATCCCTAGAGCCTAACAATACCCATTTATAAAACCAATCACAAAGAGCAGGTACAAGCCGGAAAGCCATGCTCTTTGCCTCCAAGAATTTCAGAGCAGGGTGTACAAAATCAAAACCACACAGTGTGATCTGGATTGGTTACAAGAATGAAAAAAGTTTGCCATAGTGCATGGAATACCTCTTTGAGATGAAAATAAGCTAAAGGGAGATTTTCACAGAGGGTGATGGATAAGGAAACTGGCTATCCTGGGCTGAGGCAGCAGTTCGTCAAAGCAAAGGCAGAGGGAAAGAAGAAATTCAAGCAGTTCTGGAGACGAGAATGATGAAGTCTAGCAAAGCTAAAGGCATCTTCAAAGACAAAACACCATTGACAAAGCAAATGGAAGCAAAGATCACTGTATCACTGTCTTCCCGTTGTTCATCGACTTGCTCGAGCGGGCACCAGTAACATCTCCATATGTGCTGTCACAAGCAAGCATAGCCCAAGGGCATCTGCTTGCTCCAGGGAGAGGAACAGCCTCAAACCATTCTTCAGGTCATGGAATTGAGGTCCATAATTGTTACTAGTTTTTAGCATAATATATATATTTCTTTAGCCAGTCTTCTGTTCTTGGGCATTTAGGTTGTTTCCAGAATTCAAGTGATCAAGTGATATATATATATATATATATATATATATATATATATATATATATCACTTGATTATATATATATATATATATCACTTGATCACTTGAATTCCATTATTCATCGATTTGCTCAAGCGGGTGCCAGTAACATTTTTACTGGACCCTACCACGTGCCAATGTAGCCCAATGGCATCTGGTTGATTCAGGAATATGAAGAGCCTCAAGTTGTTCCTTCAGGGTCTTGACAAGGAAGTCTGACCATCTTGTAGGTGGGCGGCCACGTGATCTTTTGACATCCCGTGGGATCTAGTCGGTAATGGCTCTAGTCCAGCGGTCATCTCCAAATCGCATTACATGTCCAGCCCATCTGATTTTTGATGCCTTGGCAAACGAGACAGCGTCCCTGATTCTGGAATAGCGACGGAGGTCGGAACTCTGGATTCCTTCTCTCACTTGAGTGAGGCATTATATTCCAAGCATAGCTCTTTCCATTCCTCTATGGGAGACCCGGATAGCATTCTCATCCTGCTTTCGTAGGGCCCAGGTCTCTGAGGTGTATGATAATGCAGGGAGAATGGTAGAGTCAAAGAGATATGCCCGAGCCGGAGGTTCTTTGTCCTTTTAGCTATTTCTTCAATGCCTTTGAAGTCTGTTCCATTGAGAGTGAATGGGAAAAAGATACATTTATATATATATATATATATATATAGTTTTTATATATAGTATGTATATAGTTTTTATATATATAGTTTATATATATAGTTTTATATATATAAAGATACTTCATTTTCCAAGGGACAATTGTGAACAGGATTGTTTTTTTAAATGTTGCTTTTCTTTCATTATTTTAGAGGAACAGTCAATGGTTGGAAGCATGCCACAAGTGTGTGTGGAGGCAAAGGGCAAGTTAGTATAGAGAAGGGACCGTATCACAATAAGTTATATCTGCATAACATAAATATATAGGTACATATTATGATACCAATATCCAAGGTCAAGTGAAACATACATCAGGAGGTCCTGTCAAAGGTGGAAATTATCACAAACGTGTGGGAGTCAGAGGCTAGGTAAGACAGAAAATGGAACAGTGTGCTAACAATTGTGAGGGTACTAATGCCAACCTAGAACTGAGCATTAAATAGAGGCAAAAGGATACACATGACAACCCTTTAATGTATGTTTTGTAATCCATAGTCTGGAGAGGAAGGAAAAGAGAAAGATAGAGAAATGGAAAGAAATAAAGAACCTGCCATGGAGGAGGGCTGGGGGAGGGGGGGAGGGAACCGGGGACGTTGGTGGTGGGAGATGGGCACTAGTGGCGGGATGGGTGCTGCTACACTGTACGACCAAAACCCAAATATGAACTTTTTAATTGTATATCTTTGTAATTGTAAAAATAAAAAAAATTAAAAAAAAATGATAACTCTGGACAAGAACTGAGTGCTAAAAGTTGATAAAGGGATATGCATAACTTTTCAATATCTGTCTTGTAAACCATAATGTCCAAATGGAAGAGTGAGGAGAGAGAGACAGAGAGAGAGAGAGAGAAGAAGAAGAAAAGTACCTGCAATAGAGGCAAGTGGGGGGTAGAGTGGACGGGAGGGAAATTGGGGACACTGTTGTTGGGAAATGCACACTGGTGAAAGGATGGCTGCTGGAACATTATGTATGATTGAAGCCCAATCATAAACAACTTTTGGATAAACTGTGTAGCTCACTGTAATTCAATGCCAGAGAGAGAGAGAGAGAGAGAGAGAGATAGAGAGAGAGAATAGTTAGAATATAGTTCTAGATACGGGAGGATAGAGGAGAAAATAAAGGAGTCAGCAACAATTCTAAGGCTTACTGGAAAGTCATTTACCATAATACAGTGCATGTCAAAACATTTCTATTTTACCTTTACTTTTAATTTCTTTTAGTTATAAACTAATGATGAATAGAAAAGAATTTTTTTTCTCTTTGATGACATAGTAAGTTAGAGCTGTAACTGTGGACCAGAGACTTTAGGCTGAGTATTTCTAGAACAGCCTTCAAAAGCATCAGAACGGATTCACTGGTGGGGCCACAGAAAGGAAGTCACTGTACCTGAATGGAAATTCACATGAGCACTCAAGAGTCAGAGTTGGTCCAGTGCGATGCCAACATTCATGGAAAAAAGGGGATCCCAGGAATGAATACAAAAATGTGTATGAGTTAAAGGATAAAGGAATAAACACCAAAGATGCCATGACAGGACTTTCCAAGGGAGAAAGAATACTTCAATAATCTTAAATATTGGAAATGAAGTTGGAGAAACAAACATTTCATTTTCACTGCATCTGATGGCTATGGAGTCTGTGTGTCTGGGTGATAAGAAGAACTTCAGTGATCTTCAGGAGTCAGGAGCCAGTGTAAGAAATGAAACACTGAGGTCAGTAAGAATTATTCTTCCCAATGTATGGCTGTAAAGTGGGAAAGATGTATAGAAAAATTTCCAAGAGACTCTTATTTGGAAACAGTATTCTCTCCCTGATTCACATGCATTTATTAAATTCTGAATATGTTTTATTTAATGGGAAACATACTCGATAGTAAATCCAAAAAAAAAATCTACCCCTTATTTAGCCACCTGGATATTGATCAAAAATACTTTTCATTGTCTCAGAGATCAAACCTAGGAGTCACACACCCAAGGTACATTCCAAACACGGAAGACTTGTGCTTTGGAGTCACATCCCTGGCTCTGTAAACCTGGAATCTTTGGTGAAGATAAGTCAGAGAATTAGCAGCAGGTTGATTAGAATGAGCATTTGTTTCCTTTCAATGAATGTGCTTCAGACACTAAAAATACACATTGGTGTCTTCATTCAACTATGCAATTGCCCAAGGCAGTAAGGCAGTAGGCTTCTCCATACACTGCCATTCTTCCCACACACAGCTGCTGCCTTTAAGGATATTCCAAAGATTCCATCTGGACAAGACATACGGCATCTCACCTACCTTAAACCAGCAACCAAAAAAAACACAACACCTCCTCCTCGAGGCACAAGGCCACTTCCTCTCTCCAGTTTCAAAATAGAGGTTCTCTGAAATATTTTATTTGAGGGTGTGAGTCGGAAGAAGAGTTCCTTGGTTACAAACTAGAAGCAGCTCTCTACTTAAAATAGGGACCTACAGATAATCAAAGATGTGCAAGACCACAACCGAATCACAAAGCCTGACTGCAATAAGGCTGGTCTGAGAAAAACGGAGAAATATGTTCCCAGAAGGCTCAACAGATAATAAAAAAGGGCTCAACAATTGCAAGATACAAATTTTCCCTGTATTTATTTGATGTGATCCCAAATAACCACCTAGTTTTTGTGTGTAACATTCAACCAGCAGAGTCTAAGATAAATTGAAAACAGCAATACGCCAGAAAGAGTAAAAACAGAGTTGTGAAGGGTGTAAACACAGACAGATATTCTATGATTTTAATTTGGAGTTTTGGCAATCATGGTGTGGCATTGGTGCCACTTAAGATAGGAAAGTAGACCAACATAGGAGAACGCAGGCTAGACAGAGCTCCAAATGTCAGTGATCACCTGATACATAACAAAGCTGCTACCGTCATTGTTTGAGCAAAGGACAGATATACACATGGGGATAAATGATCAGACATGGGAGACAGAAATGGGGCAGAGCTGCTACTGGCTCTCGCTGTGCCCAGCCGCTCATGAGGTGCCAGGGAGGGATGGCAGGTTCTAGCCCTGGCCCGCCACCCCAGCAGAGCCTCACAAGCCAGACGACCCCCCCACTCCACGAGGACATCCATTTTCCACATCCGGACTTCTCCCTCGTCAGAACTCCACCCAACAGACCAGCCTATCACAGCCCGGCCCACGCGGCCGCGCGTGGTTCATCAATAAATGCTGGATTTTGAGATGACTACAAGAGTATGCTACCCGCACAACATAGCCTGGCAAGCTACCTGTGTCATATTTGAAATGCCAGATACCAGTAACAATTATAGACCTCATTCCCATGACCTGATGGAATGGTTTGAGGCTCTTTATGTTCCTGGAGCAAGCAGGTGCCCTTGGGCTCTACTAGCATGAGACAGGTCATATGGAGATGTTACTGGTGCCCGCTCGAGCAAATCGACTATGAACGGGAAGACAGTGATAGTGATAAACGATCATTTGACTTCTACCTCAAACACACCAATATCTACCAGTGACAAAATGTGAAAGGTAAAATAATAAAATATCTGAACTAGCAGATAGGAAAAACTCTCCACAAAATTGGACTATATAAATTTTTCTAAAAAGGACAAAAGATGGTGTTTCTGCTGTGTTTTTAGGTAAGACAGAGATTGTGCTAATAATCATTGAAAATGATAATACTAACTTAGAACTGTGCATTGAATATAGGCAAAAAAATACACATGATAACCTCTAAATGTATATACTGCAATCCACAATGAGTAAGAGAAGGAAGAGAGAGAGAGAGTGTGTGAGAGAAAAGAGATAAAGTACCTGCCACAGAGGCAGGCTAGGGAGGAGGGAGGGAAGTGGGGATATTGGTGGTGGGAAATGGGCACTGGTGGAGGGATGGGTGCTGGAACACTGTATGACTGAAACCCAAATATGAACACTTTTGTAAATGTATATCTCATGGTAGTATAATAAAAAAATTAAATAAAATGAAGAAAAGAAAGCATGTTTAGTAATGGAACTCAGATTAATAGTTTTAGTGAAAATATTAAAAAATTGATCGAGACAACAGAGAAGATAACCTACCACAGAAAACATGTACATATAAATATATTATCTGAAAAAATATATTTAAAAAACACCTCCTATAAGGAGCTGCACAGATAGTACAAGGACTGTCTTTGTAAACCACACCTGGCAGTTGTCATGGCTTAGTCCTGGCTCTGCACTCACAACTGGTGGTGCTCAGGGAACCATATGGGATTCCAGGGATCAAACCTGGATCTGCCACACACAAGTCAAACCCCGACCCGCTGTACTACAGTTCCAGCCTCAACAAGGACTAACTGTTAAATGGTTAAAGGACTTTCTTTAATAAGGCACTTCATAAAAGCTTTATTCAAGTGGTCAATAAATTAAAACCTCAATATGATGACAGTTACAAACATGTACTTCCTTTGGGAGAGCGTTTTGAACTACTCATATAAGTTTTGTGTGCTTTTCAGTATGTATGTTATGCTTAGAAAGATGATAGCTAAATAAATCAGTAACAACTTGAGTGAGCAAGTGGCTGGTTGGTTGGTTGGCTGGATACTGGATGGACGGATGGATGGACGGATGGACGGATGGGCAAATGGACGGACGGACAGACGGACGGATGGACGGATAGATGGATAGATCGATGGATGAGTTAGAAAGTAACTAGATGAATTGAAGAGTATGGAATCATCATATTCACACTAATACATTTACATTTCAGGGCACTATAAGGCATTTCTCATAGTAAATGACTTAGAAAGTTAAATATACATTCCTTGTATGCTACATATGCATTTGAAACCAGCAAAGTTTAGTTGACATACAGCAAAAGGTGCAACTTTATCCACAAGTGTTGAATTTGGGGCACCAGTTTGAGGACATTAGATGAAAATTCTCTGAGCTCAAAACCAACCTTCTGGGTTTTTTTGGTTAATTTCTCAACAGAGGGATCAGGGAAAGAGGAAAACAAGAAATTCCACTTAGCTATCAAATAAATACCACAAATACTCAACGTCTGAGGGGTTATCCTTCCAAAGTTCTTTCACAAAAAATTTGGTTTCAAAAGATGTTGAGTTAAATGGGAAGCATTTTCTCTAATTCTTTGGTCTCGGAGTAAAATCCTGCAGTTCTTGAGCATTGCTCTCACTGGCGCTTGGGAGCCTACGTGATGGCGGGAGAGCATGTGGTCCAGATTACTGAGGTATCGCTCTGTTCGATTTTACTTAATCGGTATGTCACAAATAGGAACTCTCCAAGAAAAAGTTTAACTTAACATTTTTTGAAGAATAAATATGGCGCTTTTAAAAATAGATTTGTATTTAGTACATCTAATTTTACTGTCACCTAATTCTGATGCAGTAAACAGTAAACAAAAAAAAGTGCTTAAGAACCAGCCCTGATCACACAGGATGTGAGCTTCCCTTTACTGAAATATTTTTCACTAAATTGTAAATCAAAATATTTAATTCAGCATAAGCATTTTTTTTGCAGATATACAGACAAGCTCAAATATCTAAGTAAAGACTGTGACTCCAGTTAGGATAACAGATTAACAGTAATTCAAACATGTGAGTTTAGGGGGAAAATTTTACATGACACCATTCCCGCCATCATATATTTAGCTGGACTAGTAATTTAATGGAAATTTACTTGAACTGTTTCCTTCATAATAAAGAAACACAACCAAATAAACACAGGAACTTAAAAATAAAGCCCGGCTCATCAGAGACCCACCCTGCAGCAGACTTTTTCAAGCCCAGCCCAGGTATGCTAATCCAGAGACTCACATACATGGGGCAGAGCTGCTACTGGCTCTCCCTATGCCCAGCTGATCACGAGGCGCCCTGGAGGGAAGGCAGGTTCTAGCCCTGGCCCACCATCCCAGCAGAGCCTCGCAAGAAGCCAGAGGAACCCCCAACCATGAGGACCGCCATTTTCCACATCCAGACTCCCCACTCGTCAGAGCTCCACAGAGCAGAATAGCTGATCACAAGCCCGGTTCATCAATACGTGCTCGAGATTAGAGGTGACTACAAGAGTATCCCACCCGCACGGCAGAGCCTGGTAAGCTACCCATGTGGTATTTGATATGCCAAATATCAGTAACAATTATAGACCTCATTCCCATGACCTCATGGAATGGTTTGATGCTCATATGCTCCTGGAGCCAGCAGATGTCCTTGGGCTACACTAGCATGTGCCAGAACATATGGAGATGTTACTGGTGCCTGCTTGAGCAAATCGATGATCATTGGGAAGACAAGTGAAAGCGAGTGAAATATTACCAACTTATCACGGTGGATGAACATTTCAACTGACTCCCAAGCTTTCAGAAAAGACTTCTAACTTGAGTTTTGAAAACTTTTTATTTCTTTATATTTTTATTGAATCAATATGTATTACAAAGTCACACAGACTGAGTTTCAGACATACAATGTTCCAACACCAGTCCCTTCACCAGTGTCCACTACGTTTCACTAATGTCCCCAGTTTCCCTCCCCACCATCCCACCCCTGCCTGCCTCTGTGGCAGGAACTTCATAAAATCTCTACTGAGAGACAGACTTCATCCCTCATCCAGAACTCTTCCCCTCCTCTCTGTCCTCCTCTCTCAGGTCTGCATGACATTTTTTTACCTTCTGCTATGCAAGTACTTAGTAGGAAACCTAAATTTCAAATATATGCTCAGTTTACTTATATACGGAAAATGGGCATATTTTTTGTTCTTGCAATTATGAAGGAAGGTGTTCCAGTCTGCTATTAATGACTTACATTTTCACTGAGTATTTTGTTTTTAAGTATTTCAGTTCATGCACATATCACTGCAATTTTGTATACCTGGTTTCCACACTCTCTAGTGTAGAATTCCTCCACCTATGATAACATTCTGGTTTAATCCATCACCTTTCTCTGTTTAAATAAACTATGTGTTTGAGCTCTTATTTATACAAGACACATCTCTACAACAAGAGGGCATGTTTATATTAAAATTAATCCTTGGATATACTTCATTTGTTTTTCAAAAAAATGCCTTTTTCCCTTCAAGAAAATCCTAATAAATGGTTTATACTAGTTAGACAAATGTTATTGTAAATAAAGCACAGAACACTGACATAAAAACCGTTTGACTTATTGACTATGACGTAGCTCGATGGTAAAGCACATGATTTTAAGTCCCTGATTTCCAAGACCAAAAACAACACACCAAATGTATCATGCATCTGTAAAGACTGAACTATCTGAATAATGTATGGTAGTAGGATCTGGGAATATGAATTAAGCATAGTAAATCAACTGCTTTGAACTAATTAAGAAACTGGAATATATTTTCCTTGTGAAATATCCAACTGTTTATTGGTAGAAACAATATCCCTGCTTTATTATTCAATAACTATTCTGTGGCTGCCTTAAATGTGCTTGATGCTGGTGTAAGTGATAAGGATTTCAAAATGAACAGACATGGTCCTTGACATCAATTAATGCAAAGTAAATAAGAAGAACTAAGAAACATGAACAGTGTGTTTATTTTCTAGCGGCACTAACTAAATGGCTTAAACAAGAGTGAAGGGTTACTTCTCAATTCTGAAGTCCAGAGTCTGAGATAAAAGTATTGCAGGTCTGAATGTTGTTATGACATTCTACTCTATGTTTCGCCCAGCTTCTGGTGGTTTCCTGAAAATCCATGGAATTTCTTGGCTTGCAGAAGTATAATCAACTTCTGTCTTCATCCTCACATGAGGTCTTCCTTGTGTGTGCTCATCCCATATTTGTATAAGGCCACTAGTCATATTCGATTAGGAGTTCACTTAAGAAAGTATGATGTCAACCTTAACTTTTTATCTGCAATAACCATATATATATATATATATACACACATATATATATATGTATATACATATATGTATATATATGTGTGTGTATTCATATATGCATATATATATAAGGTTATATCATTAAATACATGGGGTTAGGAGTTTGACATGAATTTAAGAGGATAAATTGAATCTATAAAGACCCTGCACATCAGCAAGGATTTTTCCAGAGCCAGGAATAGCCTTGGAGCGCTTCCCAACACCCCCAACCCCCTCAATTTTGTTTTGTTTTTCAGTTGAGGTTCTGGATATAAATGAAAAACACAAATAAACATTATTGATATATAAATGTCCTTGCTAGTAATACCTAATTAAGCAACAAAGGAGAAAAGTTTCTAATTTTTCACATCTATTAAATATGTGAACTCTCTCTTCAAAGTTCTTTTCAACTTTCCCTTATGGTACTTGTTGACTATCGGTCTCGTGCTGGTATTTAGTCTTAGATGGAGTTTACCGCCGCTTTGGGCTGCATTCCCAAGCAACCCGACTCTGGGAAGACCAGGGCCCAGCACGCCGGGGGCCACGACCGCCTCACACTGTCCACGGTGTGAGCTGCTACCTGTTCTCACTGTGCCCAGCTGCTCATGAGGTGCCCGAGAGGGTTGGCAGGTTCTAGCCCTGGCCCACCACCCCAGCAGAGCCTCACAACAAGCCAGACGACCCCCCACTCCATGAGGACCTCCATTTTCCATATCCAGACTTCCCCCTCGTCAGAACTCCACCCAGCAGACCAGCCAATCACAGCTCAGCTCATTGAGATCCACCCTGCTGCAGTCCTTTTTAATCTGGCCCAGATATGGTGATCCAGAGACAGACATGGGGCAGAGATGCTCTCACTGTGCCCAGCCCCTCATGAGGTGCCAGGGAGGGATGGCAGGTTCTAGTCCTGGCCCGCCACCCCAGCAGAGCCTCACAACAAGCCAGATGACCCTCACTCCATGAGGACCTCCATTTTCCACATCCGGACTTCCCCCTCGTCAGAACTCCACCCAGCAGACCAGCCTATCACAGCCTGGCTCACGCGGCCACAAGCAGCTGCGTGGTTCATCAATAAATGTTGGATTTTGAGATGACTACAAGAGTATGCTACCCACATGGCAGAGCCTGGCAAGCTACCCGTGTTGTATTTGATATGCCAAATACCAGTAACAATTATAGACCTCATTCCCATCACCTGATGGAATGGTTTGAGGCTCTTTATGTTCCTGGAGCAAGCAGATGCCCTTGGCCTCTACTTGCATGAGATAGGTCATATGGAGATGTTACTGGTGCCCGCTCGAGCAAATCGATGATGAACGGGAAGACAGTGATACAGTGATACAGTGATAAAGACACAGAAAAGACATTTAGCCTCATGAAATCATTCGTCAACCTATGGGTCATCTTCCACAAAAGGCATCATTTCTTTCTTCTTTACTTTCCCTTTAGTTTATATAAGTGTTAGGGTACAGCAAAGCCTAAAAGATCTACCACCAAACTTCAGATATCGCTCTACCATGTTGCATATGACCCTTCTTACCTACCCAGTCCCACGCATTAACCTCAATTCTGTCTTCAAAGAAAAGGGCTTGTTGGTTTATTATCACTAGAATAGAAAATATAAGAATACTGGCTAACTAAAAAAGTCACCATTTCTTTTTTTTTTTTTTGGGTCACACCGGGCAATGCTCAGGGGTTTCTCCTGGCTCTGCACTCAGGAGTCACTCCTGGCAGTGCTCGGGGACCATATGGGATGCTGGGGATCGAACCCGGGCCCCAGCTGGCTGGCATGCAAAGGCAAACGCCCTACCTGCTGGACTATCACTCGAGCTCCAAAGTCACCATTTCTTGAATGGCCTTAATCCCTACCATTACTCTCCTAAACTGCCCCATTTCCCACACACAGTTGTACCGTCTGGAAGCTGGCAATCTGTAGACCAGTTGTCAATGAATAGAAGCTTTTAGAATTATATACACAACAGCTTTATGAAGACCCTTGCTTTCTCCTCAACTTCCAAAGCCAAACCCTATATCTGAACCCAGACTCTGAATATTTCCACAATATATGGAAGTCAGTAATATAGTCCCTTACAGAAAATAACCCATCACTTCCTGTTGCCAAGTTAAGGACAGACTTGTGCTTGTGGGTTCTTTTATTTCTGGAACTGTGGGGAAATATTGGTATCATTTGATACTTTTTCCTTATTAAAACCTACACTTCACAATGTTTATAGTCAACTTGAGGAAACATTTGAGCTATCAAAATCCTAGGCAAATAGTTTAGATTTAAGGATGTAAGTGATAGTATAATTATAATACACAGCAGATTTCTGAACTTCCTTATGTTTTTCTCTGAAGACCTATATTCAGTCTGCTCTCTCCTCCTCATGGGTTCATCTGCGACTTCATCCTGAAGGTAGGAATCTAAAGCTCCCTTCTCAATGCCATACAGACCCTGCCTTTTTTCTCAGCTGTGTCTTCAGGAACACTCAGCTATAACATCATTTTATATGTTCTCTTCATTATTAATCAAATCCTTTTGTTGAACAGATTTTCTTGGCTTGGGATTCTTCACTGACCTCAATAGCATATCCTGACTCAAATATTCTGATTCAATATCATATCACATTCTCAAATATTCTGTATTCTTGTAAGTTTGCACCATGATCCTCTTTATTTTAAACAAATCTTCCTCCAGAAAGTACATATAAATTTGGCAATGAGCTAAAAAGACACAGTGAGAATCAGGTTTTTGCTGAGTTAAATTGCTGGGGCACCATTTTCTACCCATGACAGCCATTCCTAGATCTAGAGATTAATTGTAGGCTTACTATCTACAGCTACTGGAGAACATCCATGGTTTCTCAATCAAGCATCAGGAAAACAAAAATCGGAAGAATTCGCTCTTGGGAAAGACTAAGATGTCTTCAATGAATTAAATGTCATTCACTTAGAGATCTTTAGACCTACCCTGTGCCTGTGGAGATAATGACCACTGACTTTCTGCACAGATGGCATCAGGCTAGAATAAAGACCCTCAACAGAAAGAATCCCTCCATTTAAAATGAGCTCAGCTCTCAGTCATGATGCAGAGACTGCTCTTGGTCATGGTGCAGAGACTCAGACGCACAGGGGAAAGCTACCATCCGGCTCTCCCCTAGCTCAGCTGACCATGAGGCTCCCAGGAGGCAAGATGGGTTTTGGGTGTGGGCCCATCACCCCTGTAGGGCCTCAGAAGCAGCTGGATGAGACTCACTCACCATAATAGCCGCCATTTTCATGGTCCAGACCCAGTACATCAAACTAGTGGAACCCAATCATGTTCTAGAATATATTACAATCTACAATGTAAGAAAGGGAAGCGAGAAGGAGAGAGAAAGAAAGAGAGAAAGGAGATAAAGAACCTGCCATGGAGGCAGGCTGGGGAAGTGGGAAGGAGATGGGGACATTGGTGATGGGATATGGGCAGGGGTAAGGGATGGGTGTTGGAACACTGTAGAATCAAAATTCAACCATGAACATCTTGTATTTGTGTATCTAACTGTGGCATAAAATATTTTTTTTAAAAATGAGCTCAGAGGGAAACTCTGAATTAAAAATGTTGGAGTTCTTTGTTACTATTAATGAAGGGATAGGGGAACTTAAAGAACTTTATCGTACATTATAACAGGACTGGAGAACTATAACTTCTCAACATTTCTAACTTCTATTAGTACTTTGTTTCCATGAAACGATTAATCATGGAACTCCTGAATTAAAAAACAATTTCTTTGGAGCTAGAGAGAGTAGAACAGTGGTAGGGTTCTTTGCTTGCATTCAACGAATACAGTTTTAATCCCCGGCACCTCATTTGTCCCTCAAACCTGCTAGGAGGGACATATAAAGCAAAGACGGAATAAGACTAGAGCATCACTAGGTGTAGCCCTAAAACAAGCAAACATCTCCTAAGAGAGAACTAGACAAACAATGAACCAGATTCATAGACCTATTCTCACCTCCACATTTACCTAATATGGCTTCTGGATAACACTTTGATATGAAAATAGACATTTCCATTAACACCAATAATAGCAACAGGGCAGAAATATAAAACAATGTCAAGTCCTTCCATTTAGGAAAGAAAATGAAGACAATATATTTTGATAGTACGCAGTACTTTCGTTCAATCTTTTTATAAGAATATTGGCTAAATATCATTTAATTGGCTAAATATCATTGGCTTAATATCATTCCACAAATGGTATTCAGCCAATACCATGGCTGAATGGTTTCTAATATGGATGGACTTAATTTAGCTAGTCTATATTATCTTAAAATCCAGTAATGATTGTTTTGAAGTACAGTTTTTGGTCACAAGATCCTATATGTCTCTATTTCACTGGATTTTCATATTATTTGTAAATGTGGGACACTCTCATTAGAAAACAATGTTTTTGAATGCAAGACTGTGTACTACTTGTTACAGTACTATTTCACCTTGCAGCATGATCTGTGATAAACACTCATGATATCTGCTGAGTAAACAAATCAATTAATAAACAATAGCTATCTTTCCTTGCCTTGGTGTTGACTGACACTTTCTGAAACAAAACAGACTCACTGGCAATAACTTAAGATATACACACACAAGATAAATATATGCATAGATATGGTAGATATGCTTAACACGTGCACAAATCTTCAAGGCCCTGAAATAACACAGAAAAATAATAAATTAATAATTTGGCACATTGATATTTGGCTCTGCTCATAACTAATTTCTATATTTTATTAAGCTACATATCTGTTAACAAGGAAAAAATGATAGGTATACCCTATAATAAAAAATAGTATAACTATTATCTCACTAGGTGAGATTTTTATGTAAATCTACTTTTACATAAAAGGGTGCTTTATGTCAATGTTGGATTAAGAATATCAGAATGAATGTAATTATGATGGTTTAACACTCTCTACATTTGTTTTGTTCAATGATATTTTAAAAAATAATGACATGATATTTCCATTTCTCTCTTAGATATCTGTAAGTCATTCTCCTCAGAGAAGTGCTTCTTCAGACATCGACTGTACTATTAATGCTATGTTTGAATATTAATGGTGATTCGGGAGTCACATTATCCCCCAAAAGCTCCCACACCTATAAATCTCTACGTGCGCCATGCTCCAGGCTAGAAGGCATTCATGTCTTTAAGCAGTCTTCCTCTTCCAACTGTTCTTACTGCTCCTCTTTCCTCCAAACCACAATTCCCCAGAAATTAGGCTAAGAGGGTAAAAAACAATGTGATTACCTAATGAGAGGGACTATACAATGTTGTGAATAATTGATATAGACTTTGTATTTTCATTGAGTGAATGCGCTCACCAGAAATGTTTTGCTCACTGTGTCCAGTAATCTTAGAAACCTCTATTTGTGCTACCTCACTAGATGATCTTCCCACATTCCCCTGAAACATAAACTTGAAGAATGAAAGCCAGCAATCTGATGTCTCCTTTGTATAAAACTATTATATCTGCTACTTAAAGCCATTACATCAGTATAACAGTTATAAAAATATGAAAACTTCTAATATGCATACAGAGATGATATAAAATAAAATTCAACATTTTGTAACAATAAATTAAATTTCTAATAGATAAATTTTAATCATTTTTCTATCTCCATAAGACCTTATAAAATCCATATATCAAGTATATACATCACTTGCCTTTTATATTTATTTTTAATAATTGTATTTTATTTATATTTTGCTTTTTTGGGGGCACACCCATCAATTCTCAGTTGTTACTCCTGGCTCTGTGCTCAGGAATCACTCCTGGCAGTGCTCGGGGAACATATGGGATACCAAGGATCAAACCCAGGTCAGGACGTGCAAGGCAAATGCCCTACCTGCTGTACTATTGCTCTGGCCCTCACTTGCCTTTTTTAAAACAAAGGAAATGATTTTCAGATCCTAACATCAAGGGACCCCCTGTTCAAAATCACTAAGAGTTAACTAAAATGTTTTCAAACATTGCTTCCCATTAGATAGTCAATAAGTCAGTTTTTAACTTTTTTGCATATTACTGTTATGAACAACTGTCAGTTGCTTTTTTCCTGCATTCTTCATAAAAGTAATTATTAGTGTTTTCTATCAAAATCATATTTACACAAAATACTAAAAAAACAAAAGACTTTTAATTTAAAATGAAACTCAAGGGGGTCGGAGCAGCACAGCAGGAAGGGTGCTCTCCCTGCATGCTGTCAACCTCGGTTCCATACCTGGAATACCATATGGAACCCCTAACACTGTCAGGAGTGTTAGGGGTTCCTGAGTGCAGAGCTAGGAGAGGAGTAACCTCTGAGTATCTTTTTGGGTGAGTACCCCAAAAAAAAAAAAAAACTCAAAGCATCACTGTTGCAGGACCCTAAGCCTCTGCATCTGCCCTGGATTGCCTCTTGCAGGTCACTTCATAGATAGGGGGATAGTCTGAATGTGGCAGTCTTATCTGACCATGTATTCTGTACTGGCTGGTATAAATATTCTCTCGTGCTACCACAATCATTGTGGGACTAGCTAGATCTTACCAGCATATTTGCCTGGCCATGTTGGATCTCTAAGTGATTAGACCAGAGAGAAATGCTGTTTGTCTCAAGCAAGCAAGCATGGCTCCCTGATAACTCAAAGGCAACTGAAAGACAAAATGACCTTGAAGTAGAGGAGACTCTTGTGAAGGCTTGGAGAAATATTTAACTGACATTAGTATAGTCTTTGGTACAGAGGCATGCCATCTCAGAAACCCCCTTCTCTACCCTATAAAAGGCATTTCCAGGCAGATCTTGGCTCAAGGCTTTTAGGTGTCCTGCAACACATCACCAAGACCAAAGCAAGTGGCCTGGGTCCAATGAGCACAACACAACTTGCTAAGAACATAGAGAAGGTCTCTTCCTGTAAATGCTGGGACAGATTACCTGGTACTTTACATTTGAAGGGGGACAAGAGCAGCACATAGAGAAGCAAAAAATAAGATGATCAGTGGCTGGATCAGGACCCAAAAATCCATGTTGAAAGTTTAAGTAGTGGTATCTGAAGCTATAGGAACAAAGTGACAATGCTGGCAGCCGAATATTATTTTATATATCTATGGATGGAAGTCAACTGATTAAATTTTCATTAAAGGAGGTCCATAAATTTGCAATTGACACATGCTTTGGTTAGGCACTGAGTCACCCAAAAAAACACAGAAGGTGAAATTACCCCAATACATACTTCTAATAAATCATTCTGTCAGTGAAACAGTAACATTTACATATCATCATTCCAACTCCTAATTGACTAATGAGTTGCAAAACTAAATTACACAGTATTGGCGGCAATAAAAATAAGTCACAGGCAAGTGAACAGCGTCACAATAGATCACTGTACTGTCAATTTTAACTTGCTGTAATATGTTACTTTTATGTGGGTAAAAAAGGCTCCACAATGACACTACTTTTATAAAGGCTCCAGTAAAAACCAATATATAATGTATTGTTTAGTAGTAGAGCATGTTAATTTCGTAAAAAGAAAATACAAATGTGGGATTAAGGAGGACACTCACCTACAGGCAGGAGGCCAAGATAGGGAATAGGAAAGTAACAAGAGACAGAAAGGAACAGAAGTTGCAGTATGGCAAAGTATGTTTGTTACCTAAGATCTGTTTATTCATGCCTCCCTCTCCCAATACAGGGCAATCATTGATCTTTTTACTATCTCCACTGCATTTCCAGTGCCTTAAAAGCGGAATAATGAATTATATGTATGAGTTTATTCCTTTTTTTTTTTGCCTTTTGAGGTCATACCCAGCGATGCTCAGAGGTTATTCTTGGCTCTGTGCTCAGGAATTACTCCTGATGGTGCTTGGGGGACCATATGGGATGCTGGGGATCAAACTCTGGTCAGCCGCATGCAAGGCAAACACCCTACCTGTGCTATACTATCACTCTGGCCCTGTATGAGTAACCTTTTTATTTAGCAACATGCATTTTAAATGCCCCAATGTTTTTATGTTTTGAAATCCTAATTCTTTTGATCACTTAATCACTTGAATCCCGTTATTCATCGATTTGCTCGAGCGGGCACCAGTAACATTTCCACTGGACCCTATCACGTGCCAATGTAGCCCAATGGCATCTGGTTGGTTCAGGAATACAAGGAGCCTCAAATCGTTAATTAACCATTAATGTTTATTTTCCTGCCTACTTCTTTTAGTGCTCAATAATATGCCATTATCTGATGCACCACAGTGCATTAATTCACCAAAGAAGGGCAGTTTGGTTCTTCCTAGTTTTGGCAATCACAAATAAAATTATTAAAATATTCATGCATTAATATTATTACAGACCTAGTTTTCACTTCTCAGGGATGGACATGATTCTCAGATTGAAAAGAAGCGTCAATCTCCCTTCTAAACTGGCTTTATCATTCCCAGCAATGAAAGATAGATCCTGTTGCTCATCTTTGGCAGTGCTTGATGTCAGTTCTCCAGATTCTGCTACTTAATAGGTAGGCAGTTGTATAATTGTTTTGACTTGATTGGTCTGACATAATAGAGAATCTTTTTATAGGGTTATAACCTATCTGCATTCTTTGGTGAGTTACCTTTTGAGGTTTTTACCTGTTAATGTACCCTTTATCTGGTTATGGGACACATCGGGAGGTGCTCAGGACTTACTCCTGGTTCTGTGCTCAGAGATAGACTCCCTTCACGTACTTCGATATTTTAGGCTAAATTTTCTGCTTTATTGGTCTAATACCTATTCTTTTTTCAATAGCACATTGCTTTTTAGTACTGTAGCTTTATAAGCTTCAATGTAAGGCAGTATTAACACTCCAAATAAACTTTCCCTCAATGTTGTGCCAGCAATTTAAGCTGTTTAATCTCCATTTTTGTTTTGTTTTGGGGCCACCCCATCTGTGCTGAGGACTTACACCTGTTTCTGCACTCAGGGATCACACTTGGCAGGTTCAGGAGACCATCTGGGTGCCAGAGATCAAACCTGCCTGGTTTGATCCTCAGCTCGGGTAGTCTGAGCACAAGGCACTGCCTACCGTTGCACTATTACTCTGGCCCCAGTGTTGGTCATTTTCAATAGTGTGTCTATTCTAGGTAGTCACCAACTTTACGGTCAATGTGTCCATTCAAGCAAAGTTAACTTGCTGGGATTTTTATTGACATTGCACAAAATACACAAATCAAGTTGGGCAGAACAGACATCTTGACAGTTCTACCCTGACTGGTGAAATAGAATACTTGAGCTAGCTTTTCTTAGACTTGATCAGAGATTCAGAGATTCGTCATTTTTCTCATGAAGTTCCTATGCAAATTTTGCTATATAGCAAAAAAAAATGTGGTTTTCATGTGCATACTACAGAAAACTCAAACCATTTGTTCAGGGTCTTGATGAAGAAGTCTGACCATCTTATAGGTGGGCGGCCACGTGCTCTTTTGACGTACTGTGGGATACAGTCAAGCCTGAATGAACGATTTGAGGCTCTTCGTATTCCTGGAGCAAGCAGATGCCATTGGGCTACACTGGCACGTGTCAGGGACAAATGGAAATGTTACTGGCACCCGCTCGAGCAAATCGATGAATAATGGGATGTCAAGTGATCAAGTAACTAGAGAAAACTATGAGTTTAGCTTGTATAATACCAAAAAGTATTATATATAATACATTTTAACTTGTATAATACCATAAGATATTATACATATTATACATATAATACCTTATGGTATTATACAATATCGGTCAAATATATGCATTTTATAAAATACATATTATATAATATTGTATACTATACTAAATATAATATGTAGATACTATTTTTTAGGGATCACAATGTCAATAGCATAGTATTTTTAACTTTAAATTCCATTTTCTCCTTGCTGGTATATAATAAAATTATTATATTCTGCAACCCTACCATTATCACTTATGAATTCTGGGAATTTTTTTCTTGATTCTTACAGTTTCCTACACATCTACAATTCTTTAACAAAAACAAGTGAGGCGATCCTCAATGCAGTCAATATGAATATGCAATTACTATCCCTAGCACTGAGTAAAAGCTGATTTTTTTTAAATAAACAACACTTTGCTAAAATCTCTCCAAAATTTAAAACTGATAGATATTTTTCAAATAATGAACTTGGGTCAATATGAAGGTTAACATCATTTCTTTGGCAATTCTTCAAGAAGCTATTAATCATTTTCATTATGCAATGAATATTGTAGCTGTCCTACTAAAATTTTTAAAGCATCAGACACAGTTGCCAAATTGCTTGGATTTTTAACCAATTTCAAATAACTGAAATGTCATTTGTGGGAAAACACAGGAAATTTTCTAAGTAAAATTTCTGCTAATCCCCAAAAGTTGCTAATCATGGAATATCCTGGCAAGTAAGAAGCTGTGGAATCCAATGCAGTGCGAAATAGCTGTCTATAAAACTCTAAAACAGCTCTTCCATTGTAATAGGAGGTAAGTGAGAGCCAGTATCAGATGAAGGGAGGCTGGTCAAGTTGATGATGGCAGAATACAGAAGCTTCTTCTGCTTAGTGGTCATTATGCTCTTTGGTCAATATTTTAAAAAAAACGTTCCCTGAGGACCAGGAAGGAAAGCCCAAGATTTGCAGATAGAGAAAAGTAGGTGAAAGAGACACAGTGAGATAAAAGATTCAATTGATGAGTCAGTAGGTCAATACCTACCGCCCATGTGACATCTGTGGTCACCAAAATGAACTCACATCAAACAGCATGTGACTGTGCTGTGACTTTCTTTATTCAGGCTCAGGTGCTAAGGGGCAAACGTGAGCAGGCAAGATAGTCAGAATTTCAGATTTTCTAAGCAATTAAGATAGAAGCCAAAAAAGGGGATATTATAGGGAAGATGTGTAAGTGTGTGCAAATAATCTGCTAAAATAAAAGAGAAGCAGTGAGGAATGAGTATGGCCTGAGGGCTGGGGAAGGGCTACAGCAGAACCTTTGAGAAATTCTCTCTCTACAACACAATGGAGTGACCCCAGGTGGGCCAAATCCCAGGGAGGTGGCAGCTGGCAGGATTCACTTCAAAGAAAAGCCACTCACTTTCTTTACAATTCTGATCTGACAGTGTTGTTCCTTTGCTATTTCTGCCTAAGGTCACAGCTGGTAATTCACTGAATAGTAAATTAAGTCATATCACAGTGTTTTTTGTGGTAACAAGAATGTGGCCTGCATGCATTTATTAGAGGAAAACTATGAGATAAACTTGTGTTAATATATGGAAAGACTAAACATTAGAAGAAAAATCATTAGAAGAAATATCACTCAAAATTATAATATTAGTAAAAAATTTTACCTCAGTTAAACTGTAATATGGGAATAAAACAGTTGCAATTGTATAATAGTTTCTTTGACAAACTCCTATTAACATCTTATTTCTGATAGAGATTTACATCTATACAGATATATATTCATTATTATTAATTATTGTTATTATTGTTATTTTGAAAATAATTATGTAAGAAAACCACCGATTTAGTATATACAGTAATTACTGAATCAAAATCAGTAATTTAATGTTAATTATAAAGTATCCATTGATCGTTCATAAGTGAAATCTTAACCCAAGAGAATTTACATTGTAAGATACTAAAGTTAAGTCTTATTTACTGTAAGGATGATACAAGGTTTGGTTTGGTTTTAATTCTCTGCTATTTGAAATCACAGTTCAAGAGAAAAGAAGAGTCAGGCTGAATAATGTATTAAAAAAATTCTCATTATAAATGGTACATATCAAAAATACTGAGAGAAATCTCTGTTGATGGGGATGTGATGAAAAAAGAACCTTCATCCACTTCTGGTGGGAACATTGCCTGGTCAAACTCCTTTGGAAGACAGTTTGAATTGTACTCAGTAAACTCAATGGAGCTCCCTTATAATCCAGCACTTCCACTTTTGGTATCTATCCCCAGGATGGAAAAACATTCATTCAAAAGAACATAGATGACCAAGTGGGATTCATCCCGGGAATGCAAGGATGGTTCAACATCCGCAAGTCAATCAACATAATACATCATATCAACAAAAAGAAAAATAAAAACCATATGATCATATCAATAGATGCAGAGAAGGCATTTGACAAGATTCAACACCCGTTCATGATGAAAGCTCTCCGTAAAATGGGGATTGAAGGAACCTTCCTCAAGATAATCCAGGCCATCTACTACAAGCCCACAGAGAGCATCATTCTCAATAGGGAAAAACTGAAAGCCTTCCCCTTAAGATCAGGGACAAGACAAGGCTGCCCACTCTCACCACTTCTATTCAATATAGTACTGGAAGTACTTGCCATAGCAATCAGGGAAGAAAAAGACATTAAGGGCGTCCAGATAGGAAGGGAAGAAGCCAAGTTATCACTATTTGCAGATGACATGATATTATACCTGGAAAACCCAAAACTCTCTACCAAGAGGCTTCTAGAAATAATACATTCTTACAGTACAGTAGCAGGATGCAAAATCAATACCCAAAAGTCAATGGCCTTCCTATATGCAAACAGCGAAAGAGAAGAAGGGACATTAAAGAAACTATCCCATTCACAATTGCACCGCAGAAAATCAAATACTTAGAAATCAGTCTGACAAAGAATGTAAAGGATCTCTACAAAGAAAACTACAAAACGTTACTTCAGAAAATAAAAGAAGACCTGAGGAAATGGAGACACATTCCCTGCTCATGGATTGGAAGGATTAACATTATCAAAATGGTAATACTCCCTAGAGCTTTATACAGATTCAATGCGGTCCCTATAAAGATACCCATGATGTTCTTCAAAGAAATTGAACAAACACTCCTGAAATTTGTATGGAATAATAAAACCCCACGAATAGCTAAAGCAATCCTTGGGAAAAAGAAGATGGGAGGTATCACTTTCCCCAACCTCAAGCTCTACTACAGAGCAGTTGTAATTAAGACAGTGTGGTATTGGTATAGAGACAGACCCGTAGACCTATGGAATAGAACTGAGTATCCTGAAACGCACTCACAAATATACAACCACTTAATCTTCGATAAAGGAGCAAAAAATATTAAGTGGAGCAAAGAAAGCCTCTTCAACAAGTGGTGCTGGGAAAACTGGGCAGCTACATGTAAAAAAATGAACTTAGACCTCCTTCTAACGCCATGCACAAAAGTCAGATCAAAATGGATTCTAGATCTCGATATCAGACATGAATCTATAAGGTACATCGAAGAAAACATAGGAGAAACGGCTCTATGACATCGAAACGAAAAGTATCTTTAAAGACGACACACCACTGACCAAGCAAATGGAAGCAAAGATAAACAAATGGGATTATATAAAATTGAAAAGCTTCTGCACCTCAAAAGAAACGGTGACCAAGATACAAAGACAATCCACAGAGTGGGAAAGGATATTCACCCAATACCCATCTGACAAGGGGTTAATATCCAGAATATATTAGGCACTGGTAGCACTCCACAAGAAGAAAACAGCCAACCCCATCAAAAAATGGGGAGGAGAAGAAATGAACAGAAGCTTCCAAAAATAAGAAATTCGAATGGCCAAAAGGCATATGAAAAAGTGCTCTTCATCTTTAATCATCAGGGAGATGCAAATCAAAACAACAATGAGGTACCATCTCACCCCACAGAGACTGGCACACATCCAAAACAGCAAGAACAATCGGTGCTGGCGTGGATGTGGGGAAAAAAGGACTCTCATCCACTGCTGGTGGGAGTGCCGACTGGTCCAGCCCTTTTGGAAAACAATATGGGCATTCCTCCGAAAGCTAGATATTGAGCTCCCATTTGATCCAGCAATAGCACTCCTGGGAATATACCCTAGAGACCGAAAAACACATAGCAGAAACACTATCTGTACTTCTTTATTCATCTCTGCGCTATTCACTATAGCTAGAATCTGGAAACAACCTAAATGCCCGAGAACAGAGGACTGGCTAAAGAAACTGTGGTTCATCTACACTATGGAATACTATGCGGCTGTCAGAAAGGATGAAATTATGAAATTTACCTGCAAATGGATGGACATGGAGTCTATCATGCTGAGTGAAATTAGTCAGAAGGAAAAGGACAGATATAGAATGACTGCATTCATTAATAGGATATAGATACCAGTGTTTTAATAAATATGGGAAATGGTAATGGCAGATTAAAACTCACCACTGAATATACACAAAGAGACTTAAGTGATAAACTCTAAATATCTGCAGGGCTAGCCATAATGTGTAAAATAAGAGGGAGAGAGATGCAGAGACAGAGAGAGAGAGAGAGAGAGAGAAAGAGAGGAAACTGGGGTACCTGCTATTAAGGCGGGTGGGGGGGACGGGAGGGGAGGAGTACATTGGTGGTGGAAATGGGGCACTGGTGGAGGGATGGGTGCTGGAATACTGTATTACCAAGAACCAATTATGAACACCTTTGTAATTGTGTGTTTCACGGTGGTATAATAAAAAAATTAAAAAAAAAAAACATAGGCACACCACTATATGCATTGCAACACTCAGTGCAACAGCTAAGATTTGAAATCAACCTAGATGTCCCAAGACAGATAAGGGGATCATGAGGATGTGGTATATATGCACAATGGAATACTACCCAGCTAGAAGGAATGATGAAATGCACTTTGTGGCAACATGGATGACATCATGCTAAGTGGAGAGGGGCAGACACAGGATGATATCACTTATCCGTGCTCTTTAGAATTACTGGATGAGAGAATGCAATGTTTTAAAGGGGGATGCTCTGATCAACTTGGTCACAGAGTGTAGGGAGGAAAAGGAAAGAAAAGAGTGGAGGGGCGGGGGAGAAGAGAGAGATAAGAAGCAACTAAAGGCCAGGTCAGGTGGCTCAGGTACAAAGGTGGGATTAAGGGATGATAGAGTCAAATATACAACCAGAGTCAGCAACACTGAAATCACGAGACTCAGACTTTAACGACTGAACTTAGAAAGGTGCCTGTCAAGGTGCAGGCTAAAGAGTAGTGAGGGGATATGGGAGGGAACTTGCAAACCGTGGTATGTCTATGCATGTCTGTGTATATCTAAAATTCAGCTATGAGCAGCTTCATAACTTGAAGTGATTTGATAAATTCTTTTAAAAAAATTATCCTAGTAGAGGTCTAATTAAATATAATCTACTATCCTTCATGGAGTCTGGCTTGTTGCAAGGCTCTGCTGGGGTGGTGGGCCAGGGCTAGAACCCACCATCCCTCCTGGGCACCTCGTGAGAGGCTGGGCACAGGCAGAGCCAGTAGCAGCTCTGCCCCATGTCTGTGAGCCTCCATTTTCCACATCCAGACTTCCCCCTCATCAGAACTCCACCCAGCAGACCAGCTTATCACAGCCTGGCTCATCAAGATCCACCCTGCAGCAGTCCTTTTTAAATTCAGCCCAGGAATGCTGATCCAGAGACTCACAGACATGGGGCAGAGTTGGTACTGGCTCTCCCTATGCCCAGCTACTCACGAGGTGCACGGGAAGGATGGTGGGTTCTAGCCCTGGCCCGCCACCCCAGCAGAGCCTTGCAACAATCCAGACGACCCCCACTCCATGAGGGCCTCCATTTTCCACATCTGGACTTCCCCCTCGTCAGAACTCCACCCAGCAGACCAGCCTATCACAGTCCAGCTTGTGCAGCCGCAAGCTGCTGTGCGGTTCATCAATAAATGCTGGATTTAGAGATGTCCAGAAGAGTATACTACCCGCATGGCAGAGCCTGGCAAGCTACCCATGTCGTATTTGATATGCAAATACCAGTAACAATTATAGACCTCATTCCCATGACCTGATGGAATGGTTTGAGGCTCTTTATGTTCCTGAAACAAGCAGGTGCCCTTGGGCTCTACTTGCATGAGACAGTACATATGGAGATGTTACTGGTGCCCGCTCGAAGCAAATCGATGATGAATAGGAAAACAGTGATACAGTGATACAGTGATACTACTATCCTTATCTAATTAAGGATACTAATAACCTACAAAAAGGTAATTCTGTCTATTTAAACATATTAATCAATATTTATAATAAATATTTCCACAGGAGCAGCATAAGCCCAGGCAGACAAGATTAGTTATTTAAGGTGATAGCTACAAATAATTTTACATACTCACTAAAATAGTATCTCCATTACTGTCGGGAATGCCACCGGGGTCCCGACAGTGCCGGGAAGCGAAGTTCCCTTCTACCTCTGAAGCCGACGGGGAATGGATGAAGACTCAGGAATCTAATGCAGTTTTAAAAGGCTTTACTTATCACAGGTTCAGGCATACAAGTCAGCAATAGGAAAAAACCTGTGCTTAGGATTCCCAGCTAGAACCCCAGACACGTGTAGGCCAAGATGGTGGCCACCACGTGTTAAGGCCCTGTAAAGAGGAGAAAAAGACAAGACTCCCAAGAAGGGTGCGAGCTCACAAAGAGAGAGCCCAAAGAGAGAGAAAGAGAGAGAGGAAACAGGCTTGTTTTATACCCCTGCAACTTAGACCTCCCTATTATTAGAAGCAGGAAGGATCAAATACCTTTAGGTAATTTCTCCCAGCACCTCCCCTAGGCCTATTATATGCTAATGTTTTGAGCCAAGATCTGCCTGGAAATGTCTTTATAGGGTAGAGAAGGGGGTTTCTGAGATGGCATGACTCTGTACCAAGACTATACTAATGCCAGTTAAATATTTCTCCAAGCCTTCACAAGAGTCTCCTCTACTTCACGGTAGTTTTGTATTTTAGTTGCCTTTGAGTTATCAGGGGAGCCATGCTTGCTTGCTTGGAGGCAAACAGCATTTCTCTCTGGTCTAATCACTTAGAGATCCAACGTGGCCAGGCAAATATGCTGGTAAGATCTAGCTAGTCCCACGACGATTGTGGTAGCATGAGAGAATATTTATACCAGCCAGTATAGAATACATGGTCAGATAAGACTGCCACATTTAGACTACCGCCCCCATCTATGAAGTGGCCTGCAGGAGGCAATCCAGGGCAGATGCAGAGGCCTAGGCTTTTAGGTGTCCTGCAACACATTACTATTTGTATTTGGCAAGATTAGTCCTACTTAGCTTAAATGAAGAAAATAATAGAGTGAGACATATACTCAACTAGATTTGTGAATTGTTTTCTCTAGTGACATTTTAGTTTTCCATTGAATCATTAATCTTTAGAACAAGAGAATACTAGCAGATTATTTTGACTTCACTCTGTAATTGATTCACTTCATGAACAACCCAAATTTTATATTATGTATACCTCATTAATATTTTAAGTTAAGGATAAATTAACATTCTTAATCATTAATTTTAATTAAAGGCAGTTATAAATAAAATATGTAAATAAGGTCGATATCTCCTGAAACCTTAACAATTGATAATATACAAAAATTATCTGAACTCAAAAATAAAACTTGTTGTGGATAAATTATGGTTTGTTTCTTTTGGAGGAACATTCAAGTATGATCTATCTGGGCTTCTTCTGGCTCTTTACTTTAGGATCATTCCTGGTAGGCTTGAGGGACCAAATAGGATGCTGGGGATCAAACCTAGGTAGGCTGCATGCAAAGCAAGTGCCCTGCCTGCTATATTATCACTCCAGTCCCCAAATAAAAAAGAATGGGGGCGGGGGTGTTACACAACCCAGTCAAACTCAGCAGTTACTCCTGGCTCTGCACTCAGGAATTACTTCTAGAGGTGCTCAGAGGGCCATATGAGATTCTGGGGATTGAACCTAGGTCAGTTGTGTGCAAGGCAAGTACTATACCCACTGTACTACCATTGAGACCCCGAATAACATTTTAATTAATTCATTGCGGTTCTGTGATTTAAGTGCTAATGAAGGTTGCCCATACCTAATTCTACCAGCATACCCATCACCGTCACCTAAGGATAAAATCTTAGATAACATCATGTTGTCCTCAAAATTCTGTCATTGTTGCTATTACTTTCTTACATTCTGATCATAGATGCCAGAATTAGGTGACTCAGAGGATTTTGAGTCTTACTTCTCAGCAGGGTGTTTGTTTAAATGTTTCTTTTCATGTGTAGAGATTTGTATGAGCATTAATTATGATTCTACACCACAAACTTTGTAAGTATAATAAGTTCAGGTATGGATCATTTCTCTCTCTGCGAGTGAGTCTCCCAGACATGGGGCAGAGCTGCTACTGGCTCTACCTGTGACCAGCCACTCACAAGGCACCCGGGAGGGATGGTGGGTTCTAGCCCTGGCCCACCACCCCAGCAGAGCCTCACAACAAGCCAGACGACCCCCCACTCCATGAGGGCCTCCACTTTCCACATTTGGACTTCTCTCTCGTCAGAACTCCACCCAGCAGACCAGCCTATCACAGCCCAGCTCATCGAGTTCCACCCTGCAGCAGTCTTTCTTAAATCCGGCTCAGGTATGCCGGTCCAGAGACTCGCAGACATGGGGCAGAGCTGCTACTGGCTCTACCTGTGACCAGCCGCTCACAAGGTGCCCGGGAGGGATGGTGGGTTCTAGCCCTGGCCCACCACCCCAGCAGAGCCTCGCAACAAGCCAGATGACCCCCACTCCATGAGGGCCTCCATTTTCCACATTTGGACTTCTCTCTTGTCAGAACTCCACCCAGCAGACCAGCCTATCACAGCCCGGCTCCCGCGGCCACTTGCAGCCGCACAGTTCATCAATAAATGCTGGACTTAGAGATGACTACAAGAGTATGCTACCTGCACGGCAGAGCCTGGCAAGCTACCCGTGTTGTATTTGATATATATGCCAAATACCAGTAACAATTATAGACCTCATTCCGGAATGGATTGAGGCTCTTTATGTTCCTGGAGCAAGCAGATGCCCTTGGGCTCTACTAGCATGAGACAGGACATATGGAGATGTTACTGGGGCCCGCTCGAGCAAATCGATGATGAACGGGAAGACAAGACATAGATCATTTCTTTCCTACTTTATCTAAAAGACAATGAACCTTTTCAATCCTTGTGCGCAGGCCTTCTTTTTCTCCTTCAACAATGGGAATATTTAGTTTGCTTTGATTCATATTCTGCTCCAATTGCTATAGTTTCCCATAAACAAGGAAAAACTATTGGATTTCCTTGTCTTTACTTCTTACTTTTCCTAAATTAATTCATTTTCCTTTATTTTGATTTTTTGGAATTCTTGGAGGGGGTAGGAATGGGGCCACCCCAGACAGTGCTCAGGGCTTAGTTCTGACTCTGCAAAGTTATTCCTCTGGGTGCTCTGGCCCAAATGTGGTGCCAAGAATTGAACCAGGGTTAGTTGCATGAAAGAGAAGCTCCCTTTTATAAAGGGAACTATCTATACTATCTCTCTGGCCCTGAATTTGGGGACCATTTCTTTAGCATACTCTGTACCATATTTATTTGATTTTCCACCACATCAGTTTTATTCCACTGGTCCATTCTCTGCTAAATTCTCTTAGCAGACTAAGAGAACTTAGTCTGCTCCTGAATGTTCAATTTTGCAATTAACTTTCACCAACCCAGCTACCTTTCATGTCACTCTATTGCCTTTCATTTCTCTCTTCTCTAGACACTACACTGTGTCTTAGGTGTTATGTCCAATTATTAAGGATTCTGAAGAGACTGTTTAAAAGGTTTTCTTTCCTATTGTAAATAATTTTCATCAGAGAGTATTGTGTACATTTTCAGGATCACATTTTAATTCTTTTGTTTTCCAATAATTGCATATGGTTGCAAATAACTTTTATCTTTCTGTCTACTCAGTTTGGAAATGAAAATATTTGTCCAAGACTGGTATATTTCAACAGAGAGATAAGAAGAATGATTTGATTCACTCTTTTACTTGGTGCTAGTCTAGTCCCAAACCTTTGATCAAGTGATTTCTGCATATAAGTCTATCTCACTTCAGAAATATTCTGTAACTTTCCCAGTAACGAACTTTTGTTCTAGGAAACATTCTGCCATGCTCTCATAGGTTGGTTCTCTGACTGACAGGCAATAAAGAAAGTATGGAGCAGTACAGAGACTATGAAAAAAAGCGAAATCTCCACATACACTGCTGCTAATTGGTCTGTTCCAATTAGGAGGAGCCCACAACACTTCTTTTATACTAGACCACCCAGGATGCAATCCATTTCTGTTAACTCTTTCCCTCCTTCCTGTTCATTTGTACTCTGGGCTCACTAATCAGGCAACTTTTTGGCTGACTCCCAGATCTACCCTCCTGAAATTTTATTTTCAAATCTTGCCAAATATTTTTACCTGAATTAAAGCCAAAAAAATGAGTTTCTAAAATTATCTCAGATTTTAGAACAGCAGGCATCAGGATTATTAATTACATTTGCAAACAATTTTACTAGCTCAGCTTCATAGGACTATTCTCTCAGATTCTAGTAAAAGGTTGGCTGTAAATTCTAAATGTCTTACGTTACTGTGAACTTTCATCCTTTCCACTGATATATGTAGATATGTATTTCCGTATTCACAATTTCCAGATGAAGATATTTAAGAACAAAGCTGGTAACTGACTAGGTCAAGGAAACAGTTCAAGGCAGAAGTCAGCTACTCACTCAGGTTTTACTTGGTCAATCAACTCTCTATCCTGAACACTATACTTGGTTAAATAATAACTTTAATCTTAAAATGACCACAGTCATTTTTTATTGTCCCTAGTCACAAAAATGTATATAGCCATTAGAAAAGAGTACATAATACTTATTAAGTACTTAATGTATATGGCATCAGGTAATAAAATCAATATATATATAAAACCTCATTTATATCTTAGCATGGGGAAGGGAGAAAGAACTGGAGTATAGTCCTCAGAGCATAAAACAAAATGTAGACTCCAAGCTCTACTGGGTATGGTCCCAAAACAAATTCCCTCATATCCTGTGATAGGTACTATTATTACTATTATTATTGTTATTAATTACTATACCATGGAACGAGTATTTTCATTTCCATTTAGCAAACGGACAAACCTTAGAGAAGGTAACAAGCATAATTGACAACCAGGAGATGGAAAGTCTGCGAATTCTTCCATAATGCCAAACCCAAACTCTAATCCACGAGGCTACAAAGCCTCTGTCTGATAGGTATATAACAGGATGTATATAATCTTCTAATAAATTTGCAGCATATTTTGTTTAAAATTCATGTTAAGAAACTGCATTTCGTGACACAGAAATGTTCTTTTTACATATACATTTAGATGTACATCAGCCAGACACTGGTAAGTGTATTTGTGGTGGTAAATAAAAAAAATCAGTAAGTTTTCTGTATTATTTTGGAAGGGTTATCTTTGTTTATGCTACATGAAGTGGCTTTTCTATTCTCTGACTTTCACCAGGTCTTACTGAAGGGAGTACTGACATAAAACTACACAGAGAGGACACTTGGGCTATTTGCTTTGCTCATTCGGTCACTGAAGTGTTCCTGCAAGCTGAATGAGCACCAAAGGTCACTGAATCCGGCCAGCAGTGAGAACTCACTCCAACTGCCACCACACAACTCTGGACTCAACATGACTCTCTCTATTTTACGCACCCACATAAGTCGTCCATCATTAAACTAACCGAAAGGACCCAGTATGAATGTCTTTTTGCCTGAACCTTGGCTGATACAGAAATGATGGTTACTGTCAGAGAACATATGCCTTTACGTTTCAGGAAAGATAATTTTCCCACCCTATGTACATTCACACATTCATATGTGTTTTTAATGGCAAAGGCATGTAATTACAGAGTGAAGGATGTGTAATGTTATTGCAAACACACTTTCTATGTACTCCTAATGTTGACATTTTTAATTGGCTCTAATAAATCACTCATGACTCAGCTAAAGTATAATTTTAGTGCAAGATGAATGGTATGCATAGGGAAAACCATGACTACTGTTCTTAGAAAGTTATTCTTGGTCATTTCAGTCATGTTAGTTCTATCCTAATTAGGATGCTCTAGGCAACTGAAGATTCATACTTGGCTTGAGTAATTATAAGCCACAGCAAATATGCCCCATAACTCTGGGTTTTATAAACACAGAGGTAAAGACAACTAGATGCTTATAGTTATGAGATACATGTTGAAATTCTTGAGGGGTATCTACTGAACAGAAAAATTTTCAGCTTAAGTACTTTGAATGATCTATGACATTACTATTCAATTCTTAGTGTAAGAAAGAATACAAAAAACAAAACATAAATGTTGGCAGGATAAAAAATTTGTTAATTTAGGAATAGTGTCTTGACAGTCCACAGAATGGGAAAGAATACTCACCCAATACCCATCTGATAAGGGGTTAATATCCAGGATATATCAGGCACTGGTAGAACTTTACAAGAAAAACACCCAACCCCATCAAAAAAATGAGGAGAAGAAATGAACAGAAACTTCGACAAGGAAGAAATTCAAACGGCCAAAAGGCATATGAAAAAATTGCTCATCATCATTAATCATCAGAGAGATGCAAATCAAAACAACAATGAGGTATGATCTCACACCACAGAGACTGGCACATATCCAAAAGAGCAAGAACAACAAGTGCTGGCGTGGATGCGGGAGGGAAGGGACTCTCATCAACTGTTGGTGGGAATATCGACTGGTATAGCCTTTTGGAAAACAATATGAACATACCTCCAAAGACTAGAAATTGAACTTCCATTTGACTCAGCCATACCACTCCTGGGAATATACCCTGGGAAGGCAAAAACACACAGCAGAAACACCATCTGCACTTCTATGTTCACAGCAGCACTATTCACAATAGCCAGAATCTGAAAACAACAGGAGTGCCCAAGAACTGATGACTGGATAAAAGAAACTTTGATACATCTACACAATGGAATACTTTGCAGCTGTTAGGAAAAATGAAGTTTTGAAATTTGCCTATAAATGGATGGGCTTGGAGAGGATCATGTTGAAATTAGCCAGAAGGAAAGAGATATAGAATGACTGCATTTATTTTCATGACATAAATATATATGTGTGTGTTTGTGTGTGTGTGTATATATATATATATATATATATATATATATATACATATTATGATACCAATATCCAAGGTCAGACAAAACATGGATCAGGAGGTCATGTCAATAGGTAGAATATACCACAAACATGTGGGAGTCAAAAGTTAGGTAAGACAGAGAAAAGGAATAGTGCGCTAATAAACATCGAAAATGATAATACCAGCCTAGAACTGAGCATTGAATATAGGCAAAAAGATACACACGATAGCCTCTAAACATTTGTATTGCAATCCACAATGTGCAAGAGAAGGAAGAGAGAGAGAGAGAAAGAGAAAAGAGATAAAGAACCTGCCATAGAGGCAGGCTAGGGAGGGGGGAGGAATTGGGGACATTGGTGGTGGGAAATGGGCGCTGGTGGAGGGATGGGTGCTGGAACACTGTATGACTGAAACCTAAACATGAACATCTTTGTAATTGTATATCTCATGGTGGTATAATAAAATATTTTTTAAAAATGTGTCTTGAAAACTAGATCAGAAATAAGCATCTAAAAATGTGTACCAATAAACACAAATATGGGCCGGAGCAATAGCCCAGCAGGTAGAGCGTTTGCCCTGTACTCGGCCAGCCCATGCCGGCCTGGGTTTGATCCCCGGCATCCCATATGGTCCCCCAAGCACCGCCAGGAGTAATTCCTTAGTGCAGAGTCAGGAGAAACCCCTGAGTATTGCTGGGTGTGACCCAAAAACCAAAAAAAAACCCACAAATATAAGCACAAATTTATTAATTCATGTGTTCATTAAAATAGTACACAAAACACCCATATGAATAACTTTACAGCCACTTAAAATGATGTTATAAATGGATATGCCATGGCAAGGAAACATGTTTACAGAATATCCTAAGTATAAAATATTATATAACTAGCTTTCATTGTTAACCAGGATTAAGTAAGTATATCTGTCAGTTCCATTAATGCCAACTAAAACCTCTGAACAGAATACAAAACACAAGGACTTGAGGATTCTAAAAAAGTGCACATGTGAACTGAAAAGGTTCAACAAAGGTTAAAGCACTTCCCTTGTATGTAGCTGACCTGCAGAGCACATAACAGGGAGTAAGCCCTGAGCACCACAGGGTGTGGTCCAAAGACAAGGAAGGAAGGAAGGAAGGAAGGAAGGAAGGAAGGAAGGAAGGAAGGAAGGAAGGAAGGAAGGAAGGAAGGAAGGAAGGAAGGAAGGAAGGAAGGAAGGAAGGAAGGAAGGAAGGAAGGAAGGAAGGAAGGAAGGAAGGAAGGAAGGAAGGAAGGAAGAGAGGGTGGGAGGGAGGGAGGGAGGAAGGAAGGAAGGGAGAGGAAAGAAGGGAAGGAGGAGGGAGAGAGGGAGGGAGGAAGGAAGAAAGGAAGAAAGGAAGGAAGGAAGAGAAGGAGGGAGGGAGAGAAGGAACAAACGAAGGAACGAAGGAAGGAACAGAGGAAGGGAGGAACAGAGAAGGAAGAGAGGAAGGAAGGCAGGGAAGGAAGGAAACATAGTAGGAAAACTGGGAACTAAGGTGAAAACTTGAATAAAAAATTCCTAACTATGATATTCCTGGATTTTAATTTTCCTTTCCCCACTAGGTGTGGTCTTGAGGCAACGAAAATCCTGAAATTAAGCAACCTAACAGCCAGCAAAAATTCCAGGAGAAATGCCTCTTGCAGCCAAACTACTGAGTCAAAGACTTCTGTATGCTTGGGATGGCAACAAAGAGCCTCCACGCAAATGCCTTCTCTCCCTTGTCGGTCCGCCCAGCTGCTGTGAGTCTAGGCCCTGTTAGGGAGATGCAAGGAGAATATCACAGGTATTGAGGGTCCCAACAATAATCCATCTCCAGCCAGTGGAACTGGGAAACAGAAAATGCTGTGGTCTGCCTCTATAAATACAGCCCATCTCACGCGGCAGCAAGGGACGGCACAATTCTAAGAGGAACCAAAAACAAAAGCATCTGAGAAATGGACTTTCCGGCAGAACTCACCGAGATGGGGCTGAAAGGGGCATTTTTTAATGCTCTTACGCACTGAAAGATGTCTTGGGTGCACACAGAACAAACCAAGAGAAACGAGGCACAGGCCTCGACCGCCACATAAACCATGCCCCAAGTCCCGGAATAACCCCCTGAAAGGTGTAAATGCGAGAAAGATTTAAAAGTATAATAAATCTTAAAAAATTCCACTGACAAAAAAAATTGCTTGACATCAAAACCAGCCTAAATGGCCTGAGGTCTGAACACAACGATGCTGACTGCCTGATGAAACAAGAGGATGAACAAAACAAAACCTCTTTAAGAATTGAAGCCAAACAAAGGCTAAGACAATGTTTTCAGAGTACTACCCTGGAAACAACTCTGGAAACGTTTCAGTACAACTGTTTTCAGAGAAATCATAAAATGAAGCCTCAGACTGAAGGACAAGGACACTGGAGGGAAACTGATGCAGAGACTTGTTAAAGATGGAGAGAAACGTTAAACAGCTACACTAAATTAGAGACTTTTTATTAAGTTCTTTAAAATATTTGACTGCACGGAAAATTCTGACATTCCTTCTGAAAATTTCAAGTTATACTGATGTTACAAATGTGACAACTACCATATAAGGTGATGAGGGTACAAGTCACGAGGCTTGTATTATTTTACCCGAAAAGGAAACTATTCATTGTAGGCTGTGTAAAATTGGGTGACAGAACTCAAAATGATATGGAAGAGTAATGTCCAAGTAGCCAATAACTGAGTTTAAATGAATACTGAAAACTTCAAGTCATACAAGAGAAAATAGGACAAGGAAGAGTGAAAAATAAGATAAAATCACTTGATCGCTTGACATCCCATTATTCATCGATTTGCTCGAGCGGGCACCAGTAACATTTCCATTGGACCCTATCACGTGCCAGTGTAGTTCAATGGCATCTGCTTGCTTCAGGAATACGAAGAGCCTCAAACCGTTCATTCAGGATCTTGACAAAGAAGTCTGACCATCTGTAGGTGGGCGGCCACATGATCTATCACAAGATCTATCACAAGATAAAATAAATAACAAAAAGCCAGACAAGTCTAATCATTTCAATGATTTAACTAAATGTCACTAATTATTTATTAAAATATAGATGTTTAAGTTTTAATTTTATATGAATATATTTTTCAAAAAGCACATGACAGAAATATGCTAAAAGATGTACTACAAAGGTTGAGGGGCTATATTATTAAATAAATATGGCTAAGTAAAAGAAAAATTATTAAGAAAAAAGAAAATACTTTATATTGATAAAAGGAATACTTCATGTGTATCTATTTTAAATGTGTATGAACGTAAGATGATTTTGCTATAAAAACTAAGACACCAAAACAGGAAAAAAAATGAAATGGCAAATAGAGTTGAGCTTGGAACCTAACACCTGTCCCTGATTTTTGATAATAATGAAATTAACAACCACAGCATTTTAAAGAAATAATTAGTCTATAATATGAACAATATCAGTCCATACCATAAACAATGTCTAAATATTCCATTATAAGACAGAAACAATTTTAGAGTAGGGGGTGTAAAGAAGATCTCAGAGTATAGTCCTCCGTGTTGCCATGAATGTAAAATTCATTTTAAAAATCATCTTAATGAATATATTAATGTATAGCATCAACAACTTTAAATATATGAAGTGAAAAGTGAAAAAATAGTATTAAGACTTGCAAGATGAAGCTACTGAAACACGTAGCAATTTGTCATGAAATGCTTAATGGCAAAAGAAAGAGTTGATAGAGGTAAAGTAATATTCTAAGCTTTAACAGACGAAACTAGTAAAAGAAAAAAGAATAAGGTAAACCCAAATAAAAACAAATATTAATAAATTCAAAAACAGAAGACAATATGAAAAATATAGAAATCAAAAACTGAATTGTGAAAAATCAATAAAACTGAGAAATCCTTACCCATACTGTTCAAATAACAAGACAAAATTAGGATTGAAATGCAATTATCACACACTACAGACCAACAGAAAAGATAAAGGATAGAAAGAAAGGAATGGAAACTTAAATGAAATAGACCAATTACTTGAAAGGTAAAATTTATCCATCTTAAATAACAAATAAAAAGGTCATATGAATAGCCCTACATTTTGAAATCAACAAAATTGATTTGCAGTTGTAATTTTCCAACAAAGAAAACTGTACACCCAGTGTATTTTCCCTGATAAATGCTACCAAAAGCTTCAGAAAACAATGTCATAATGCCAAGTCACCTCAATATTTGCCAAACAATGAGCAGAAATGAGACCAGAATTGTCTTACATTCAGCGTTAACAAAAAGAAAAGAAAAAATAGAATAAATATAGATAGACAGATGAAACTCCTGGCCATCAAGGTCACCTCCAGCAGTGCCGTGGAGTGGCAGAATATGGGCTGCCCACCAGCACTAGGCATGTAGTCTACTCCCGAGCCACCCCTCTGATCTCTATTTATAGCTACTAGGAAGATTATTCTAAAATGTAACAGTGGGGGCACAGTACCAGTGGTGTATTCAAAATGCCAAAAACAGTAACAGTAATGGACCTCATTCCCAACCAATGGGGACGTTAGTGGTACCTGCTTGAGCAAATCGATGAACAATGAGAAGACAAGTGACAAGTGACAAGTGGTGAGTGAATAGTTACAACAGTGGGAGAGAAGAGATAAAAAATAGAACCACAATATTTTAAACTGTTTTCTGATACGAGGCAAAAGAGTAATAAATGGTAATTATTTATTCACCATTTATCATAGAGTAATAAAAAGTAATTTATTAATGGCAATAGAATAACATCTACAAGAAAGAGCACGAAGGCTGGGGAGAGAGCTCAAAGGGCTGGACTGCATGTCTCATGCGTGAGGCCATGAGGCTGGTCCCTAGCACCACAGGACACCTGAGCACTTGTTAGGGGGCCCCCAAACCACTGAGTCTGAGTAGATTCAATACAGAATCACACAGTCTCCATAGTTGGGCCAAACCATGAAGAGTGGTTCCTGGGCTCCTGAACGCCTTGGAGACCACTGTCCAAATAAAAGAAATATATTCACATACGGATATGTTTGCAAAGGATTTAATTCCACAACTGCTCTGTGTATGTGTTGGGGGGTAAGGAACTTGAATGGAAATCCAGAAACTGAATCCCCCAGTCCTGAAACTGAACCCATCCCTGACCCCCCAAACACTCATAAGAAAACCAAATAGAAACACTGTACCTTTATGGTAGGAAAAGTTCATCCATAATCCTCAAAAGCACATTCCGAAAAAGGAAAGGCTATTTAGGGGCTGGAGCACAGCACAGCAGGTAGGTGCTTGACTTACTCCCAGCCAGCAAGGTTTCAATCCCCATCACCACTCACATCATGCAGGGGAGTGATTCAGGAAAGGTAACCATCAAAGTGATTCCTGAATGAAGAGCCAGGAGTAAACTTTTTTTTTTTTTTTTTTTTTTTGCTTTTTGGGTCACACCCAGCAATGCTCAGGGGTTACTCCTGGCTCTGCACTCAGGAATTACTCCTGGCGGTGCTCGGGGACCATATGGGATGCTGGGGATCGAACCCGGGCCGACATGGGCCGGCCGTGCAAGGCAAATGCCCTACCCGCTGGGCTATCGCCTCCTGCCCCAGGAGTAAACTTTGATCACCAGTAGTAACCCCCACCAGACCTCCCACACAAAAAAAAAAAGAGAAAAATATTAGTCTGATGCCATCTATTAAAATCATAATCTATAGTCAGCAAAATACACTACTAAGCAAATGAATGGATGGGCCGGAGTGATAGCACAATGGGTAGGGCATCTGCCTTGCATGCAGCCCACCCAGGTTTGATTCCTGGCATTCCATATGGTCCCCTGAGCACCACCAGGAGTAATTCTTGAGTGCAGAGCCAGGAGTAACCCCTGAGCATTGCCGGGTGTGATCCAAAAAGCAAAAAAATGAATGAATATGCTGCTGACCAGAAAAAATGTTTTCAAATTTCCTATGGGACCACGAACTCTGTTTTGGGGGACATACCCATTATGCCCAGGGGCTACTCCTGCATGGTGCTGGGCACAGAATATGACATCTGGATTTGCTTAGGGAGCAACGTAGTGTCAAGACCTGAAAACAGACTGACCTTCAGCATGCAAAGCACGTGCTCTAGCCTGCTGAGCTACTTACTGCCTTGGCCCAGAAAACAAACTTTTTAATTCAATAGACAGAAAAGCTTTCAATGCTTCACAGTAAGAAAACAACCTAATTCCTTCAAATGAACAAAAGTGTAAACAAATACTTCATAAATAAGATGTGTGATAATGTGTAAGAGAAAGGAGAGAGAGAGAGAGAGAGAGAGAGAGAGAGCACCTGCCATACAGGCAGGCTGAGGGAGGGGGGGAATCAGGGACATTGGTGATGGAAAATGGACACTGGTGGAGGGATAGGTGCTGGAACACTGAATGACTGAAACCTAACCATTAACGGTTTTTTAATTGTATATCTTGTGGTGGTATAATAAAATAATTTAAAAAAGAAAGAACCCCCACCCCCATAAAAGAAGATATGTGAGACAAAAACAAAGAAATAATGCTTTGTAGCACGAGGAGAATGTAAATCCAAAGCACAATGAGACGTAGCTATACACCTACTAGAACTGCTGAAATAGGAAAAGGACAATTCCAGGAATACGCAAGGACACAGAGCAAAGGGGACTCGCGATGCTTCGCCGCAGCAGTGCACCGTACACATCCACCCAGGAAAGAAGTTCCTTACAGCAAGGCTAAACACCTGCTTGTCATATAATCAAACAATCCCACTCCTGGATCCTATCCAATACACACAGAAATTCGTGCTCATATAAAAACCTGGACAAAAACATTTGTAGAAGTTTTTTTTATAGGCAATTCAAATTGTAAACAGTCAAATATATTTCACCCTGATGTACGTCCATAGAAAGAATATAACCTAGCGATATAATCAGTCAAGCCATCAATACACAGAACATCATGAACGAAACTTAGAGTCAAAACCCAATGCATATTCTGTAAAATTGTGGGAAATGCAAACAAATCTGTGGTAGAGACTAGAAGTAGGGCACGGAAAGGAGCATTTTTACGTGATTATGGTGGTTTCATACGAGTCCACAGTTCTGTCAAAATCACAACTTTACACCAAAAAGTGAATTTTGAGTATGTGAATCAGAAAATAAATCTATATAAACTTAAGTATATACATATTGACGTTTTGCTTCTTGGATAATTGAGACTGAAACAGAAAGGCCAAAATACCAGCATATCTCTGCTTTTGCATTTTCTCTACAAAATAAAAAATAATTTTACAAAAACAACTGTTCTGAAACAACTATAAATATATATACTTTATATAAATACTTTCTATATACTTTATATATTTATACTATAGTGTTATATATTCATGACAACACACACACAAATACCCCCCACACACAAATATCTGCATTCTGACTCTGCTTCTGTGTATGCATACATTTCTTAAGTAAATAAGAAGTAAATAAATCCCAGAGTACTAAAATGCTTAAGAAACATAAAAAATTAGGGAGATAGAATATATTATCTTCCCTGTGACCTCTTATATCCTATTTGTACAACTCTGTAACTCAGCCTGTTCTACATATTCTAGACTATATTCTAGCCTTCCAGGTCTAAATATAAGAGTTTGCGAAGGGACTAGAATATAGCTGACTTTTTAGAATGCCATGCTTCCTAAGTACTGAAATGGACACGTCTGTTTCCCAAGACTGAAAATGCTATTTGAGTAAACGCATGATAGTTCTGTGCCTGGTCTGAAGGCGTGGTGCAGGACTAGACCCAGAGGCGCTGAGGGGACATCAGCCTTGGGCCTTCATGGATGCAAGTGCGCTCTCTACCCCTCCGAGCTTTCCCCAAAGCCCTCTCCTGTTTTTCTGAATTAGTGTGTCTTCATGAAGTCTATGGGAGTAGCTATATTCCTTATCTTGCTCTAGTCCCATGACCTAATATAATGGTTTGAGGCTCCTTATGTTCCTGTAGCAAGCCGATGCCCCCTGGCTCTACTGGCATGAGACAGGACATATGGAGATATTACTGGTGCCCGCTCTAGCAAATAGATGATCAACAGGAAGATCGTGGATCGTGATTCTATAATGAATCTGATCAAAGCATCCGCAGCATTCAGAAATGACTACGCTCAATGTACTTTGGCAGAACTACCCTGGAGGTGATAAATGGGCCCTGTAAGTGTCTAACCACAGCCTGCACAACACAGAAGAAAGCTAAATTGTTATGGAATCCTTAGCAGGAAGATTTTTTTCCAAGCATGCTTGAATCACAGGAATATCTGATTCAATATGGAAAATTATACTATTGTTCATGCTTCCACAGAAACATAGGACATTTCAGGGGAACAAGGAGAAACAAAAACCCTCAAGGGCAGCTAACAACTTTGCTAAACGATATACAAGACTCAGGGCAGGGCAGGAATGGGAAAAGAAGTTACCTCAACTACTGGTCAGATGACTTTCTGTAGTTTCAATTAACAGTTGCAACTAAGAAAGGGAACGAGTAATTATATCACCATCCATGTCCTCCACTCGGACAAACCAGGCATCTATTGCACGTTTGATCCAAAGGAAATACTTTCAAAGAAGGTGAAGAGAATTCTAGGCAAATTATTACACTCAATTATCCCCTAGATATGGAAAAAGCATCATTAAGTTCTAAATTTCATGTGCATATTTTCAGGTCAAATCTGATTTGTACCCAAATCCCAAAAAATGCAGTTTTTTCCTTCTTTTCATAAGAAAAAATTACTTAATTTTGTTCAATGAATCCTTCCCAAAACACCCTGTGGTTTAAATTGGCAAGCAAAAGACTACAGTCACAAAATGACATGCCGAATCTCTTCTCAAGATATTCCATTACCTATTTAAGTCATGAGCTAAAGTCAAGATGTTACTTTACATATATCAATAAATATAAGACAAATTAAAATACACCATGTAATGTAGTTGCAGTGGTTTTTTGTTTGTTTGTTTTTTAAGACCTGTAACATTTTTTTTTTCCTTTTTGGGTTACACCTGGCAATGCTCAGGGGTTTCTCCTGGCTCTGCACTCAGGAATCACTCCTGGCAGTGCTCGGGGACCATATGGGATGCCGGGATCAAACCCAGGCCGGCACAGGCTGACCGCGTGCAAGGCAAACGCCCTGCCCATTGGGCTATTGCTCAGGCCCCTGTAACATTTTTTATTTTATTTATTTATTTATTTATTTGCTTTTTGGGTCACACCCGGCAATGCTCAGGGGTTTCTCCTGGCTCTGCACTCAGGAACCACTCCTGGCGGTGCTCAGGGGACCATAGTGCCGGCATGAGCTGGCTGCGTGCAAGGCAAACGCCCTACCCGCTGGGCTATCGCTCCGGCCCAACCCTGTAACATTTTTTAAATGTCAATAATTCTTAGCAAGGTTAACAGCAAAAAAAAAAAAAAAAATCCTTCAGGTTTGCTTGGCCATTCCCTGCTCTTTGAACACCTCCAAGCATTTCTACATCTGAACCCTTTTTTATCTTGCTCCCACTGTGAACTTTTGAAGTTCTTTTGAAATATAGATTTAGATTGAAAAAATAAGTAGGTACCCAGATCATATTACCTTAAGTTTCCATCAAAAAATGCCTTCACTCAGAAAAACAATGTAAGACCATACCTTTGGTTTTCATAAAACCAAAGGAAACCTTAACTATAGGATTTTTTTTTTTTTTTTTGGTCACACCTGGCAATGCTCAGGGGTTTCACCTGGCTCTGTACTCAGGAATCATTCCTGGCGGTGCTTGGGGGACCATATGGGATGCCGGGATCGAACCCTGGCCAGCATGGGTCGGCTGCATGTAAGGCAAATGCCCTACCCGCTGGGCTATCGCTCAGGCCCCTATTTTTATGCTTTCTGCTGGAAAGCAATCAAAAGCATTATCCACTTTCGATTTTAATTAAATGCTCCCAAAGTCTCCGTTGTGACTACTTAGTGATAAATAATCTTGAAAAATTGGTGTCAGGGAAGAACTGTATTTTTCCTTCTAAAGGGTTAAGCCTCCTGGGAATACAAAATAATGCAAACAAGAGCATCTTCTTTTTAACCTTGATTGCCCTGAATGTTAACTAAAGTTGTTTCTCCATTGTAAGAAACAACCTGGGGCCGGAGCGATAGCACAGTGGGTAGAGCGCTTGCCTTGCACATAGCTGACCTGGGTTCGATCCCTGGCATCTCATATGGTCCCCCAAGCACTGCCAGGAGTAATTCCTGAGCAAAAAGGCAGGAGTAACCAATGAGCATTGCTGGGTGTGACCCAAAAAGCAAAAAAAAAAAAAAAAAAAAAACCTATGCTTGTAGCCTATACATTATATACACAACATATATATATATAATTATGTACATTATATATACAACATATAATCATTTCTAAAATATATCTTTCACATTTTTATTACATCACAGTAAACATCATCTTAAAGATATTTTGAGATGTCTATATTTCAGATAGTGTGGATAGAATATATTGAGACTGTCTCACAGTGGAATTACAATACCAAGACAGTGCGGCCTATGATGGTTGGGAAGGTGCCACTCTGGGAGATGTGTGTGACAGTGGTTAAAAGACCAAACATGATGGTGTTTCAGAATCTGTACTGAAAACCACAATGCCGAGAGAGCAAGAGAGAGAGAGAGAGAGAGAGAGAGAGAGAGAGAGAGACACAGAGAGAGAGAGAGAGAGAAAGAGAGAGAGAGAGATGTCAGTCATAGTGGTGGGAAATGTACCCTGGTGGAGGTATGGGTGTTGGAGCACTAGGTTACTGAAACCCAATCATGAAAGCCTTGTAACTGTATCTCTCATGGTGGTTCAGTTTGGGGAAAAAATAAAAACAAAGATAAAACACTGTGGCCTAGCGAAGAATTTGTCAAACCAGAATTTTAATCACCTTATTAAAACACAGCTTCTGATTCCTAAAGTATGGAGAAATGGCACATTCCTTTCAATTTTTGTTTGTTCTGTGTGAATTTTACTTACCATTTTTATTGAGGTCCCAGAGTTTACATTATTTAAACACAATGTTCGTGCATCATTAATGAACACATCATCCAAAACAGCTCCTGGTTCCCAGATCAGGTCTTTCATAATAGCATTAGACCACACTTTAAGATGTATCAAGAAAAACTCCGCCCAAGCAAGTACTGAAAATCAGTGCCAGAGCAATGTATGCAAAGTTCAGAGATATGATGAGGAAGTACAAGAGCAAACGGTACTATTGTGTATCTGTTTCCTCTTTAAATAAGCATATACTTTAAATCCATTATAACTATTTTTTGTTTGTTTCTGATTTTTTTTTAATTCGGGGGCCACACCTGGCTGTACTCAGGGGCTTCCTCCTGGCTGTGTGCACAGGATTAATTCCTGGCAGGGTTCTGGGGACCATCTGGGGAACAGGGGCTCAAGCTTGGTTGGGCCATGTGCAAGGTAAGCTCCCTACCTACTGTTTCCAGGCTCCTTTTAATTTATCTCTACAGGCCCTTATGAATTTAACTTCTAATAATAAATGTTCAGTTCATGTATTTCCAAAATGGTAGAAAAACCTGTTAGAAAATCTACTATACTTTATACACACAGAAAGAAGATATGGTTTTTACATCCCTATGTTGTTTTACACGTTGAAGAGGAAAAAGATGAGAAGAGGTTGGTTGCTCACTGAAACTTTGGGAAAAGGAAGTTTCCATTTGTCCAAATACTTACTCTTCCTCTATTACACTCAGCAAGACTTGGAGGCATTAACATATAATCGCCTTTTCATTTAATATCTTTAGGCTGGTTTTGTTCTTGTCCCAAGTTTTTATTATCTTTGAGGCAATTATCACGTACCTTCGGGAATTACTCTTTAATGTTTTGAATAGGTGAATTCTTGCTCAAGGCCCATATTAACTTGGAGGTTTCTACTGCTGAACTGTATCTGGCACCAGGTTCTTATTCAGTACCATCTCACCTAAAATATCCTACTCTCTCCTCTTAAATAATACATCTTGATGGACTAATGGCTAAACCGTCCATTCTCACATAAAACTGTAGCTTCATATATTCAGAATCTTAAATTTTTGGGGGGTAGAAATTTCTATGACCTAGTTAACATCTAACCTTGTTTCAAGAACATTCATCCTCTGTAATGTCAGCCAAGGAAATACTTGAACATCCGGTAATTTAAATTTTCTTTCTTTCCAGCTTATTTCCAGTATTCCTTCTCCTGGCAAGGCCTGTTGCATAATGATAGCTTTTAAAAAATACTTCACGGAAAAAAAGAGACCTAGATTTTCCAGTGCTGTTCATTTTTATAAATTCTTAGACTTTCATATTGCCTATTGTTACACATCCTCTCTGCATAATCCTTGGATAAAGTGCCCTCAAAACCTGTGTTTTGGTTAAGCAAAAAATTAACCTGTTATCTAATATAAAGAAGTAGTTGAGTCACCCATAAAAATAGAAACAAGGTTTTTCACTGATAGGGCAGAGGAGAAAAGTCAAGCATGATCATTTTCTATTGTTGCTGCAACAAATTACCATAAATTTAGTGGTTTAAATAACATGCATTTTTTTAATTTTACATTTTAATAGGCATGAATCCAAATCAGGTCCTACAGGGAGGGCTAAAACCAAGGTATCACTAGGAATGTGTTTCTTCTGGAAGCTTTAGTGGAGAGTTTTCTTTCTCTTTCCAGCTTCGAGCTAGATATCACCCACATTCCTTGGCTCCTGGCCACTTCCATCTTCAAAGTCAGCAATATCACAGCTCTTCAGTCACATCTCCCGACAAGTCACATCGCTCCTAAAAGCCTTTGTGATTATACAAAATGGCATGTCCTTTCCATTATTCAATCACCTCACTTTCAGATGAGCTGATTAGCCAATTCCTCTTTGCTCTGTAACACAAAGACTGGTGCTAGAGATTCTTATGTAGTTATACTGGAGGGCTCAGAACTCTGCCCGCCACACAGACACTCCTCCTTTGCAAATGATTAAATTCCCTGAAATACTGTAGCTCCTTTAAGTTTCTCAGTGCTAAGAAGAGAAACTGTTAAAGAATAGCAGTGTGAGATTGCTGAGAGCAGCAACTTGTGTTTCAGTTTTTAACCAGGAGCTCTGATTCCAGTGGGATGGTACTCCTACTCAGAGAAAAACAGGGACAGAGCTGGAATGGCCGCTGCCCCATCACCATCTGTTCCTGGATCCATGTAGCATGACAATTCTGAGCCTACATTCTGGCACACTGATGTCATGGAACATAGACTCACCAGGATTAATATATGCATACATATGATATATGAGATATACATATGAATGAGATATGTATATCTCATACATACTCTGACAATTTACAACCATTGTAGACCAAAATTGAGGCCTGATCGTGTCAAAATTGTCCTAACAAACTCTTAATCACTAAAACTGTCCAAGGCACCAAATAATAAACTTTACCAGTTTTTTTTTTACACATACCGCAACAAAAAATAAAAGTTAGATGGGTAAATTTTAGTAGTCAATCTTTCCACGCTATTATTTAGGACGGAAAGGTGGGTTGTTTTAGCAGCTGTATAATGCTTGAGCCTTAAAGACCTTTAAATCTCTTATTTTTTAAAAATAATCACTTTAAGCAGATTTATGAATATATTTTAGACATACTTTCTCATAAGAACTCTTGGCTAAAAGAAAATTGTTATATTTCAATCAAATATCACGATATTACTCTTAAATATTGAAACTTTTTTGAGTAGTTGGCTTAAACCCCTTTTTGAAAAGGATAGAAAAATGAAAAGAAGTAAAAAGTTTCTAATCTGAATTCATGGCCTGAAATACTGGTCAGCAAAAGTCAATTTGTCATGTTTAGTATGATTTTTAAAAAGCAAATATAATCAAATGCCATAAACTTAAAGAAATTAAGCAGGGACAAATTAATTCTACTATAGTTCATGTCAAACAAAAGTTATGAGAGGGATATTGTTTCTTGGCAATACAGTAACGCCATACGAGGCATAGCCATCACTCATGAGTTAAACCTATATAGTAATTCTACTTTTTCACCCTATTCCCTCACCTATAGCACAAAGGTGCTTCTAAGAACTCTGGATAGTTCCTATGGTCCTGGATGGGTGTCCATCAGTATGTTAGCTCAGGGCTACTCCTTAGCATTATCGCAAAGGGCCAGCTCTAAGTGAGAGCTAACTAAGCACTGGAGTAAGGGGGTGATCCAATGGGAAATTTGTTCAGAGGGGGTCTAAAGAACACAACACATATTTAAAGTGACATACAGCCACTTTTAACATGATAGATACCCTGGCTAAAGGGAATGTTCGGATCCATATTTATCAGAACCTTGGGAACATAGACTGAGCTCCTACAATCTGAGAAATGTATAAAACGGAATTGGCAGAGTCAGTCCTCATTGGCAAGTCAATCAAGTTCTGTCAAAGCAAGTCTGACTTCATTTCTCGATCACACTTGAAGCTAGTCCTGGAACAAGCATGTGTTTTCTTGTGTATTTTGACTGCTTAAAAGACCAGCTTAGTACAGCACAGAGCCTTGTCGTGTACTTCTCCACTGGCTGGCTGGGAGGGAGAAAGGCCTGTAGGCCTCTGCCATGCTCAGTGGCAGATCCCTTTCAACAAGAGAAACGGAAGTGGAGGAGCTCAACACTGAAGCCCCTGAAACACTCCATTTCCTGGGAAGCGAGGCATGCTTTAGGGCACATATGCCATTTGGGGACTCCTGGGAGGCTTAAGATCCTCTTTAAAAGCATCTAGCATAATACAAATCTAAGGTGGTATAGCTAAGCAAAACCCCTCTGATTGTGTTTCTTTGAGAGATCCTTAATCCTCGGGGAATATTGAACTCAGTTATTCGATCCCCAGTTTTCACCAAAATGGGGAGGGTCAACAACTAGAGATTATCATCTTGCTTGTGTCTTGTGTTGCCAACCCTGTTTGTGGTCCTGGCCAACTGCCCATCCCAGAAATGGCGCCTACATTTCCTTTTCTTAGTCCTTAGTGCTTTTGTTTTAGTCCCTTGGACCCAGACCAGATCATCTTTCAGCTTGTTTGGCCTCCTCTGAGCTAATCACCCACCTTTCACCGAGAAGTCCCGCTGAGCTTTGGGCACATGTGATTGCTTTTGAGTTTCTGGTTCTTTTAGGGCCAGAAGTGAAGATGCTTTTTTTTTCTTTTTTGTAAAGCAAATGAAAAACAACTTCAACTGCCAAGGCTACTGTGTGCCAACGGAGGAGCTGCTTATGCAAACACTCGGAGTATAAAACCACACTGGGAAAACCAGCAGAGTGTAAAATCACAATGGGAATGCACTTGGAAGGGCTCCCCCTGTCATTTCTGGGGGATGGGAAGATACGTTGACAATGGGCAGGAGAGAGCAAAGACTTTATTGGCCGATTTCTCTTCTTCTTGAGGACGATTCTGGTGCTTTCCAAGGAAGCTCCAGGTAATTCGACAATAGCGTTTCCTTCTCTGGCTGAGTGGATCCCACGGTGGGTGCTATGGAAAGCACCTGGTGAGGACGGCGCAGCGGGGCTGAGTTCACCAGGACCAAGGTCGTCCCCTGAGCCATTTGCTAACCCGGGACTCTCCATGACACCTCTTAGAAGCCGGTCTGCGTCGCCCTCCAACGACCCCCTACCTGGCTGGGCCCCACCTCCCTCGCTCTCCCATCTACCAGGTCCCACGGGGGCGGGCTCCGGAAGGTGCAGCGTCTGCGGGGGCGGCCAAGGCCTTGACCCGCGCTCCCCGCGGGTGGGGAGGTGGGCAGAGGCGAGGGCAGGTGCGGCTGCTGGAGGCGCGCGCGCGCAGGTGCTCGCGCCCCCACCAACACACCCAGGCTCGGGGGTGGCGGGGGGGTGCCGGCGAGGGCGGGGACGGCCTTACCAGATCAATGAACGTCAGGAATTTCCAGCTCCCGCCGTAGGTCTTATGCGAGGGCATTTCGATGGCCTTGTAGTTGCACAGGATGGAGCAGTAGGACAGCAGGATGGCCACCCGCAGCACCTGACAGGGGACAAGCGCCATGTTCGCCAAAGGCCTGGGCCGCGGGGCTGGCGGGGGCCGAGGCGTGGGAACTCCGGCGCGGAGGGGCGGGGCGGGGCGGGCCGGGAGGGGGCGGGCCGGGGCGGGCCGGGAGGGCGCGGCCCGCGGGACCCGCTGCCCTGCGAGCGCCCAGAGACCTGCGCGGGCGGACCGGCGGGAGGGCAGGAGGGCGGGGCGGCCACTACCGGCGGCCGGGCAGGCGGGCCTTGGAGGCGTCAGCTCTTTCGTCATCTTCGTCATTCTGCAACTGCCAGCCCCGGGCCCAAGGTCCGCCAGGGGCTGGGTGCGCGCCCGGAGCCCCCGCTGAGCGGGTGGGCGCGGTGCTGCGGCAGGAAACTTGCCCCGTGGGCAAACTTTGCAGCCCCCTAATTGCAGTCGGTCGCTGTCTGGGCGGTATTCTGCTCCGGGCTAAGTGGGAGGCCGGGGGGGGGGGGGGTGGGGTCTCCACGCAGAGGAACCGGGAACGGTGTGAATTGGGATAGGACGCCCCTGCAACCTCCGAGTGAATTGCATTAGGTTGCACGCAAGTCGGAGTTTGAGTGTTAGACAATTTGCACATACATGCGCTGAAATTCCCTTATAAATTGTGTAATTGTAGACAGACTGCCAGCACTTTTCCATGGGCGGTTTATAAATATCATATCAGCAGATTATAAAACAAGGCTGGTCGAGGTTTCTACCAGAAGCTTCTAGATAAAAGGTTATCCAAAAAAAGGGAGTCGGAGAGCTCCTTCTGCTACAAGATTGCTTTCGACTGACAAACCATGGTTGTAAAGTCTGGACGCTGAACCCGTGTGTGCACGCAATGCTAGTCTTGGGAAGATTTTGCCCTTTTTTTTTCCTTTTGCCCTTTTGCTTACTTATGTTTTCCTTCACGACAATACCAGTGTTCCATGAGAGGAAAATAAATATAAACTGGATTCCCACTGCCTTCCAGTAAATGTCACACTGAAGATGCATCAGTCTGGGTAGGGTTTTCTTTTTAAGTCCTTCACATTTCAACCAATCGGAAGCAGGGTCAAGTTATGAGAAGACACCCGTGTTTCCTGTGGGTCCGTTTCAAACAGGTGGCCTCTGCAAATAGCCGCTGAGTCACAGAATGGAGGGGAAGAGTTGAGAAAGAGCAAAGGTAAAAGGCAGCTCATAAATGTCTTCCTGATTTTCTCCAGCTCTGGCTCTACCCCCCCACCCCACCCCCTAAAACCACTAAATTTATTTTAAACGCCATTATGTGTATTACTGTTGGAATTGATTTCACGAAAACGGAGATAATTCCATGAAGATTCGACTACCATTAAAGTATGCATTATTGATGAATTGTAGCTGTATCTTCACGTAAGAGTTGAACTTCATTTTTATTGTGTCCATGTTCGTGAGTTTGCAAAATTAAAATGTCTGTCTTGCCAACCCCATCAAAAAAATGGGGAGAAGAAATGAACAGAAGCTTCCAAAAAGAAGAAATTCTAATGGCTAAAAGGCATACGAAAAGTGCTCTTCATCTTTAATCATCAGGGAGATGCAAATCAAAACAACAATGAGGTACCATCTCACACCACAGAGACTGGCACACATCCAAAACAGCAAGAACAACCGGTGCTGGCATGGATGTGGGAAAAAAAGGACTCTGATCCACTGTTGGTGGGAGTGCCGACTGGTCCAGCCCCTTTTGGAAAACAATATGGGCATTCCTCCGAAAACTAGATATTGAGCTCCCATTTGATTCAGCAATAGCACTCCTGGGAATATACCCGAGACTGAAAAACACATAGCAGAAACACTATCTGTACTTCTTTATTCATCTCTGCGCTATTCACTATAGCTAGAATCTGGAAACAACCTAAATGCCCGAGAACAGAGGACTGGCTAAAGAAACTGTGGTTCATCTACACTATGGAATACTATGCAGCTGTCAGAAAAGACGAAATTACGAAATTTACCTGCAAATGGATGGACATGGAGACTATCATGCTGAATAAAATTAGTCAGAAGGAAAAGGACAGATATAGAATGACTGCATTCATTAATAGGATATAAATAGATACCAGTGTTTTACTAAGTGTGGAAAATGGTAATGGCCGATTAAAACTCACCATTGAATATACACAAAGAGACTTAAGTGATAAACTATAAATATCTGCAGGGCTAGCCACAATGTGTAAAACAAGAGGGAGAGAGATGCAGAGACAGAGAGAGAGAGAGAGAGAGAGAGAGAGAGATAGAGAGGAAACGGGGGTACCTGCTATTGAGGCAGCCTGGGGGGTGGGCGGGAGGGGTGGGGTACATTGGTGGTGGAAATGGGGCACTGGTGGAGGGATGGGTGCTGAAATACTGTATTACCAAGAACCAATTGGGAACACCTTTGTAATTGTTGTCTCACGGTGGTATAATAAAAAATTAAAAAAAAATAAAATGAATTCAACCGACAAAAAATAAATAAATAAATAAATATATCATGAAAAAAATAAAAATTAAAATATCTGTCTACTGAAGAGCGTTCTCAATAAATTCTTAATAAATACGCATGACTTCATGTATGTTTCGTTTGCTGAATTTATCACTGCTCAGAGACTGAAACTCTCCTTGCCAATAATTTATTTAACAGAGCCATTGCAGGATAGATAATCTTATAGTAAGAATATTTCACAAGACAGTAGCATGTAAGATGATGGCCCTTCATAAGCCAATACAGGAACGACATACTTTCAAATACATGGTGGAATAGTTACACTTACTGTCCAAAAGAGGGGAAAAAGAAAGAAATCAAAGTCCCAATTTAGTTGAGCTGCGTCTTTAAACAAAATGGCCTTTGGAAGCAACTATTCAGTTGCAAGTTCACATCCCTCTTGTTCGAGGGGCACTACCAGAGACCAAAGGCCGGGAACTTGGCACATGAGGTGGGCTACTTTGAAAGTTAGTTCCAGAAATGAACAGGACTTTGGCCTCTTTCTAGGAGTAACCATGTGGAGGTTGAAAACATGCTCCTCCGTTTAGATGGTGAGATCATAGCACAGTTTTGCATCGTATCTTGGGTGCAACGACTCCCAAAGATTGCCTGTGTCTTAAGATTTTCCCAAGACCCCTGCACAACTTTGTACGTGGACCACAAGGAATGGCCTGGCAGCTGGAGCATGTGTCTTAAAATTTTTCAGGGAGTTATTTAAATGTGAAAAGAGTTGTCTTGTGCAAACCAGACACACTCCACTAAGTTTTCAAAAATAGTTGGTGTTTAGAATGAAGACAAGTTTTGGACGAACTCTCCCGAAGGGTATATAGAAAAACAAAAAAAAAGGATCATTACTGCTGAAAAAAGAAAAAGTAATTCTGCACAATGTGCTTCTGTTCCTTTACCTGGAGTACAGCAAACTTAGTCCTTTAGTGATTCAGCGTATGGACGGAAAAGAGAATTAAGGAAATAATCAACAGCCAATGAAATCAAATCTCTAGATTTTAACTGAGGTTACTTGGAGGTGGGGAGAAGGGAGCTTAAACAGGGTCCTGTGGAATACGGTGGAGGAATTTCGGTGGGCCTGGGTTGTTCACGTTTGCACTCTTGTAAGCCTATTTTTTGTAATATATAAAATAATAACAAAACAAAATGTCCATTGCCTGATGGGTTACCCCATGATTGCTATGGAATGAGTGAGTGTGTGTTCGCCTCGGTAAGTTCTCAGAAGCACAGCAAGGAGCTGACCTCATTCTGGGAAGTTTGCATTGGTAAGAGAGTCCTAGAATCTGGTCTGGAGAGACAGAGCAGGTCGGGTGCTTGCCCTGTAAACGGCCCGCTTGTGTTTGATGACCTGGCACCACATGTGATCCCTCGATCACCTCTAGGAGTGATCCTAAGCAGAGAACCCAGAGAAGTACCTGAGCACCCCAGGCATGCCTCTCCCAAAGGAAAAGAAAACAAAAATGACCTATCAATTACAAAAGAATTTTATTAAAGCAAGTTAGGTTCAAATACATACAAAGCCACTTCCTCTAAATCATGCTTTGAAAGTTTGAAGTTGTTCTAGAAAATGACAGTATACCACAATATAAATTCTGTTTGTATAGTCATCCTACCTTGTGTTTCAGAAAACCCCTTAACAAGACTTAGTGACTCATAATGAAATGATATTCTCATAAAGACATTTAAAATTTTTCTCTAGTCAGTTTTCAGACATCAGTATAAAATAAAGGGAGCTTGTACCTATTGTGTAATGGGTTCCCTTTTTGTTATTTTGTGACTTGCTAACCATAAAAGTGAGTTTAGCATTTTCCTTAGTCTTAGGTATGTTTTAAATAGTCTTTTGGAAAAATAATACACACATAGATTGTGCTAATTTTAGTATAAATATGCAGTGAAACACACATATCTATCTATCTATCTATCTATCTATCTATCTATCTATCTATCTATCTATCTATCTATCTATCTATCTATCTATCTATCTATCTATCTATCTATCTATCTATCTATCATCTATCTATCTATCATCTATCTATCTATCATCTATGTATCTATCTATCTATCTATCATCTATGTATCTATCTATGTATCTATGTATCTATCTATCTATTATCTATCTATCTATCTATCATCTATCTATCTATCTATCATCTATCTATCTATCTATCTATCTATCTATCTATCTATCTATCTATCTATCTATCTATCTATCTATCTATCTATCTATCTATCTATCTATCTATCTATCTATCTATCTCCTTAAACTTCTGCCATTAGAAATTTATCCTTTTTTAGGTAATAGAGAGGGTGTGACATGGGTAGCTTGCCAGGCTCAAGCTACCCGTGTCGTATTTGATATGCCAAACCCCAGTAACAATTATTGACCTCATTCCCATGACCTGAAGGAACGGTTTGAGGCTCTTCATGTTCCTGGAGCAAGCAGATGCCCTTGGGCTGCACTAGCATGCAACAGGATGTATGGAGATGTTACTGGTGCCCACGAGCAAATCAATGAACAATGGGAAGACAGTGATACAAGTGAAGTGAGGGTGTAGGAGTTGAGGCTTTCATGCAGTTAGCCAGAGTTTGATCTCTGGCAGCACATATGGTCCCCCAAGCACTGGAACACAGAGCTAGGCTAAAAACCTGAACATACGCTGACACGTGTGCCTCACCCCCACAAAGGAAAGAAATTTATGCTTTTATAAACTGCAATTGGTATTCATTGATAAGCTTTCTTGGAATGACTTTATATTTAAGTTAGAAAATAGTAATGTTCTCATTATAGAACATTTATAATGATTTACATTTTTACATTTTTTAATATACATACATATAGAACATTTCTATAATTTCTCATTATAGAATTTTATATGCATGTCAGTTTTCCATCTACAACACAATTTAGAGAAATGTAGAATAGCATTTACAGTTGACATTCATTAAAGTACATTCCCTAGAAGACTGCCTTAAGACCTTCTTTTGACTTCTGGTTATATAAGTCTTTGATTAGCATAATAGCCCTCACTAGTCTTTAAATGGGCTGAAGGCATTTTTTATGCCCTCTGAAAGCTGATGATGGAGCTCTTTCCTCCCTTCTGCTTTTGTTTCTTTGAAGGGGAGGACTCTTGACATGATGGTGATGACAATCCTCCCTAATTTGGGAAATGAATGGGTCCCCTGTGTCTTTCTTATGTTGAATTCCCAGACCATCAACTTTATATGCCACGGATCTTTGATTGAAACCTTATCAGAAAGACTAGGTTTAGACATATCCAATGCAGTTTTTATGGCTTTGGCTTTGATGCTATCTTTACATTTTTTAAACAGTATCAATGTATTTGAATAATTTTTACCCTTAATGTCTCTGCATATGAGGGTTCCTTATGGTCAGGGTAGAAATTCCCTCAAAATTTCAGAAAAGATTAGAGCTCTTACTTTTTGCATTATAAAAACTTAATATACATAGTGTGTAAAAGAAGGGAGAGAGAGAGAGAGAGAGAGAGAGAGAGAGAGAGAAGTGAAAATTGCCTGCCATATACACAGGCTGGGGAGGGAGGGAAATCATGGGACATTAGTGGAAGGAAAAGGGCACTGGTGGAGGGATGGATGCTGGAACACTGTATGACTGAAACCCAAATATGAACACTTTTGTAACTGTATATCTCACGGTGGTATAATAAAAAATTAAAAAAACAACTTAATATATATTTGTAATACTAAAATAGTAAAGTCTGAAAAAAGATAAATATTTAATTTACCCAGGAAAATTTACTGAAATATTTTAACAAATGCAAGCCAGTCTTTTCATAATATATGATTACTTATTTTTTGTTTTAAATGTAATAAGAACCTTTCATTGTTACTTAAAACATAGTGAAAGTTGGTTAATTATTATAAGACATAAAAACTATTAATATGTCAGATTTTGTTATAACATCGCCCTGAATTTGTGTATTTTGATTGTTCCCAGCTCTGTATTATTATTATTTTTTTCTTTTTGGGTCACACCTGGCAATGCTCAGGGGTTTCTCCTGGCTCTGCACTCAGGAATCACCCTGGCGGTGCTTGGAGGACCATATGGGATGCCAGGGATCGAACCCGGGCCGGCAGAGACCGGCCACGTGCAAGGCAAATGCCCTACCTGCTGGGCTATCGCTCCGACCCCTGTATTATTATTTTTAATATACTCTACTATCTGCTTTTTTGAGCTGAGAAAGTTTCCTTTTAGGGATTATTTGTATCCAAAACCAGTTTTAAAAAATCACCATTGAAGGGTATGGGGGAGATAATTCACAGGCCAAACCATGTTCTTTGAACTAAGAAATCTGTTCATCTCAGCACAGCATGGTTTACCTGAGCACCAGCACATGTAACCCTGAGCCCTGAGCTAGAAATAGCCCTTGAGCACTGACATGTGTAGCCAAAAATCCAAAGGAAAAAGAAATAACCCACTCTTTTAGAACCTAATGTATATATTTATTCTCACATGTTTATACAGGTGGAAGTAACTTATTGCCCTAGCAGTGGGCTGTTGGGAAAATGAAGGTTTAGTCAAAATAGGTGAAAATTCACCTTCCCCACCCCCAAGAATTGATGCTCATTATATATTTTTCATTTCCTTGCATGTGAAATAGTACTGATACACACAATCACCAGAAATATTTTTTACTAGGAAACAGGCAAACTTGCTATATACAAGCCAAATGAGCAGCAGCTAATAACCGTGGTTCTACGTTGCTGCTTACAACAGTTTTCACTAAAAATGAACTGCGCTTTGTTCTAGGTTTCTCAACACCAAAGAGTCTATGAAATGTCATGGAGAAGCCTTAGAAAAAATAGTGTGAGGACTAGGCCTGAGTGACAGACTAGACTCAACACAGATGAACAACAAGGCCCACTCCCTGCTCCGCACTCCTCAGTGCGCTTGCTCGATGGGTGTATTGTGCTGAAGGTGCTCACTCCCATTGTCTGTACCCAGTTTATCTGTCAGACTCACTTGGACAATCCAATATTCCATACCATTCTCCCCCTCCAAGTCATCCATATGGACTGCTTGCCAGTAATACAGATTCAACATTTTCTCACTGTCCTTATTGTGTCCTTCTCAGAAACTGTCCCTGTAAAGCATCCCCAACCTCTAATAACAACTTGTATCACTTGTATCACTTGTCTTCCTGTTGTTCATCAGTTTGCTCAAGCAGGCACCAGTAACATCTCCACAAGTCCTATCACATGCTAGTGTAGCCCAAGGGCATCTGCTTGCTCCAGGAACACAGAGCCTCAAACCATTCCTTCAGGTCATGGGAATGAGGTCTATAATTGTTACTGGTTTTTGGCATATCAAATACGACACGGATAGCTTGCCAGGCTCTGCCATGCAGGTGAGATACTGTCAATAGTAGTAGACTCTCATCTCGTGCATTTACTGATGAACCACAATGGGAAGAGATGGGCTTTACTCTTGGGTAGAGCTCTGACGAGCTGTGGAGTCCGGAGTTGAAAATGGCAGCTCTCATGGTGTAGGGGTTCCTCTGGCTTCTTGAGAGGCTCTATTGGGATGGCAGGCCAGGCATAGAAATCGCCTTCCCTCCCAGGCACCACATGATCAGCTGAGTACAGGGAGAGCCGGGGACAGAACTGCAGACGGCTGACAACAACACTATGTGAGGAAAGTTAAGTTACCAATATCTCCCCCATATCCTGGCAAGCTAACCGTGTTTTATTTGATATGCCAAAAACCAAATTATAGACCTCTTTCCCATGACCTGAAGATGTAGTTTTAGTCTATTCATGTACCTGGAGCAAGCAGGTGCCCTTGGGCTACACTAGCATGTGATAGGACATATGGAGATATTACTGCTGCTGCTCGAGCAAACTGATGAACAACGGGAAGACAAGTGAAGTGATACAAGTAATCTCCCCCATATTTTATATATTGGGTTATTCACTTATGTAATATTGATGAATAGCTTATATGTAACATCAGTTTCAGGTGTAGAATATGATGATTTGATATTTGTATTTATAGTAAAAAGATAGTGACCACAAGTCAACTGAGTACCCTTTATAATACAGTTAATATTTCTTCCAGTTTTGAGAAATAAAAGTTAGGTAAGATTATAGAACACGATAAAGATTATTAAAAACAGTTTAATGTCCTACCAAAGTGCATTTTAGCTCACAATTCAAAAAATTATATCAGATTACAAACTGCAGGCTTGGGTCTTTAGTTGAGCCTTGGAAGAGTCTTGTTAGCATTGTATCCAGGATATACACAAAATCCATTCCGCCTGCTTCAGAACTATTCTCACTCCTACTACTTTATTTGTAAGAGTTAGATTTTTTGGCAATCTTATTTATTTACTCATCATAGATGGTGAAATAAGACGCTTCAGAAGGGCACAAGACTTGTAGAAGCAGTAGCAGCCATAACCCCCTTCTTCCTGCTCTCTCAGCCAATACTCTTCCACTTGGTGAAAAGCTTGTGGAAAAGTTCTGGGGTGCTAGTCCCAAATTAAGGCTTTATAAATATGGAAGGGCTTGTTGTGAACTTAACTGCCCTACCCCACAATAAAAGATATATTTACATTCTAATCCAAAGACGTGACCTTATATAGAAAAGCCATTGTGGGCATAATTAGTTAGGATGATGTCTTATTGGCATCAGATATGTCATTACTCCTGAAAGAATGGCCCCTCGCCCACAGAACACAAAAGACAGGAACCAGAGGTAACTGATAAAATGCCAGAGGTAACTGATAAAATAATGGCTCAACCAAAAGTAACTGATAAAATGATAGTTCAACAAGAGCACAGCAGGAAGGGCCTTAAGCAAATAATTCCAGGGAGGGCTATAAGGCAAACATTCCCGAGAGCTTGAGTCTGATGTCCCCCTCTGTATTTGGTATGATACGTGACTGGGCCCATGCCGTGCCAAATATGGAAAGAAGTATTAGGCACACTCAGATTGGTGGGTGATGGTTACCTGGTGCAGAGTGATTGGCTGCCTGCTGCAGACCTTGATGTAATATTTTAAACCTATTGGATAGTTATGCACGGGCTTTTCTGTACCCTGGGAATTATTCCTTAAAAGATCCTCCCTGGAAGGGCCTCGGGGCTCTCAGCCACTGACCGTTTGGGGTCACGCTATGAGCCCGAGTATACTCGCTTATTAATAAAACCCTTGCTTTTGCATAGGACTTGGTCTCGCAGAGTTTTCCTTGGTAGGTGTGGCGTTCCGAGGCTCCCATCAGTCACCCCATCGGGTGGCCAACCCTTACACTCCATTAGAGCTAGTATCCTAGCAATAAGACAAAAACCAGTAAAAACTGCACTGTGAAATGGAGGCAAGATTGGAGTCATAATAAGCCAAGAAATATCAAGGAATGTGGGCACTTCACATGCCAGAAGAGAGGCAAATAACAAATAACAGTCTCTCTTACAGCTTACATCTCTCAGAGGGAATCAATCCTGTCCACACATTGCTTTCTATCAGACCATACATTTATGATATGGTGCAATCTGCTGTACTTTGTTAATGGAAGCCCTAGGAGATTAATTTGTGGAAGACAATGATGTTAGGAGACCACTAACGGTTTCTACCACAACATCCAATCAATAGTCACATTCCAGTAACTCATTCTCTGCAATGATTCTCAATTCTGAGCCATCATTTCTGCTTTGAATGCTGCTATTGCTCTATTGAATGAGATACAGAAGTGGTCTCCAGATTTTGTACTTGAATCTCCATTTCACTTTTATTACCATCCTAGAACTAATCTTCTGAAACTAATTTATATCACTTCTTTCTTCACAAATAGCCAATGACTTCCGAAAGCCTACAAATGATCTCACTCTTTGTCAAATTGCTCAACATTTCCATGTTTAATCTCACCTTCACCCAGAGTTTCAATCTCAATTATTCTACCTTTAAAGCAATTTTGGGAGTTGGAGTAATAATACAGTGAGTAGTTCACTTACATTGCTCACAACTGACCAAGATTGGGTCTCTGGTGCTTAATATGGTCACCCCTAGCCCATCAGGAGTTATTTCCTGAGTGCAGAACCAGAAATAAGCCCAAAGCCAGGTGTGGTCCCAAAACCAAAAATAGTGATAATAGTTCTGTATTTCATTATCGTATGTATACTCTTTTCCCTGTTAAAATTCAACATTTACCTTACTATCACATCCCTCAGACTTCTCTTGTCACTTGTATCACTTGCTTTCCGCTGTTCATCGATTTGCTCAAGCAGGCACCAGTAACATCTCCATATGTCCTGTCACCTGCTAGTGTAGCCCAAGGGCATCTGCTCCCTCCAGGAACATGAGGAGCCTCAAACCATTCCTTCAGGTCATGGGAATGAGGTCTATAATTGCTACTAGTTATTGGCATATCAAATATGACACGGGTAGCTTGCCAGGCTCTGCCGTGTGGATGGGATACTAGTAGGCTCTTATCTCATGCATTTATTGATGAGATGGGAAAAGATGGGCTTTTCTGCTGGGTAGAGATCTGACAAGCTGTGGAGCCTGAATGTTGAAAATGGCTGCTCTCATGGTGTGGGAGTTCCTCTGGCTTCTTGTGAAGCTCTGCTGGGATGGCAGGCCAGGGCTAGAACCTGCCTTCCTTCCTGGGCACCTCATGGTCAGCTGCGCACAGGCAGAGCTGGTAGCAGCTCTACCCCATGTATCTGAGTCTCTGGATTAGGCATAATCCCTCAGACATTATTACTAAAATCACTTCCTCCATCTGGTGAAAGTTTGTTCATCTCCCAAGGCCCATCTTTGGCATTATTTCTATAATGCCTCTTAGGGTGCATGTTTGATAACTAAATGAAACTCTTTCACATTAGAGTAAGTGGTTATTACTGCTTCTTCTCCTAACAGTATCATATGTGCATCCCTTACTCAATCCCAGTTACCTGCTCCTCGAGTAAGTCTCTATGGGAATCTTCCCATGGAAGCAGCCCTTCTATAGACAATGTGACTGTTAGAGAGCATAATCTCTCCTTAGCAAGATGAAAGCATCATCCCCAGCAGCTAACAAAACTATCCCATTGGGACTCAGACTCTGTGTCCATACAAGGAAAGACTTTGGGAAAACTGGAATCCCCGCTCTGGCAGTGCAGCACACACGCACACACACACACACACACACACACGGACTATTGCAGAAATGTACAGTTTAGGAATGGTGAGATTGGATAATACTTCTTGCCATATTAAGCAACTTTTCCCCATAGTTAAAGGCATCAGAAATGTCTGCAGTTCGTTTATTGGCCCTCTGTGTTAGTTATCCTCAGAGCCAGTTAAAAGTCTCCGTTAGAAACTAGTTTAATAAACATCCAGCACAAAAAGAGGAATTCAACTAAATTAAACTAAACGCCATCATTTTTTTAGCAATATGTGCTTTTCCAAGAAAGATAGTAGCATTCCGCAGTCTTCCTAAATGTCAGAAGTAAATTTAAATTATTCGTGGAATTGGCCTTCTGAGAGTGGGGGGAGAAACTCTTACCTTCCCCATGCCAAGGGAATTTCCTGGTAGTTTAACAAGTCTGTTGGTACCACGGCCAGTTCTAACACCTCTCTGCCAGGAGGTGAGCAGTCAGTTGTAATTTCTTTTAAAAGTGTATTTTCAACAAAATAAAAAAAGGAGGTGAATTGCTCACACCATTAATAACTGAACACTCAACATGGCAGAGAATTTGCCTGTGCATAAGGCTGTCTGGGAGGTTACTTAGGGATAAAATTCTTGGGTTCATATCATGATTCTGAGGACAATCAGAAACTGCTGAAATGATCTCTGGAGAAATAGTTCACAGGTACAGTCATCCTCTCGTCTATTTTTTTCCCTTTTTACTAGGCATATAAGGGTTGAAGCTGCAGTAGTACTTTGCTAAGTATGTAAGGAAAAAAAACAATGGATTTTTAAAAATTTTTTATTTTTACAATTACAAAGATATACAATTAAAAAAGTTCATATTTGGGTTTTGGTCATACAGTGTTCCAGCACCCATGCCTCCACCAGTGCCCATCTCCCACCACCAACGTCCCCGGTTCCCTCCCCTCACCCAGCCCTGCTCCATGGCAGGTTCTTTATTTCTTTCCCTTTCTCTCTCTTTCTCTTTTCCTTCCCCTCCAGACTATGGATTACAGAACATACATTAAAGGGTTGTCATGTGTATCTTTTTGCCTCTATTTAATGCTCAGTTCTAGGTTGGCATTAGTACCCTCGACAATTATTAGCACCCTGTTCCATTTTTTGTCTTACCTAGCCTCTGACTCCCACACGTTTGTGATAATTTCCACCTTTGACAAGACCTCCTGATATATGTTTCACTTGACCTTGGATATTGGTATCTTAATATGTACATATATATTTATGTTATGCAGATAAATGCAGCCATTCTGTGTCTGTCTCTCTCCTTCTGGCTAATTTCGCTCAACATAATCTCCATGTCCATCCATTTATAGGCAAATTTTATAACTTCATTTTTCCTTACAGCTGCATAGTATTCCATTGTGTAGATGTACCAAAGCTTCTTTATCCAGTCATCGATTTTCGGGCACTCTGGTTGCTTCCAGATTCTGGCTATTGTGAATAATGCTGCTATGAACATAAAAGTAGGGATGGTATTTCCGCTGCGTACTTTTGTTTTCCCAGAGTAGATTCCCAGGAGTGGTATGGCTGAGTCAAATGGGAGTTCAATTTCTAGTCTTTGGAGGAAAGTCCATATTGTTTTCCAGAAAAGCTGTACCAGCCGGCATTCCCACCAACAATGGATGAGTGTCCCCTTTTCCCCACATCCACTCCAGCACTTGTTGTTCTTGCTCTTTTGAATATGTGCCAGTCTCTGTGGTATAAAGTGGTATCTCATTGTTGTTTTGATTTGCATCTCTCTGATGATTAGTGATGATGAGCATTTTTTCATATGTTTTTTGGCCATTCGAATTTCTTCCTTGCTGAAGTTTCTGTTCATTTCTTCTCCCCATTTTTTTGATGGGGTTGTTTGTTATCCCAGGAATGCAAGGATGGTTCAACATTCGCAAGTCAATCAACATAATACATCATATCAATAAAAGAAAAAATAAAAACCACATGATCCTATCAATAGATGCAGAGAAAGCATTTGACAAGATCCAGCACCCGTTCATGATTAAAATGGGAATTGAATTCCCTCCAGAATTCAATTCTGGGGGAATTGAATTGAATATCCCTCCATATTCCCTCCAGAATATGGGAATTGAAGGGACTTTCGTCAAGATAGTTACAGCCATCAACCAAAAGCCCACAGCGAGCATCATTCTCAATGGGGGAAAAGTTGAAAGCCTTCCCCTGAGATCAGGGACAAGACAAGGTTGCCCACTCTCACCTCTTTTATTCAATATAGTACTGGAAGTACTTGCCATAGCAATCAGAGAAGAAAAGGACATCAAGGGCATCAAGATAGGCAAGGAAGAAGTCAAGCTATCATTATTTGCAGATGACATGATATTATACCTAGAGAACCCTAACCTCTCTACCCAAAAACTCCTAGAAACAATAGATGCATATAGTAGAGTGGCAGGATACAAAATCAACACCCAAAAGTCGGTGGCTTTCCTATATACAAATAACGAAAGAGAAGAAAGGGATATTAAGGAAACAATTCCATTCACAATTGTGCCACAGAAAATCAAATACCTAGGAATCAACCTACCCAAGTGTGTAAAGGACCTGTACAAAGAAAACTACAAGACGCTGCTCCAAGAGATAAAAGAGGACACAAGGAAATGGAAACATATTCCCTGCTCATGGATGGGGAGAATCAACATTGTCAAAATGGTAATACTCCCTAGAGCTCTGTACAGATTCAATGCAGTCAGTCCCTATAAAGATACCCATGACATTATTCAAAGAAATTGACCAAATACTCCTGAAATTTGTATGGAACAATAAACCCCCAAGGAGAGCTAAAGCAATCCTCGGGAAAAAGAAGATGGGAGGCATCACCTTTCCCAGCTTCAAACTGTACTACAAGGCAGTAGTAATTAAAACAGCATGGTATTGGAATAAAAACAGACCTGTGGACCTATGGAATAGAATTGAGTATCCTGACACCCAACCTCAAACACATGATCATGTAATCTTTGATAAAGGTGCAATGAGTCTAAAATGGAGAAAGGAAAGCCTCTTCAGCAAGTGGTGTTGGGAAAACTGGGCAGCAACATGTAAAAAATGAATTTGGACCTGTGTCTAATAACATGCACAAAAATCATATCAAAATGGATTAAACATCTCAATATCAGACTTGAATCCATAAAGTACATTGAAGAAAATATAGGAAAAACCCTCCACGACATTGAAGCTAAAGGCATCTTCAAAGGTGAAACATCACTAACAAAGCAACTAGAAGAAAACATAAACATATGGGACTACATGAAACTAAAAAGCTTCTGCACCTCAAAAGAAACAGTAACTAAGATACAAAAGCAGTCCACAGAATGGGAAAGAATATTCACCCAATACCCATCTGATAAGGGGTTAATATCCAGGCTATATTAGGCACTGGTAGAACTTTACAAAAAGAAAACCAATGGATCTTAAGAGAAGTTTTCTGAATATAACTTGCAGAACCATTTAATGCCAAGGGCCCTATTCCAGATGTCTTGTTCTATGAGAAAAAGAACTCCCGGTAATTTAAAGCAATCTATTAGGGTGTTCTGTTACATACAGCTAAATGAGGGTGTGAAGATATTTTTACAGTTATCATAGGACTGCAAACAGTATCAAGAAGACCAACTTTCGATAAATGTATTTGGGGTGGTTGGTTTTGGGGACCCACCCTGCAGTGCTCAGGGCTTACCCCAAGCTCTGCACTCAAGAATTACTCCTGGGCATGGCTCAGAATGCCATAGGATCTGGGGATCAAACCTGGGTCAGGCCCATTTAGGAAAGTCTCCTACCCACTGTACTATTACTCTGCCCCTGAATTCAGAATATTTTATAAGCACTTGTGTACTTGTGTAGCACATACTGTGGGCCTGACTTTTATCCAAGCATTTTATGAATATCATCTTCACTGAGATGGTTATTTTATCTCCACATTTCATAAGAGGCGATTGAAATAACACTTGATAAATGACCCAGGATCATTTAAGTGTAGGAAATAGTAGAGGCAGGACATGAAAGAATATATTTAGAGATCCTTATTATCATACTTATATATGTTACATGTGCTAGGTTTTAATTCAACTTCTGCTGCTCATTTTTGGTTGTGTTTTATCATATGTTAAAATTCAGACATCCCTGAAATAGTCTTATCAGGGAGAACCAGCATCTGTATGTGACCACATTTGTAGATATCATTGATTGATTTATGAGGATGAGGAAATAAATACTAGATATTCACAATTATAGATAAGAATTTCAGTGCCACAAGTCATTACTTGGTAATTTTCCCTAAGCTTCAATAAATCACAATCTTCTTGTTACTATATAATTTGACAGCATATAAAACATATGAATTATCTTTTAAAAACGTTAGATTGTCAATTCTAGGTAGCTATCCAAAGAATATAAAAATGCTAATTTGTAAAGAGACACATACACCTCTTTTCATTATGATGTTATTCACAATAGTCAATATGGATATTAAGTGCCATGATGGGTGACCAGATAAAAGGAAATACTAATCTCCATGACAGAATACTCCTCAGGTATACAAAGATGAAAGATAAATATTACAGTGACGTGGATGGGACTGGAGAGAGTTATACTGGTTGAAATAAAGAGAACAATAAATAGATTTGAAAAAAAAGCAGATACACCAGTGAGAATGGCCAATATATAAAAGACCAGAAATAATCAGGAATAATCAGGTCCAGAGGGGAGTGGAGACATTACTGGTGCCCACTAGAGCAAATCAATGAACAATGGGAAGACAAGTGACAACACTTGAAAAGATATGAACATTTACCCCTAAAGCATGCACTATTCTAACTTCTAAGCTTTGTTTTTATAACTTCAATAAAAATAAATATACAAGATACATACATTATCCTGCCCCTCGAGGGTGTTGTAGGTGCGGCTGTGGTGCCCGGCTTTGTTGGCAGGTGGCAGAGAGGAGACAGGCTTGTCTATACCCAGGCCTCTGCCCTGTGGGCCCCGATGGTTGATGGTCTGACATAGATAAAGACTGGGTCCGGGGACAGAGAGATAGCACAGCTGGTAGGACGTTTGCCTTGAACACAGCCAGCCCAGGTTCGATCTCTGGCATCTCATATGGTTCTACGAGCTTCACCAGGAGTAATTCTTGAGCGAAGAGCCAGGAGTAACCCCTGAGTGTCACCATGTGTGACTCAAAAAGCAAAAAAAAGGGAAAAATACTGGGTCCCCTGGGATGAGCCCATAGCCACAATAGAGCCTGGCAAGCTACCCGTGGTGTATTTGATATGCCAAAGACAGTAGCAATAATGGACCACATTTGCAATGAATGGAGATATTACTGGTGCCTGCTTGAGCAAATCCATGAACAACGGAAGGCAAGTGAGAAGAGACATACACTACACTTAGCACAATTTCAGGTATGGAATAATATAACAACAAATTTTGTCTATTATTGACATAAATTTACATTATCGTCTACAACTCAAACCCTTGATATATTTAAAGCATCTGTCTTAAATTATATTTAAATATAAAGTATTAATTAGGTAAGATGCAATTTAGTCTTAAAAACAGGCTATACAATCCATATAAAGTTAAAAAACATAAAGTAAAAAGAAGTAGAAAAGAACATCCATTGAATACAAAGCAAGCTACTCTGTCATGAAGCACTGCAAATATAATATAATTAACAGGTATAATTAAGATACTAAATGTTTTAAGAAGGGGAAATGGTGCACTTAGGTGCATAGAAATATTCTCAAGAAGGGGGTTGAATTTTTAATTAATTGGATACAAATAGACACCTGATATATTTTTAAGTAAAAACTTTGGCAATACCTATTATACTCTATTTTCTTATTTCTACCTTCACATAAAATATATTTTATAACTAGAAGCAGTAGGCAATTATATTCAATTTTATTTGCTGGAATTGACATTTTTCAGCCTTTGCTTAAATTGATGAATGACTTTTTACAAAATACCCCTTCTCTAACTTAATATTTATTATAAGATAGTAATATTTGTATGGATAGTCATTGCAGAGCCTGGCAAGCTACCCGTGTCGTATTTAATATGCCAAATGCCAGTAATAATTATAGACCTCATTCCCATGACCTGATGGAATAGTTTGAGGCTCTTTATGTTCCTGGATCGAGCAGATGCCCTTGGGCTACACTAGCATGTGACAGGACGTATGGAGATGTTACTGGTGCCCACTCCAACAAATCGATAATCAATGGGAAAACAAGTGATACAAGTGAAGTCACAGAATGATGGAAATTTCTATTTGGAGGCAGAGATTACTAGTTCAGACCTTTCATTTTATCAAGAATGAAACAGGATCATAGAATTCATCAATGATTTGCCTAGAATCACATAGCAACAAAACTGAATCTAAAATTTTTCTGTAGAGTAAGGTACATAGAAGAAAACACAGGAAAAACGGCTTTTACGACATCGAATCTAAAGGCATCTTCAAAGATGAAAGGGCACTGACAGAGCAAATGGAAGCAAAGATAAACAAATGGGATTATATAAAACTGAAAAGCTTCTGCACCTCAAAACAATGATCAAAATACAGAGACAGCCCACAGACTGGGAAAGAATATTGGCTTACTTCCCATCCGATATGGGGTTAATATCCAGGATATATCGGGCACTGGTAGAACTACAAGAAGAAAACAGCTAACCCCATCAAAAAATGGAGAGAAGAAATGAACAGACATTTCCAAAAATGAGAAATTTGAATGGCTAAAAAGGCATATGAAAAGTTGCTCTTCATCACTAATCATCAGGGAGATGCAAATAAAAACAACAATGAGGTACCATCTCATGTCACAGAGACTGGTACATATCCAAAAGAACAAGAACAACCAGTGCTAGCATGAATGCAGGGAGAAAGGGACTCTCATCCACTGTTGGTGGGAGTAATTACTTGTCCAACCCTTTTTGGAAAACAATATGGGCATTACTCCAAAAAACTAGATATTGAGCTCCCATTTGACCCAGCAATTCCACCCCTGGGAATATACCCTGGAAACCCAAAAACACACAGAAGAAACACTATCTGCTCTTCGATGTTCATCACAGCACTATTAACGACAGAATCTGGAAACAACCTGAATGCCCAAAAATAGAAGACTGGCTAAAGAAACCGTGCTACATCTACACAATGGAATACTATGCAGCTGTCAGAAAAGACAAAGTCATAAAATTTCCATGCAAATGGATGGACATGGACAGTATCATGTTGAATGAAATTAGTCAGAAAGTAAAAGACAGATATAGAATGACTGCATTCATTGGTGGTATATAAATATATACTAGTGCTCTACTAATTATGGGAAATGTTATAACCACATTAGAACTGAACATTGAATGTACACAAAGGGAGTTACAAGATAATGATAATGATAATCCCTAAATGCCTGTAGGACAAGCCACAATGTGTAAGAGAGAGAAAGAGAGAGAGGCAGAGAGAGAGAGAGATAAGAGAGATAGTGCCTGCTATAGAGGCAGGCAGGAGGAGGGGGAGGGAATATTGATGGTGGGAATGGGGCACTGGTGGAGGGATGGGTGCTGGAAAAATGTATGACTGAAACCCAATCATGAACATCTTTTTTAATTGTATTTCGCATGGTGGTGCAATAAAACATTTTTTAAAAAGATTTTTCTGTAGTGTAATTTTCTCTTTTATTAAAAATTATTCAAATTAATAGATTTGCTTTTTTTTTTTTTTTTTTTTTCTTTTTTGGGTCACACCCGGCGATGCTCAGGGGTTACTCCTGGCTCTGCACTCAGGAATTACTCCTGGCGGTGCTCGGGGACCATATGGGACGCCTGGGGATCGAACCCAGGCCGGCACAGGCCGCGTGCAAGGCAAACGCCCTACCCGCTGGGCTATCGCTCCGGCCCCTGCTTTTATTTTTAAGTGACGTAACATGGTTTTATTTTTAAAATTCTACTTGGAGAAATGTGAGAGGAAGGAAGAGAGAGAAAGTTGTGTGTTCAAGAAAGAGAACACAAGCTTTTCCAGAGGGGGAAAAATCTGAGACTACATAGTCTATCTGGGCCGATCTCCAGGGTGCAAAATGAGCCTCGGTTTTTATTTTTTAATAGCAGTTTATTTTTTTATGGTAAAACGGAGCAGAACATACCAAAAGCCCCCATCTCTGCCTCTAAAACACAATTTCCACTATTAATATTTTGGATTATGTGGTGTTTGTGTTACAGGTGATTATTTTTACTTACCAAAATATATAGTAATGGCTAATGCAGTACATAGAACTAATAAAACAGTTGAATAATTTAAAAGCTGCTAAAAGAGCAGATGTTGGGTCCTCATCCCTCCCTCGTTCCCTCTCTCATCCTCACTATTTCTCTCTCTCTTTCTCTCTCTCTCTCTCTCACACACACATACAAACTGCAACTATGAATTGAGGATGAAGTTAACTAGACTTAAACATTAATAAAGTCTATAATTAAGTTATGATCCACTTTGTGTCGCATTATCATGACTTTTAGCAGATATATGATGTCATGTTTCTACACTAGAGTATCATTCTAAGTTGTTTCACTGTCCCAAAATGCCCAGCACTCCACCTAGTCAAATTTTATCTTCTTTGCGTGAGTCATTGGCATAATTTTTGTGTTCCTGGAACATTGCTTTC